>JACDJE010000082.1:3882077-3912409 GCA_016647715.1 Pavo muticus | reverse complement strand
TTTTTTTTTTTTTTTTTTTTTTTTTCTTCTGGAAGGTAAATACTTGTTTTTTTCAATTAATCATGACTTTTTGTGTCCTAGCGTGACTTGTGTTCCAAATATGAACGGGTCATAGCAGATTCCCTTTCGGTGGACTACAGTAGCTATGATTGTGCTTTTACAGCTTTGCAAATTTTATTTCCTAGAAATTAATAAAGTAATAGTGCAGTAAAATGCACATAAAGCAATGTGCCCTCCTAAAAATTCTATCGTAGGAAAGAGAGAATATGTAAAGGAAAGAGAGAATTTGGGCTATTAACTAACATTTGTAAAGGCTTGGATTTATTTGTTGTTCCTTACCTGCCACTTTCAAGCAAGTCAGAAATGTCACAAAAATTTTATGTTCTGGTTAGAAAGGTGATTATTCTCACTATGATGTTAGGATAGTGAAGTATTATAAAACTAAATCTTTTCTAAAAAAAGAAAAACAAAACAAAACAAAACATTTAAGAACTGCTGAATTCAACAGAATCCCTTAGTTGGAGAAGGGTGAGGGGAAGAGGACAAAAAGAATGAACTTCATTACACCATTTGTTCTACTTTGTGAAAATGTAAAAGTTAGGATACAGATGGCATTTCAGAACCTGATTTTCCATAACATCAGCTTTTTGTGTCCCTGCTTATAATACTCTGTACTCTTTCCCAATAAAATTTTTACTGCATTTTTCTCAGCTACTACTACTAATCCACTGAAGGTTTGAATAATCATATTTAAAAAATTTTCTAGACAAACTATTTCTAGAAACCTTCTGAATTTTTATATTTCAACTGTCTGGATACTGTGTATCTTATTCGACTAAATAAATTGTGACTTGACTGAATTACAGTGAACGCTTTGGGATGATGTTCTCTTTAGCATAACAGACATCTATTCTGTTGGGGAAGAAAAATTTTAGAAATAGGTTGCAAACTGATAGGATATTGTATGGATGCAACTTGCAATCTAACAAGATATCTAAGTGAAAACATTTTGCATAAATGCTAAAGCAGGTGAAATTTCTCCTCTTGTGAAGAAACATGGACAGATGTAAATTTGGCTTTAAAGTTTGACAACAGGGAGAGTTCGATTTGACTTGCTGTGTCAAATATTTTTACTAGGAAAAAACTGAAGCAGGTAGGAAGATTGCTTTTAGAATAAACGCTAACTTAAGCTCAAGTGTGTGTGTAAATGTAGCACAGAGTTCAGATCTGGGAAAATCTACCAAGTACTGAGAATGACAGTGCAGTAAAAAGGACTCTTCAGTGTAGATTAACGTTTTCATTCTATGCAACAAACACAAAGATAGTGTATTTCCAATAGTAGGCCATTTTGGTCAGTTATTGTACTTCCATCTTATCACTCTGTTGTACCAGTAGAAGAGCAACTGTATCACAGAATCATAGAATATCTTGAGTTGTAAGGGACTCATTAGGATTATCAAGTCTAACTCCTGTCTTTACATAGGACCACCCAAAATCAGACCTTCAGTCCGAGAGCACTGTTCAAATGTTTCTCAAAATTGACAGCTTGGGGCTGTGACCACTGCCCTGAGGATTCTGTTCCCGGGCATGACCACTGTCTACTGAAGAACCTTTTCCTAACACCAGCCTCACTGTCTCCTGGTACAGGTCTGTGCTATTCTCTCGGGTTTTGTTGTTATCACCAGAGAGCAGAGATCAGCGCTACCCCTCTGCTACCCCCCTGAGGAGCTGTAGGTTACAATGAGGCCTCCTCTTAGCCTCTTCTCAGGGCTGAACAAACAAGGGACCTCATCTGCTCCTTATGCATCTTGCCCTTTAGACTCTTCACTATCTTAGTAGTCTTCCTTTGAATACTCTTTAAAAGTTTTGTATCTTCTATGTGTTGTAGTGTCTGAACCTGTAGACAGCATTCAAGGTGAGGTTGCACCAGCATAGAGCAGGTCAATCCCTCCCCTTCCCCACTGGCAGTGCTGGGTCTGATGCACCCAAGGCTATAACTGGTCCTTTTTGCTGACTGAGATTCAACTTGTCATCAGCTAGACTCCCAAGATCCCTTTCTGTGGGGCTGCTTTCTAGCCTCTCATCCCCCCAGCCTGAACATGTCTCAAGAGTTGCCACATCCCGGATACAGCATCCTGAACTTGCTCTTGTTAAATTTCATTCATTTGGTGACTGCTAACAGCTCTTCCTAATTAGTAAAGTTCTCTCTGCAAGGCTTCTCTGCTCTCAAAGGAATCAGCAGCTTGTTCTGATTTAGTATCTTCTGCAAACTTACTACAAATTTGAGTCCTGCATTCATATCATTTATGGAAACATTGAAAAAAAAACAATCCCTAAAATGGAGTCCTGCTCTATTAAGGGGTGAGCCCCACTACTGACTAGCCACCAGCCTGGTGTAATCCCATTCACTGTAACCCTTTCAGCTTGACTCATCTGTCAGGTGTTTACCCATTGTGTTATGTTTTTGTTTAGCTATGTGCTGAACAACTTGTCCAAAAATGTACAGTGGGAAACAGCATCAAAATCTTTACTGAAATACAAAAAGATTACATCTACTAGCTTCCCTTGGTCAACTAGATGGGTAATCTTATCATAAAAGGAGATTAGGTTAGTTAAATGTATCTTTCTCTTCTGAACCTATGTTGGTTATGACTAACGGTGTCTATGTCTGTCAAGTCTTTTTCTTTAGTTTTCAGAATAATCTTCTCCATAATTTTACCAGGCACTAAAAAAAAGACAGGCAGGCCTGTAATTACCGTCTAATTACCATGAGGACGTAGTTCCATATAGAGTTGAGGTTTGAGATAAAATACTGTAAATTGCACTTCAAGAATATGAGGAATGTGAAAGTCTCTACTTCTTTAATGTTACTGGATGAAAATCTTCTTTAAGGGCTTTTAATACATATACATATATGTGCCATACGTTGAAAGGAAGATTTGAAGCCTCAGATATATAGACAAAAAGGTTTCTCAGGTCAAGCAACAGTGCTAATTAGGAAAATTCTGGTAGTATTGACCCATAAAGCACAAAGGGCATAGATTATATGTTATGTACTCTGAGGGTCAAAAAAAGTCAGTGAGGCAAAAATGAGATCTTTCTGGATAAATTTTCCTGTATGACAAATGATCTCGGAAAATTGCTCTTTGACAGCTGAATGTGTATTGTAATGTCCAGACAGGTGATCTTGAATGTAAAGAAAATACTCCTGCAAAAAATTGTGGGTTTTAAATTATTTTTTGTCTCGTATTTTAAAGGAGAACAGAATAAAAGCTATTTCTATATATTCAAATAATGAATGTTATCTATTATTTAAATAATAAAAGTTATTTCTATATATTATATATATTAAAAATATTTCGAATAGCACAAAAACTAGAATAGGAAGGAGTCTGCACAAGGTACTTCAAAATCAAGTCACAAAACAAAAATAACAAAAGAAACAACAGGCAGGATATAACACTAAGATCAGAAGGATTCTAATCAGAGTCAGGACAACTGAACTGAAAATAGTTCTTTAGAAGTTAAAATCTGGAATACTTGTGTTCAAAATAAATAAATCCAAAAGTGTCTTTAACATCACTTGAATATCTTTACACGCAAGCTAGAGCCAGCCTTTGGTTTGCAGCCATTACGAGAATAGAAGCTATATCCCTGTTTCTGGAAAGAGGTGGCATCAGTATGATGTATAAGCTATCAAATTTTAAATGGAAGAGCTACAGTAGTATTCCAACAATGCAATTAAAGGGAAGTGTCTAAGCAATTGAAATAACTGTTTAAGGATAACTAAAAAAAATCCAGTTTTTTATAGTATTCTTTGTGGCGCTAGTTTCACTGACCTTACTGTGCATTAAGTATAAACTTTTAAAAATCTGGTGCTAATGAAAACTTAATTTATTCTTTCTGTATCAGTAATTTCTTACACTTTTCAGTTCAGTTACAGCACTCTACTTCTTGTCAGCATTTAATATTTCTGTCATGATACAAATTACAGGAAAATGGCTGGATTAAGCAAGATGGAAGAGCAATTACAAGCAGGGTGGCTGCAACATTTTGAGTAGCCTTGCACAGAAGACACTACTGAACAACAGAAAACAAGGAACAAGAGACAGGAAAGAAAAAAATCTTGTACCAGAATGTACTTTGTGAGTACAAGATGAGATTAAAACTAACATATGAAGCAGAAGAATAAATTAGAATGTAAAATTGCTTCTGAAATCATGAAGGGTATTCTTTTTTATCTGTTGCTTCTCAAAATTGAGTGAAGCAAATATTTTCCCGCATGAAGGTACCAAAGGAGGAGCATTCATTGTTTTCCACATGATTGATTAATTGGTATTTTTTAGTAGTGAAGGAGAAGAAATGGAAGAAGGTAAAAAAATTTAAAAGCAGAATGGGAGCCTTCAGGCATTCTGATAAAGATGCCTGAGTGCTTTATTGTGGGATCTTATTATGTATTATGAAGGTATTCATGTGATGTCATTCTTAGTAATAAATGTTATTTGAACTTTGTTTTTGGCTTTTGATTGGATTTGAACAAAAGATACTATTGCCAATGGAATCTCTGTATTTGACTCATTAGTATACACACTATTTCAGATGAAACACTTCCTTTTTGTGACTAGGTTACTTCTAAAAATTCTGTTTCCAACACAGCGAACAGAATTCAAAACTGAATATGCTGTATCCATCAATTTGTTTCCATGCTGTTTTGAACAACCATCATTTCTTTCATTTACTGGCTCAGTTACCTTAATTTTTAATAGTACCAGCTGTGTATGCCTCAAATCCTTAAAGTAAATTTTCTTTGCTTAAAATAATTCCTTGGAATACTTCTATCTGAAAATGTACATATACACTGATAGCAAGTCTCTTATTTGCCACCCACGATCTGTGTTCCAATGCAAATATTTTGTTAGAGCTCCTTCAAAAGCTTTTGCAGCTGCTTTTGAAATCATGTTATCCTGAACATATATGCTAGCATTCCTCTGCCTCACCCTACTTCTGCTTGTAAGCTGGACAGTAGGTCATGGCCTAGTGAAAGAAACCCCTGCTGAATGGTTTTTTCTCTATGAGCTTTCTATCTCTATTTTGGGAACAAAATGTAGATTTCATCTGAAAACAAAGGGACAAAATCTCAGCATTGTATTGGCAGAAGGCTGACTGAGATCAATAGGACTTATCATTCATCTGGAGGCAACTCACTTGGTTTCTTTCAACCTCATTTCCATTTTGTAAAACCAATAAATCTTTCCCTCCCCTTCTCTGCATCCAATTTTATTTTCTCACCAGAAGCATAAATGAGATTGTGTTCACTGTGACCCAGAACCCTTTTCCTCAATGAATGCTTTCCAGAAGACAGTCCCACTCTTCATTCTCATTCCTAGAGCTTTTTCATTGTGTGTACTGCTCCTTATTTTTCTTATTTAAATATTGCACGAATCTCTGCATTATCAGTAAATTTTATACATCACTTATATATTTATATATTAATTTTGTTATATAACAACCTATCTTTGTGAGCTCTTTGTCAATTACTATGCACTGATATTGTACTGTACTTTATTTAAAAATCAGATTCTTTTGTGACACTGAGGCAAATGTTACATTTATGTATGTGCTCCAATGAAAAAGTTTAAATCAAACTCATTTCCATGAAATAATTCATTTTATTAGAAATAGAAATAAGTCAACTTGAAAATTGACTGAGAATTTTTTTTTCTGTTGTAAGACTTTAAGTTATTCTATATTGTTATGCCACAGTCTTGTCTAAGATTATGCTAGGATCAGCAAATAGAGCTATTGCAATAATTCTGCTTCTATCCCAGAGTTATTACACTTAATTACACTTAAAAAAAACCTCAGGAGGGAAGATGTCCGCAGTATTTTGTCCGTGTCTCTGTTGTATGGTTAAACATTTTGATTTCTCTTTAAGGCAAACAAACTGAACTTATTCAATGTTTTCAGTTATATAAGTTTTTGTAGATTTCTAGATTTCTCCAGTTTAGTACATATTATAACAACTGTCCTGTTCTTTCCTGCTCCCTCCCATGGTGTTAACTAGAGTAGAATTTAGCACAACTGATCTACTCAATGAAGCAAAAAGTGAAGTTAAATATTCGGATGTTTTTTTTTTTCTTTCAAACTCAGCTATTGATGTTGGTAGTACAAGAGCCAGAAGAATGACTTGTTTGCAGTTACTTTTAAATTTATTCTTATGGAACAACTTTTGTTTTGTACATTTAAAAATTGTCCCTAGATGCTTGTACTCTATTATTGTGTTTTCTTTAGAGTCTGACTTATTCCATCTTTTCTGTACTTTCTTATATATGAGGTCANTTTTTCTTCTGGAAGGTAAATACTTGTTTTTTTCAATTAATCATGACTTTTTGTGTCCTAGCGTGACTTGTGTTCCAAATATGAACGGGTCATAGCAGATTCCCTTTCGGTGGACTACAGTAGCTATGATTGTGCTTTTACAGCTTTGCAAATTTTATTTCCTAGAAATTAATAAAGTAATAGTGCAGTAAAATGCACATAAAGCAATGTGCCCTCCTAAAAATTCTATCGTAGGAAAGAGAGAATATGTAAAGGAAAGAGAGAATTTGGGCTATTAACTAACATTTGTAAAGGCTTGGATTTATTTGTTGTTCCTTACCTGCCACTTTCAAGCAAGTCAGAAATGTCACAAAAATTTTATGTTCTGGTTAGGAAAGGTGATTATTCTCACTATGATGTTAGGATAGTGAAGTATTATAAAACTAAATCTTTTCTAAAAAAAGAAAAACAAAACAAAACAAAACATTTAAGAACTGCTGAATTCAACAGAATCCCTTAGTTGGAGAAGGGTGAGGGGAAGAGGACAAAAAGAATGAACTTCATTACACCATTTGTTCTACTTTGTGAAAATGTAAAAGTTAGGATACAGATGGCATTTCAGAACCTGATTTTCCATAACATCAGCTTTTTGTGTCCCTGCTTATAATACTCTGTACTCTTTCCCAATAAAATTTTTACTGCATTTTTCTCAGCTACTACTACTAATCCACTGAAGGTTTGAATAATCATATTTAAAAAATTTTCTAGACAAACTATTTCTAGAAACCTTCTGAATTTTTATATTTCAACTGTCTGGATACTGTGTATCTTATTCGACTAAATAAATTGTGACTTGACTGAATTACAGTGAACGCTTTGGGATGATGTTCTCTTTAGCATAACAGACATCTATTCTGTTGGGGAAGAAAAATTTTAGAAATAGGTTGCAAACTGATAGGATATTGTATGGATGCAACTTGCAATCTAACAAGATATCTAAGTGAAAACATTTTGCATAAATGCTAAAGCAGGTGAAATTTCTCCTCTTGTGAAGAAACATGGACAGATGTAAATTTGGCTTTAAAGTTTGACAACAGGGAGAGTTCGATTTGACTTGCTGTGTCAAATATTTTTACTAGGAAAAAACTGAAGCAGGTAGGAAGATTGCTTTTAGAATAAACGCTAACTTAAGCTCAAGTGTGTGTGTAAATGTAGCACAGAGTTCAGATCTGGGAAAATCTACCAAGTACTGAGAATGACAGTGCAGTAAAAAGGACTCTTCAGTGTAGATTAACGTTTTCATTCTATGCAACAAACACAAAGATAGTGTATTTCCAATAGTAGGCCATTTTGGTCAGTTATTGTACTTCCATCTTATCACTCTGTTGTACCAGTAGAAGAGCAACTGTATCACAGAATCATAGAATATCTTGAGTTGTAAGGGACTCATTAGGATTATCAAGTCTAACTCCTGTCTTTACATAGGACCACCCAAAATCAGACCTTCAGTCCGAGAGCACTGTTCAAATGTTTCTTAAAATTGACAGCTTGGGGCTGTGACCACTGCCCTGAGGATTCTGTTCCCGGGCATGACCACTGTCTACTGAAGAACCTTTTCCTAACACCAGCCTCACTGTCTCCTGGTACAGGTCTGTGCTATTCTCTCGGGTTTTGTTGTTATCACCAGAGAGCAGAGATCAGCGCTACCCCTCTGCTACTCCCCTGAGGATCTGTAGGTTACAATGAGGCCTCCTCTTAGCCTCTTCTCAGGGCTGAACAAACAAGGGACCTCATCTGCTCCTTATGCATCTTGCCCTTTAGACTCTTCACTATCTTAGTAGTCTTCCTTTGAATACTCTTTAAAAGTTTTGTATCTTCTATGTGTTGTAGTGTCTGAACCTGTAGACAGCATTCAAGGTGAGGTTGCACCAGCATAGAGCAGGTCAATCCCTCCCCTTCCCCACTGGCAGTGCTGGGTCTGATGCACCCAAGGCTATAACTGGTCCTTTTTGCTGACTGAGATTCAACTTGTCATCAGCTAGACTCCCAAGATCCCTTTCTGTGGGGCTGCTTTCTAGCCTCTCATCCCCCCAGCCTGAACATGTCTCAAGAGTTGCCACATCCCGGATACAGCATCCTGAACTTGCTCTTGTTAAATTTCATTCATTTGGTGACTGCTAACAGCTCTTCCTAATTAGTAAAGTTCTCTCTGCAAGGCTTCTCTGCTCTCAAAGGAATCAGCAGCTTGTTCTGATTTAGTATCTTCTGCAAACTTACTACAAATTTGAGTCCTGCATTCATATCATTTATGGAAACATTGAAAAAAAAACAATCCCTAAAATGGAGTCCTGCTCTATTAAGGGGTGAGCCCCACTACTGACTAGCCACCAGCCTGGTGTAATCCCATTCACTGTAACCCTTTCAGCTTGACTCATCTGTCAGGTGTTTACCCATTGTGTTATGTTTTTGTTTAGCTATGTGCTGAACAACTTGTCCAAAAATGTACAGTGGGAAACAGCATCAAAATCTTTACTGAAATACAAAAAGATTACATCTACTAGCTTCCCTTGGTCAACTAGATGGGTAATCTTATCATAAAAGGAGATTAGGTTAGTTAAATGTATCTTTCTCTTCTGAACCTATGTTGGTTATGACTAACGGTGTCTATGTCTGTCAAGTCTTTTTCTTTAGTTTTCAGAATAATCTTCTCCATAATTTTACCAGGCACTAAAAAAAAGACAGGCAGGCCTGTAATTACCGTCTAATTACCATGAGGACGTAGTTCCATATAGAGTTGAGGTTTGAGATAAAATACTGTAAATTGCACTTCAAGAATATGAGGAATGTGAAAGTCTCTACTTCTTTAATGTTACTGGATGAAAATCTTCTTTAAGGGCTTTTAATACATATACATATATGTGCCATACGTTGAAAGGAAGATTTGAAGCCTCAGATATATAGACAAAAAGGTTTCTCAGGTCAAGCAACAGTGCTAATTAGGAAAATTCTGGTAGTATTGACCCATAAAGCACAAAGGGCATAGATTATATGTTATGTACTCTGAGGGTCAAAAAAAGTCAGTGAGGCAAAAATGAGATCTTTCTGGATAAATTTTCCTGTATGACAAATGATCTCGGAAAATTGCTCTTTGACAGCTGAATGTGTATTGTAATGTCCAGACAGGTGATCTTGAATGTAAAGAAAATACTCCTGCAAAAAATTGTGGGTTTTAAATTATTTTTTGTCTCGTATTTTAAAGGAGAACAGAATAAAAGCTATTTCTATATATTCAAATAATGAATGTTATCTATTATTTAAATAATAAAAGTTATTTCTATATATTATATATATTAAAAATATTTCGAATAGCACAAAAACTAGAATAGGAAGGAGTCTGCACAAGGTACTTCAAAATCAAGTCACAAAACAAAAATAACAAAAGAAACAACAGGCAGGATATAACACTAAGATCAGAAGGATTCTAATCAGAGTCAGGACAACTGAACTGAAAATAGTTCTTTAGAAGTTAAAATCTGGAATACTTGTGTTCAAAATAAATAAATCCAAAAGTGTCTTTAACATCACTTGAATATCTTTACACGCAAGCTAGAGCCAGCCTTTGGTTTGCAGCCATTACGAGAATAGAAGCTATATCCCTGTTTCTGGAAAGAGGTGGCATCAGTATGATGTATAAGCTATCAAATTTTAAATGGAAGAGCTACAGTAGTATTCCAACAATGCAATTAAAGGGAAGTGTCTAAGCAATTGAAATAACTGTTTAAGGATAACTAAAAAAAATCCAGTTTTTTATAGTATTCTTTGTGGCGCTAGTTTCACTGACCTTACTGTGCATTAATTATAAACTTTTAAAAATCTGGTGCTAATGAAAACTTAATTTATTCTTTCTGTATCAGTAATTTCTTACACTTTTCAGTTCAGTTACAGCACTCTACTTCTTGTCAGCATTTAATATTTCTGTCATGATACAAATTACAGGAAAATGGCTGGATTAAGCAAGATGGAAGAGCAATTACAAGCAGGGTGGCTGCAACATTTTGAGTAGCCTTGCACAGAAGACACTACTGAACAACAGAAAACAAGGAACAAGAGACAGGAAAGAAAAAAATCTTGTACCAGAATGTACTTTGTGAGTACAAGATGAGATTAAAACTAACATATGAAGCAGAAGAATAAATTAGAATGTAAAATTGCTTCTGAAATCATGAAGGGTATTCTTTTTTATCTGTTGCTTCTCAAAATTGAGTGAAGCAAATATTTTCCCGCATTAAGGTACCAAAGGAGGAGCATTCATTGTTTTCCACATGATTGATTAATTGGTATTTTTTAGTAGTGAAGGAGAAGAAATGGAAGAAGGTAAAAAAATTTAAAAGCAGAATGGGAGCCTTCAGGCATTCTGATAAAGATGCCTGAGTGCTTTATTGTGGGATCTTATTATGTATTATGAAGGTATTCATGTGATGTCATTCTTAGTAATAAATGTTATTTGAACTTTGTTTTTGGCTTTTGATTGGATTTGAACAAAAGATACTATTGCCAATGGAATCTCTGTATTTGACTCATTAGTATACACACTATTTCAGATGAAACACTTCCTTTTTGTGACTAGGTTACTTCTAAAAATTCTGTTTCCAACACAGCGAACAGAATTCAAAACTGAATATGCTGTATCCATCAATTTGTTTCCATGCTGTTTTGAACAACCATCATTTCTTTCATTTACTGGCTCAGTTACCTTAATTTTTAATAGTACCAGCTGTGTATGCCTCAAATCCTTAAAGTAAATTTTCTTTGCTTAAAATAATTCCTTGGAATACTTCTATCTGAAAATGTACATATACACTGATAGCAAGTCTCTTATTTGCCACCCACGATCTGTGTTCCAATGCAAATATTTTGTTAGAGCTCCTTCAAAAGCTTTTGCAGCTGCTTTTGAAATCATGTTATCCTGAACATATATGCTAGCATTCCTCTGCCTCACCCTACTTCTGCTTGTAAGCTGGACAGTAGGTCATGGCCTAGTGAAAGAAACCCCTGCTGAATGGTTTTTTCTCTATGAGCTTTCTATCTCTATTTTGGGAACAAAATGTAGATTTCATCTGAAAACAAAGGGACAAAATCTCAGCATTGTATTGGCAGAAGGCTGACTGAGATCAATAGGACTTATCATTCATCTGGAGGCAACTCACTTGGTTTCTTTCAACCTCATTTCCATTTTGTAAAACCAATAAATCTTTCCCTCCCCTTCTCTGCATCCAATTTTATTTTCTCACCAGAAGCATAAATGAGATTGTGTTCACTGTGACCCAGAACCCTTTTCCTCAATGAATGCTTTCCAGAAGACAGTCCCACTCTTCATTCTCATTCCTAGAGCTTTTTCATTGTGTGTACTGCTCCTTATTTTTCTTATTTAAATATTGCACGAATCTCTGCATTATCAGTAAATTTTATACATCACTTATATATTTATATATTAATTTTGTTATATAACAACCTATCTTTGTGAGCTCTTTGTCAATTACTATGCACTGATATTGTACTGTACTTTATTTAAAAATCAGATTCTTTTGTGACACTGAGGCAAATGTTACATTTATGTATGTGCTCCAATGAAAAAGTTTAAATCAAACTCATTTCCATGAAATAATTCATTTTATTAGAAATAGAAATAAGTCAACTTGAAAATTGACTGAGAATTTTTTTTTCTGTTGTAAGACTTTAAGTTATTCTATATTGTTATGCCACAGTCTTGTCTAAGATTATGCTAGGATCAGCAAATAGAGCTATTGCAATAATTCTGCTTCTATCCCAGAGTTATTACACTTAATTACACTTAAAAAAAACCTCAGGAGGGAAGATGTCCGCAGTATTTTGTCCGTGTCTCTGTTGTATGGTTAAACATTTTGATTTCTCTTTAAGGCAAACAAACTGAACTTATTCAATGTTTTCAGTTATATAAGTTTTTGTAGATTTCTAGATTTCTCCAGTTTAGTACATATTATAACAACTGTCCTGTTCTTTCCTGCTCCCTCCCATGGTGTTAACTAGAGTAGAATTTAGCACAACTGATCTACTCAATGAAGCAAAAAGTGAAGTTAAATATTCGGATGTTTTTTTTTTTCTTTCAAACTCAGCTATTGATGTTGGTAGTACAAGAGCCAGAAGAATGACTTGTTTGCAGTTACTTTTAAATTTATTCTTATGGAACAACTTTTGTTTTGTACATTTAAAAATTGTCCCTAGATGCTTGTACTCTATTATTGTGTTTTCTTTAGAGTCTGACTTATTCCATCTTTTCTGTACTTTCTTATATATGAGGTCAGTGAAGAACACATTCATTATGAGTTCATCACCTTTCATTGACAAAATGGTGGTTTGCAATGAGTAACAGTGCTCAAAAACTCTGCTTGAAATTAAGAATATTTATCGTGTCACTTATCCTTTTTTTTTTTTTTAGCACTATTCTGTTTACTCATAGATTTCATTGAAATTACTTTTTAATGTCCTATTTTCCTTAACCACTTTATCCTTGCTGCCTAGAATCATATCTAAAACACATTTAAGTGCTCTCCAATGCATGCCAAGAACGTACTGGACATCTTAGCTAACAAACTAATCAGCTGAGAAAAAAAACTAGTCATCTTGGCTTCTTCTGTAATTAATGAGGATTAATGGGTATATGCAGCACGCAATGACAATTTTAAGAGAGATAGAATGAATAGGTGAATTGAATGAATCATTCTCCAAAAGAAGTATTATCCTTATGCTATCTATAGTTAGAGCCTAGATAACTGAACTAGATTTAGATGAATGATCTTCCAATTTCTCATGTCTGATGAGCTGAGTTTTGCTTTCCTCTTCTTATCCAAACTGATGTTTGGATAATTGCAATTTTATATTACCACTAAACCTTAAATTCTGAATTATATTGTTATTAGTTCATAACAAGCCTTAAAGTATGGGTATTCATGGTTTACTCTGGATTCTTAGAATGAAGGTTCCTGACATTGCAGTGCAAGACAATGCCTGCCATGGTCTTGTTAGAAGTTAAGTGATTAGTTACTTGATAATTGAATTGGCAAACCATCAGCTGAGAATTCGCTTTTTTTTCCTGTAAAGGGAAAATGCAAATAAAATCAACCACTAAACTGTCATAAGAACTACTGCAGCTCTGTCCAAGAGAATTAGGCATAGATGTTGCAGTGAAAAAGTTTTTGATTCATCTCCTAATGGATAAATTTGAAAATTGATTGGTTCATTGAAAGAGTGTGGAAGACTGGTTTTTCTTGCAAGAATTGTAGCTTTAGAACCATTTTGTCCCTGCCTGAAAATATCAAGATAATTTGCTATAGTGGCTCTTGTTTTGACAGCTTGTAGTAAAATAAATAAAAATATTTTATATCCTAAGCAAGTTGGTAATGGTAACTTCTGCCCTTGTCTGCTTCTCAGTTCAAGCTGTTTGTCAAATGTGCTGTCATAATAATTTCTTTGAGTAATAATTTGAGAAATCAATAGGTTTCTCTCTTTTTTTTTATGAAACCTGGCAAGTTTTCCATTGATTGCTTTTCCTCTTCCAGCTCTGCACCTTCTACTTTTGCAGTTTCTGATTACTTTTCCAGCATCTCAGCTCATTCTTATATTTCAGTATAACACAGAGACATAAGTTTCTGACTATATGCCAGCTGTTTATTTCCTGCTTGAATGTAGTAACCTATGCTGGAAATATCTGCCATTTTATATATGTAATATTGTGAAGTATAGATAACACAAACAGCAAAAGAACAGATGAAGGTGTAAGTCCTACATACAGCTGGAGGATATTATGATGAAATAAGATAGAATGCTAACAAGTCCTGTTTGTTGTCATTGTTATCTAAATATCTTTTAGATGGTAGTTAAGAAACAGCAATTAAGTATGGTCCCTCCTACTTATCTATTGCACAGTACATTCAGTAATTCACACAGAATATTGTTGAGTCTAGTAAATGCTGTTGATGCAGTTGATGATAAAGTGGAAGTTTATCCTGGTCATAACTGGAAGTAACCTAATTACATTTCTCTTTTGGGTTTTTGTTCAAAGGATAAGTTTTACATAATGAAAATTTAGAACTTGTTTATTGGATGCTTCTAATTCAAGTGCAGTTTTGTACTGTCAATTGTATGTTAATTTACTGTTAGGAAAAATTAATGAATGAAAATGTCATAAAACTTCATGGGCATGAGATACTGCAGATGGCTATAAAAGTTTGAGTAGAGTGGCTTAATTTACAGATTATCTGTAACTTAGAGGATTCTAGAAATTAGCCATTAATTACTAATGATAATATTTGGCTCGTAGTGTCTTCACTTGGTCACAACAACCCACAGGCAACCCTAGAGGCTTGGGGAGGAATAGCTGGAAAGCTGCCTAACAGAAAGGGACCTTGGTGCATTGACGGACAGTCGGCTGAATATGCACCAGCAGTGTGCCCAGGTGACCAAGAAGGCCAGTGGCATCCTGGCTTGTATCAGGAATGGTGTGGTGAGCAGGATTAGGGAAGTAATCCTGGCCCTGTACTTGGCAGGGTGGAGGGTTGTTAGAGTTAGGATAGTATGGTCAGGATGTGGTTGGACTTGATGATATTTAAGGTCTTTTCCAACCTGAGCAATTCTATGATTCTGTTTCATTGTTTTTCAAAAAAACCAGCACTATTCAGCCTTAGGTAACATTCTCTCTTCTTACTGTTAGTTTTCAGAGCAAACTATCTTAGACCAAAATTCTTTCAGAACATAGAATCATAAAACCATAGAATCACCCATTGCCTTGAGTTGGAAGGGACCTTGAAGTTTCAACCCTCTGCCATGCGCAGGGTTGCCACCAGGTTGTCTAAGGCATCATCCAACCTGGTTTTACATGCCTTCAGGGATGTAGCATCCACAAGTTCTCTGAGCAGCCTGTTCCATTGCCTTGCTACCCTCTGAGTAAAAAAAATCCATCTGTTATCTATTGTAAACCTCTCCTCTTCTACTTTACAAACATACACCCTTAGTCCTACAAGCTCCTCTTTTCTTCAGTTCCAAGCAATTTTTCAAGTTAAAGATTTCATGTGCACTCATCTTGAGACTTCAGTCTTTCTGTTTTAGCTATTTTTGTTGCTCTTTAATGATCAATTAAGCCAGCCAATTAAATTGTCCTCCAGTATTAAATTAAATTATTTTCCATTTATGGAGGATATGGCATGGACTAAGCTCTAACTGGCCTTCAGAAATGCTTGTGCTGAGCTGGTAGTAATTTCCAGGAGTTAGAGGGAACTGATCTTATATATTTATTCAATTGGTATTAGCCTTAATGCTATTTCTGTACCAGCTCACAGATACACCTTTTGTCTTGTGTATACAAAACCTATTGATTAACTATTCGTTCTTATCTTTGAGCTAAGTATTTCTTTTGATTATTCTTCAGGAGCTGGAGATCCAGGGTTGCTATTGACAGCTACAGTTATTTTTTTTAGATAATGGACAGCTTAACACAACTTTATTGTGACTTGATGGACTGCAGAAAACAGATTTTTAGAATCTATGAATTAATGGTGATAAAAGGGGATCAGTGAATAAGTGAACAAACTAAACTAAGTACTAATGCTTGTGTATCAATTCTGTCATCTTGGGTGAGCCTGGAAGTATGGAGGATAAGAAGATCTTTTGTCTACTTTCAGATAAGTTCTGATAGAACCTGCTGAAAAGCTTGATGTCTCCCTACCTCCCAGATGATGCGCTCTCATTAAATGTACAAGCAGTGTAACAGATGCTATGAATATATCTATATTCTCCTTTTATGGTAGATGTCCTAACACAGGCTAAGTAGGAAGCTGCCCCTAAATCTGTGGGTATTTACAGTTCTTTCTAATCAAAGGAAAAAATTAGTCACGCTTGTTTATTTTTCCTTTGTTCCAATAGGAGAAGAGTTTACTCTTTTAAGAGCTGGCAAGTGAACATTGACTGCCACAAATTTAAAAACTGCAGAAAATAGGGTATTTAGTTAAACTAGGTCATTAACAATTCTTGATTATCTCTTCAGGGAGACATAATTTACTAAACCATAGTGTTGCTTACCTGAGTGATGCAGTTGCGTGTTTTAATTACTTCAGGTGTTTTAGCAGTGCATCTGTGAAACTGGACTGCAGCTGATTCAGATTAATTTCAAAATGACCAACTGTGTTTTAGGATTAAAAATAAGCAATAGTAATTAAGAAGTTGAGTTCAGGTGTAGTAATAGTTTCAAAAGAAATAAGATACATGACATCTTAAAAACACTTTTCTTTTAACTTCTGGAGTTTTTCTAGGAGATTTTGTTTTTCTGAAAAATCTTACTGTGTAATTTAATGCTAGCTCTATCTTGTTCAGCAGTCATAGCTATAATTATCTATGGGTTCAGCCTAAGCTTTTGAGTGTGGACTTCAGTGTCAGACTGATTTGAATCTGAAAATAAAGATATAAACTCAATGGCATTTTAAATATGGATGGATTTTTGAATTCCACTAAGATTGCCATAAACTAAGTTTTGTATTTTAAAAGTAGAACTATAATTCAGAGTTATAGTAATAAGTAGTTCTTCAAATCAGAATGCTTATGCTCTTAACTTCTTTGTTTGTAAAGGTGAATAGGTAGGTAGATACATATATGCATAGGTTAATGTGACTTTTAATTGTTGTTACAGAACTAAATCCAGCCTGAATGTTGATGCATATTGCTTTCATGAGAAGGAAAAAGGTGCTTAAAGTAAAAACACACTCTAATGTGAATCCACAGTAAATTTATATTTATTTCATTTTCTTTAGTTGTACATTATTGGCTTTTCTATGTACACCCATCGATTTGATATAACCCTCTGTATAAGTTTCTAATAATTTTTTACTTTGATTCACCAGTAAACTTTGATCCTTCACAGTGTATTTACAAAGCACTTATTTCATACACGTTTCCAGAAGGGAATAGGCTCAACTTTTTAAAACCTTTTTCTTCTTTTTTCATCTATCTTCCTCTTATCCTCTTCCTCGGATCATTTTTGTGTCCCTTCTCTGTACGTGCTCCAACAAGTCCATGTCTCTCCTGCACTGAGAACTCCAATCTGGATGCAGTATTCCAGGTGAGGTCTCACCAGCCCAGAGTAGAGGGGCAGGATCACTTCTCTCTCTTTGCTGGCTGTACTTCTTTGAATGCATCTCAGGATATGTTTGTCTTTCTGGGCTGTGAGGGCACATTGCTGGCTCATGTTCAGCTTGCCATCCACCAGTACCTTCAAGTACTTTTTGGAAGGGCTGTGTTCAATCCTTTCATCCTCTAGCTTGTACTGATAGTAGAGGTTGCCATGGCCCAGGTGGCTTTGGCTTTGTTCAACCTCTTGAGGTTCTTATAAGCCCACTGCTCAAGTTTGTCTAGGTCTCGCTGGATGGCATCCTATCCTTCAGGCGTGCCTGCTGCACCACACAGCTTGGTGTCATCTGTAGACTTCCTGAAATGTGCTCGATCCCACTGTCAATGCCATTTATGAATTATTAAAGATCATTAGTACTAATGCAGAATCCTGAGGTGATCACCCTCAGGTGATGCAATAGAAGGATTTAGTTGCCAGTGTTAATATTTTTGTAGAGGTATCACTGTTGATGAATCCTAGCAAAATTTCTGTATCATCAACTCAATTGACTAGGCAATGTCATCTAGAAAAAGCAGAAGACATACAAAGATGTGAGAAGCAGTACTTCCATTTTATTCTTGGGTTATTCTATGTGGTAAAGTAAAAGAAAGCACAGGTGGGCTTCCTGGGGTGGTTTCTGGATATTCTTCAAACCCCAGAATTTTGATTTCAACCTGTATGTTTAACTGACAACCTGAGTGACACTGTATAAGTGCACATACAGATGTGTGCAAATGCAAGTATCTTTCTGTCCTTGGTGTTTTTCATTCATTCTGAGGTAGATAGTAATTTAGAACCATTTCTTACTGTTATTAATTGCACCATAATAATCTCAGTAGCTGAGAAGAGAAGGAATTTTCACACTGCATTCAAGAGGAGTTGTTTTTGAAAACAGTAAGCAAGCCATAATGAGTTTAATTTTCTTTTCCTTGTAGATAAGGTCAGCAATTTTAGGCAAGGGTTATACTGATGAAATCAAATCAAATACCAGATTTTATTAGCAGTATTAACTTACATCACATTTATGATACTGTGTTCTTTTTGTTCAGGTTTCTGTACTGCCCTTATCACTTTAATTTTCTTTGACTATCTCTTCATGTTGTGTTAAGAAACATAACTAATCTGTCATGTAGTTCTCTTATTCCTTTCCCATAAGAGAAATGTGTGGTGTGGTGTGACTTTTGGTCTTTTCCTTCTCATTCCAATTTTGATTTGCAGTCTTCGTGTTATCCTTTTGTAGAAACTGCTCGAAGTAGCCTGAGTCCTGTTGCTATTCTTCAGAGACTTCAAACTGAATTTAGAGATAAGTAACGCAGTCTGGGAGACCGGAAGTATTCTAAATTAGTGCAACTTCAAGCTTCTTTTGTCTTCCTAGTGCATCAACTACAGTAAGTAAAATGTCAGCAGACTGTTTTAAATTTGGTATTTATAATTAGACTTGTTTGACTGTAAACATGTAAGGTATTGCTCTTCCCTTTCTCCCCTGCCCCTGCCTCTCTTACTTTTTACCACTCTGAGCTACAGGGCCAGTAGTTTGGTTCAATTCTGATGCTGAAGGGCTTGAAAAGAGGAAGCACAGAGGAAAAAAAAATAACAAACTTATCATGTAAACTATTCCTGCTTCAATCTTCTCTTGTAGAATTTTCAAGATGAAAGTAGATATCAAGATGACTAATTTTTTCCCTGTGTTTTAGCACATTACTTGCCACTTCGGATTTGAACCTAAATATAAACGAGTGTTAAAATAATTTCATTTTTGACTTCATGACATTTCAGAAATAGATGTGTTTCAAGGCTCAAATTGCCTATTAAAAAGGTTGCAATGAAGAAAAATATTTCCCAAATAAACTTAGATTAAACATTTAAAGATGTTAAAATATGTGCCACTGTTTTTCCTCTAACGGTGTATACATAAATCTTGCTGAATAAACCATCATCCAGTTTTGGCATAGGTAAAGCATGGCTTTTGGATGATCTTCTAAGAAAGTTCATCAGAGTATATTAAACCATACTGCCAGTGATAAGATTCAATTTCTTGGGGGGCTTTCTTCTAATAGAGACGATTTCACATTGAAAACAAAAGCATGGAGGCATTCAAAATAGATTAGTGGATATGGATGGATAAAGATTATACATATATTTTGTCTTCATGTTTATGCCCTGTAGACGGGTGAACAACACTTTCTTTTTAGAACTTCAAGGCTGTAGGTGAAGGAAAACCAAGCTGAGCATGTGAAACGTAAGAGAATGGTAGATAATAAGCCTTCTGACTCAAAGACACTTGGGGCCATTTCTGCATAGATATGGATGTCTATAAAACTAGCCTCTGGAGTTAGATGAAGGTATAAACATGGCTTCAAGAAGTATTCATTTTAGAAAAAGAATATATTTTTAATTTGCTGTTTTTTCAGTTAAGAAATATGCTTCCATTTGAGGAATATGATCTATCATGCATGGAGATACGTACAGATGCTAGTCTCATCTAGATCCAGTGACTGCATTTGTCAGCTGATTACCAACCTCATACATTTACAGTTTCCACTTGAAATTTCTTCCAAAATAAACACGTAAAACATGTTACAAATAACTGTATTCTTTTCAGATTGACTGTTAATCTTTTCTTTTCTGGCCTAACTACTCATGGGCAACATTTATATCTCCTTTTCCAGGAAACATACTCACATCATACATTTTCTTGGGAAATTCACTGAATTTCAAATGTATAGGCCAATTGCAGCATTAGAAGTATTTTCATAGCCACATCTCTTCAGCTTAAATATCTACATCGTCAACCTGAAAGCCTTGGATTCAGACGTTGCTGTCCACCTCTTAAGTACAAGAAGAGGGAGCACTGAAAATAACAAAAAGCAGCCTTTCCGTGGATTTTGCTGAGTTCCAAGTTCATTTGTAACTTCTACATTCTTATGACATACTGTTGTTTATTTTTATTAGAATATCCTCTGTGAATAATTTAGCAATTGCAAGATGATTCACTACCCTGAGGTGTTACCAGTGAATTGCAGAACCTTTTGGTTGTATGCCAATGATTGAATCTAGACCAATATAGAACTTCAATTTGTTTGGCTCTGAGGGATGGTTAGCAGCCTCTGTGGCATGATTTTGCTGGGGACTCAGTTTTAGTTTTTAAATCACTTATGCCATCCCCAGGCTTTGTGATAATTAACAAACTGTGGAAGCAAATAATTCTATGGACAACAAGGATTGCACTCCTCTTTTACCTAGAAGAAGTTGTTGATTTTTTTTTCTTTCTTTCTCTTTTTTTCTTGTTCAACTTCAGAGCCAACAACCGTTGTTACGCTTGTCTTGCACACAGAGCTGGCTTCCAATATTAAATTCTGTAGTACCTAAAATGACAGCTAGATATTCAAACACATTTGTTATAGTTTCTAAGCTATTGATGGGAGTTTTATTTTTTTTTAATTTAGTTTCAATATGTAGCAATAAATCTCCTATACATTCCCTCTCCTACACTTCACAAATCATTCTACTGTCATTCTTTTTTCAGATAACTGTGGATGTAACTTACATCCTTCATCTAATTCCTAGATAGAGGCTTACCTGACGTTATAGTGAAGAAGAAAACATTTTTTTCTTAATCTATTCAGATTTATAAGACCTACGTCTGACAGAAGTTTCTTAATGTTAAGAAACTTGTGGCAAGAATCTCAATGTTTAGAATATATTTTCTGTATAGTAATGCCTTAGTATGTATTTCAATATGGAATTACTGCATTTAAAAGAAGCTATAAGAAGGAACAAGTTACTTTTCAGTACTGTTGGACATTTGTCCAATAAAAAATTCACAATAATGCTCAAGAAAATCTGAGCACTTTTCAAATACAGAACTGCTACTATCAGTAAAAATAATGTAAGCAACCTATTAAGGAAATGAAGTTTATATATTTAAAACAAGAGAATATGAATGCAGAGCTAAAGATTTCTTCTCCTATCTAGTGTTCACAATTCAAAAATTGCTTTTTTTATTTTCTTTTTCCTTCAGAACTTCACCCTGGTGGAGGTAGTAGAAAAAAAAAAAAAGAATAAAATAGAAAAGGAATAGTTATAATAATACTCAGAACATCTGAAATTCCACTCTTGCAATTTTCTTATTATTTGTTTGAAGTTCATCTGTTTGCTTTCTTTTCTGATTTTATTTTTATTCATCTCATTCACAGAAATACACAAATGTTTATTTATTTTCAGACAATTAGCAGCCTTTTTAGTATTTTATCAGTGTATTAAGAGCCTGGGCAAACCATTTTATATTGGTGAGAAGAAAACTTATTTCCCCATCTTAACTGGAAAATGAAATATAAAGTACTATCGAGCTAAAATATAAGCAGTAAATATATATTTATATTTCATTTAAAGAGGCTTCATATAAAGGAGGAACAACCTAGCAAGAACAAATTCTGGGAGGCCCTTTAAAGTCCATATGTCCTGTTCTACTTAGAGACAACTTTTTTTTCCCTTTTTAGTACCTGGTTATATGCATAGTGTTTTTTGTTTTTCTTGTTTGGAGGAGATAGGATTCTATATTTATTTATCTATTTAGTACAATTACAACATCTAGGTATTGAAGTCCGATACCAGTAATAACAGGGCTCTGGTGCTTGAGGATCTCAGTTTTTCCGGGACCATGACAATGATGATGCATCCATAAAACATGCCATTACAAAACAAACAAACAAACAAACAAAAAAGCATGTTTAGACATCTTAGTCCTGTTCAGTTCGTAGAGAGATTAGTGAAGGTGTTCATGCTTGTTTAGTTTACAAAATCATTATTTATTAAGAGGGCTGTTGTTTTTCTTAAGAAATAAAGCAAAACTCCTGTGAAATCACCGTAATTCAAATGTTTCTGGCATGGAGTATAACGAGTAGTGATATTTAGAAAACCATTGATTCATGTTACATTAAGGCTATAAATCATCTCTTAATCACATTAGTAGAAGCAAAATAAATGGGAATAAAAGAGCTATTCACAACCAGAATCTTCAGCTATTGAATCTGCGTTAGATGGCAAATTCTAATGATACCTTCTGTAGCTTTATAGTGAGACTTTGCAATTTATTGTCTACGATAACTGCAATTGACCAGCAATTTAGTAGTGAGAGCTATATTATACATGGTGATCTCTCATCTGTGATGAAAATAATTTTCTTTGTTGCTCAAGAACTGAATATTTATTGGTCAACAAGATATTTTTAATGCAAGTAAAGAAAAATTAGTAATTTAAATGATTCATAAATAAAGACGCTATTTTATCTTGACAAAAATCTTTTTTTTTAATTTATAATGCTTGTGAAAGAGTAGGTGAATAATTCTGATAATCAATATTCTTCTCTCGGTGTCCAAGGAAATGAAATTGTACTGCCCCTTCAATCCCTCATCAATTTTTCTATATTAGGGTTTAGAGTCTGTACATCTTCAAGCTCTTGAGCACTGCAATATGAAGGATGCATTTGTCATCACAGTCTTTGATAATGCTTTCTGAGTAAGTAAGCCAATAATAATATGGTAGCTGGGGGAAAAAAATACTTTCCATGCTAATCAACACCACATAAAATGGCTGATAGTTTCTTCTGATAGTTTCTTCTGACTGTAAGTCCAGTCAATATTAAAGGAGGGTAGATGGACAGATGAGAAAACAGCACAGGAGAGAAGACATGAACTGAGAGAGCCAGTGAAGCGGACATGGAGAATTTAAATGACAGTATTCTAGTCTTAGTGTGTCTACTGAGTCAGAGAAGCACAGGATTTTTGTTCCTTCATATAGAACTCATCTCATGATCTTCCTTAAGAATGGCACAATCATGCTAGGACACCTAGAAATTTAGTGTCATGTGCCTATATGTTTGCGTCTCTCAATAGCAAACTCTAAATTACAGTGATTAGAAGTTGAAGAAGTGCTTTTTAGCTAAAGATCTAAGTAGTATGTACTTTGAGGGCTGATGGGCTAAGCAGTTTCATATGTGGAAGAAACAATCCCCACGGAGTCGAGGGTGATAAAAGAAACCACTTTAGATTGATGGATGATGAGGAGGATGATATGCAATGTGACTACTAGCAGCCTGGTGAATGCTCAAGAACAAAAATGTTTTTAATATCTTCAGCCCAGCACAAGGAGTTTGAGATTACACAAGGTTCAGTGTTTGGAAAAAGCATTAAAAACCTACTGAGGTTAACAGTAAAATTCTGTTTATTTAGAGACTAGGAAGTGAAAAAATTTATATATGGTATTGCAAGTGAAAATTATGAGTTTAGACAGACGCCTTTTCTCTCTTCAAAATATAATCTGTGAACATCCTTTCATCCAGATGAAGTATGTGTCTTTGCCTTACTGCCCTGTGTAGCGCCCTCCACACATTCCATTTCTATTCTACATTCCCTGTTTTTTATTCAAGCCCTTGTTCTTTGAACTTCTTTATATCTGGAGTAGTTAGCTATTTGTGCACTTCAGATTGAGGAATATCCGTATGTGTCCTTAAAGAGTGTGTGTGGGTGTGGGATGAGTCTTTTCCAATAGAATGTTTGGGTGACCTTATCTAGCTCTAGTATGTGAATAATTTAGCTACCTAAGCTATCAGAATGACAAGATGCTCATGCCCAAGCTGCTGAACCCTGTCAGCATACCTTAGTGACTGCATTTATATAATGCTTTCATGGAGCTATGTGTATTTGAATTGGTATCAGCATGTCTACAATGCAGCATTAAATAACATATGATTTGATCTCATCACCTACTGTAACATATGTATGGTGGGATGTCGATAGATCACTTCAGTGCAACAATGGGAAACGGAAAGATGGCTTAGCTACAAAGACAGATGTCACATAAGCCTTTTGAGCCCTGGAAGCAATCCTACACCTCACGGAGAGTTGTAGTTTGCTCTGCTTGTTCACATGTTGTTTGTCAGCTTGATTTTCTTTTCAGCTTTACTGCCTCTATCCCTCTAGTTTGTTTGCTTTGTCCTGAGCATAAGTAATCTCAACTTTGTAGGTAATATGTGTGGTGTGGTCGCTTTTTCAGGTGCTTTTGGGTACACAGTCCTGTAAGAAAGCAGACTGAGAGGATTATAGTTGTTATTAGCTTTTCTAAGGCTGTACTTTTCAGTCCTAATTCAGCACCAGCGTTAATTTGAGAAACTCATGCCTAGTTCTGCTGGCATGTTTCTTTGTGTAGCTATATTATGGCTGGTACTGGGAAATTAAAACTACCGTAGAAGGAAAAAGAAATAGAGTGTATGTTTCTGTGTGTACAATCTGTTTTTGTTATTATTATTTGGTACAGTCTGAGAGACTTAACTGTGTAGGAGGGTATGAGGAGGTGAAGAGGAAAAGGTTAATCTACTATTGCCATTTAATACTTTGTACTATGATTTTTTTCTGCCTTACAAAGCAGGAACAGTTTTAAAAATCATCCTCAGAAATTAGAAATTGGAGTTCAGAACAAGTGTAGAGCTGTAATGAGTATACTTTTTCAAAGTATTTAGAGATGATTTTTTTTCATTTTTATTCATTGAAAGCAGCTGTACATGTTTAACCTAGCCAGCAGGGCTGCATGTATGTTAAGTACAGGCAAAATAAGCCTGATCTGTAGGAAACTTTCTGCACCATTTCCTTACTCAGACACTGGCAAACTATTTTATCAGGCAGATTTGTTGCTGTTTCACCACAGGGACCTGAGTTCAAGCCTTACATACAGTAATGTTCAGTGTGTTCCAATAGCAGCACTGGATGCAATTGCTAATGTTGGCACTGCTGTCCAGCCCCAGCTGGCTGACATACTGGCATCCTAACCCAGAACACTGCACTCTGTCTTCAAGATTCAGAGTGCTCAGATTTCTGTTTGGATAATGAGCAGACATACAGATGAGATGCCTGTTGGTCTGTAATGGACAACTTCCTCAGCCCTCAGTGTGCAAGATTGTGAGTGCTTGTGGCTGTGTACACTGACAAGCCACTCTGTTTTTGGGGTTTCTTTTTTGGATTTTTTTTTTAAAGGCTCGTCAGTTCCAGCAGCTCTAAATCTTTATCTTGTGTAGGAACAGATGGAAATCATTCACACATCTGAGCAGCAAAATCTCAAAATGAACTGGGCACATGGTGGCATACATTTGGCTGGCTTTTTGTTGTTTTGTAGTGAGCTTGAAGGCAAAATACATATTCTGAGGCATCTGCACGTTGTGGGTATAAGGCTATGCTATGTAAGAAAAAAAAAGGCAGGCAGGGGAGGGCAGAGATCAACTGGAGCCCTTGATACAATGGTAGCTTCATCCAGTAGGAACAATTACATGCTGTCAGCACTGCTGAACAATGCATGAACAAGATAATGATTGCTGAAAATACTGTGACTACTCAGAAGTCCAGGACTTTGGTAGTCAGAAGATGCATCCTAGGTATGCTTTTCATAGTGCATTTGAAAAAAGGAACTGATGGAATTGAGGGGTGGACTCCAGTGTTATTGCCTTCAAAATACACTGTCAGTGAAAAAAATCTTACCAAACATCATGTTATACAACTCTGCTTTGCTTGCCTGTGAAACAAGAAATAACTGTTTTTGTTGGTTCATTGATAAAGTTTTTTAAAGGATTACCTTTAGTAGTAACCAAAGTATTTAGTGGGTATAATATAAAAAACTACAGAGTTTGCTCTAAAAGTAATGCCTCCTGTTTATTTCCATGGAAATTACAACAAATACAAAGAACATACTGCCCACTACAATCTGTCACAATATTGGTGAGAAGGCTCAGTCTCTACTGCCATATCACCAGCATCCACCACTGACGTTGTGGGCCAACATAATAAAGTAGGAGGCGTCAAGTAGCCCTTGCAGAATGAGACTGGGATGACAGCTGCAAGGACCTAAGTAGAGGCAAGTGTAAAAGGGATTAAGGCTTCCTGATTATATTTTGTGAAAGTAATTTTTCAAAGTGAATGAAAGGAAACCGTGATTCAGAGTACTTTGGAATGTTTCCCAGTTGTAGCTTTTCATACCTACAGCACAGACCTCTTAAACATGCCAAAGTCCATTACAGCTGACTCACTGACTGCTTGTATTTCTCAAGAGAATCTTCCTAAAAGAAAGATGTATTAAAATTGATAACGTATTATTTCTTTCAGTATGGGGCCCTTTCGTGACTATTTTGTTTTTCTTTTTTTCCTTGTCACATATTCTTAGTTATGTTGATCATGGGATGTATGCTCATGATCTCTTATATTTTTGTGGATATTTGTATTTTCTTAGGCAACTATTTCTATCATACACAAGTCAGTTCCCGAAGAAAGACATTGAGCACTATATTCACTTAGCAAAATGATGGAAATTTGCAAAGATTATTCCTAGACTGATATACCTGAAAATATTACATCTAAATTAGTTTAGGTCATGTAGCTAACTCAGGAGTAATGGCTGTTGTGAATGCCAGTAAATTTGTGGGCATATATTTATCATTATATGCTGTGCAAAATCATAACCTACTAGCTCTTTTTTAATACATATTTGGAGCATAAATATCTGTCCTTGAATACAGTAACAGCTGATCCAAAGAAAAACCTGTCTTAAGTAGACAAGAAAAAGCTAGGTAACAAGATATCTGGCTTTAAACTGTATTATATTTGTTATGGACAATAGGGATCTAATTAAAGGTCAGCAATATTCCCTAGATAATTGATGTAGATGTTAAAGCATTTTATAATCAAATTATAGCAGATCAAAAATACCATTAATAGGGTATATATGGAGAACAGTGTGACCAATTACTGACTTCAGTATTGTGAAGTCTTAAAGACTACATCTCTTGCATTCAGCAGGATCTAAATGAGTGTAAATAGCCTTTGTTTTTAATATCCAAAGTGATTCATTTCTAAAGTTTGAAAAGCTGGAAACAACAGTAAATAATTTTGCACATAAGTATATGCAATCATATTGAACTAAGCAGCATGTTTTTGTAGGGTTGTTGGTGAGGTTTCCTTTTGCTTTTATGCCTGCCTAGCTAGTGAAATTGCTCTGTTTTTGTCAGAGTTCCACTTTAACTTGGGTTGGTTTTTTTCCCACATTTATATTGTTAGCGAAAGTACAGGTCTTCTGCAGATACATACAGCATAGGAATCCCTTCCTTTGCTGAGGATTGCAATGATTAATGAAAGCATTACATCTCTAGAGAGTAGCCCTCTAGTAAGCATCTCACTAAGTATATCCATTAAAAGCTGGCATACAATATGCAGAAAAGATTTAAAGAATTATACCACCAAGCCATCTGGGATTTCAGTGTTTCCCAAAGGGCAATTTTTTGATGGCATTAACGATCTCCTGTAGAGAAATCTGTATCTAATCATTCTCTGTCCCTGCACGACTCTGTGGAGTATGACATCCCGCAGTACATATAACTGCACATGTACTCTAGGGTATTCAATAGCTGGCAAATTACTCTAGTAGTTTATTTACTTTTGCAGAAGTTATGACTACTTCTGCACTTGAACTCCTGATGGAAGAAATAACAGATATTTTCTGAAGCTTTAACCTTGAGAATATTCTCATATTTTGGTATGTTAATGTTTATGGTCTTAATATCACTATAAATATACTTCCTCGTACTGTGATGGGTGTTTGTTACCTTTCACGGTTAGCTAGTAAATTATGATCAGAGAAATGAGTCTGAAGTGATGATAACTCAAGCTGATCTAAAGCTGCAAAATGAAAGAATAAAGACAATCTTAGATGATAAAGAAGGTTATTATCACTCATTTGCCTTGTGGTACTTTTTGCTTGGTAGGACAATGCATGTGACCACCATACAGATATAAAAATTCAGAATATTTTTTTTTTCTTTTTCTTTTAAGCTGAATAGGAAAAGTTTTGTGATTTTTGTTTTTGTTTGTTTATTTGCTTATTGTTATTTTTTTTCTTTTCAGTAAAACCTAACAAGTTAATTCCTCCCCTCAGCAGCCCTCTGTACCCCTCCAAGGCTACCAGCACCAACCACCTGGGAGTATAATCCTGTCCCTGCTCTTTTTCTATAGGAGAAATTTTTCTTAAGATGACCCCCTTAATGTACAGATTTTTGTCTTACTCAGAAGGAGTTTCTTCCCTTCCAGGTCCTGTACATGCCCCTAGAGTATCTTACAGAAATTTTCAGATTTTTTTTCAGTTCTTCAGTGGCCTTTTTCCTTTTGGAGACAGAGATATATGTAAGAAGCAGATGGTTTCAGTGATATTTTAATTTGTTGCCTTTTGGGTAAAGGATGAGTATCTCTCCGTGTTTCCCATTCATGATCTTTGCATTTGCAGGCAGGATATAATAAAGCAATGAATATTTTAAAACAAAACTAAAATGCATTTGCTGGATTTTATGCGCAGTTTTTTAGAGCAGGAATGAAATCAATATTATGAGGCCTCGCTACTGTAAAACTCCCTGTGATTATTTCCTACTTTTACTATGTTAATATACTTCTGACTATGGCTAATAACTGTTTTCAAACTTACGGGGAAATTTTAATGCATTATATGGAGACTGGCTTATAATTTTGCAGTTCATTATAAACTGAGTGATATTAAGAATGTGTGTAAAAGGGCATAAGGAAGATATTTGATCTGTTCGTTCTACTAGCTTTTTTTCTTTTTAACCTAATTCCTTTGAAGGAATTGTATCAGTATGAATAAACTGACTCTAGATATTTCTCAAGTGACTTCAGAAAAAACGTCACCATTTCTTGTCAAATATTAGGAAGAAAGGAATTTGTTATTCAACTATGCTAGCTTTCTTTTAAGCAACTTGGCCTTCTTGATGTGAGACTACATGCTGCATACTGTTTTTAGACAAACTGATTTTAGAATATAAAAGCTATAAAGATAAGAGGAAAAATGATAGAAACCTTTTTTTCCCAACTTAGAATTCAATTAATTAGTTGCGGAGAAATAAGCCTTCTCAGATCTGTTACCAAATCTTATTTTGGTGCAATCATAAAGCAGTCTATGGTTTTTCAACCTTGCCACATTAGAGGCTTAATTCTATTAACAGCAAGCTAATCTAATTATGGCTAAGCTCTATTTTCTGGTAGTCATATCTCTTCACAGTATCTCTAACATTAGCTTCAAATCCTTTTGTAAGGTAATTTTCGTGCTGCAGTAGTAGGACAGGTAATTAGAACCTGCTCTAGTAAGCATTGTATCATACTATTTTCAATGGTGTGAGAATGATACCTGAAGGTGTAATTACCCTTACGATTTTATGGATTCTTTTAAGATCAAAGCTATCAATTATGAGAGAGAAAGGCATTTAGACAATATGAACAAGTATATACATCAAGCAAAGTCAGGCAAAGGTAACACTAAAATTACTTTAACTTACAGGAGGAAACTTTCAATGTATATATTAGTGTGCTATTTTATCTTTAAATACAAATCAGAAAATTATGGATGGAATGATCATGTGTTTCTCAGAGGTGATTATCCAATCCAGATTGTGTCTCTGAACAACTAATCAATTCACTGATAGACTTGACTTGTAATTGTACAACTGGCAAGAAAATTCACTTTCTGCCTCCATAAGAGCAGAGTCCTTGTAGGCAAGTTGCAATTTAAGCTTTATGTAAATTAAGGTTTACATTAAAAAAGAAAGAAAGAAAGGAAGAAAATAGATTAACTTATTTGAAACTCGGAATTAATTTATTTGGTTATAATAAGAAATAAGATGAATACAGTCAAAAATTCCAATTTTCGTGGTAGCATAATCTGACTAAAAAGAAAATTAAAAAATAAGAAAAAAATATCTCTGCCCTTTTTTTTTTTTTTTTTGTTA
>JACDJE010000082.1:3852965-3873020 GCA_016647715.1 Pavo muticus | reverse complement strand
TCCTTTTTTTTTTTTTTTTTTTCTTCCCAAAAACTGAAAAATCAGTGCTAGCCTCAGCACTGATGAGCGCTTTTCTATTATGTGATGTCTGTGAAATATCTGGTTAAGATTAGCAGGTAGAGTCTGCCTCTTGCTTTATGAGCCCTGTCAGTGATATTAATTCATCATACTTTTATTTTTGTTCTGTATGCATCAATAACTCTGGAAGTAATAAGAAATTATTACAGAAAAGCATGATGTTGGTAATGCTGTTATCATCCTGATCTCCAGTGAACCAAAATCCCAGTGTCACATTGGTCTCATTTCTCTGCAGAAATAGCTGTTCACAAAGTTGATACTGTGTTCACAAAGTTGATACTGATGACGTGTTCAGGTTAAGCACAGTCATACATCACAAACTCAGCCTTTGCTAGAATGAACAGGAACTTAATTTGAAAACAAACGAAACAGAAGACATAGGGTAGCTGTTAAAAGATGACAGAATAACTGAAATGTGTCCGCAACATACCTAGGGAAGTGGAACAGAAGAAAAAATTGAAATCATAAATACACTGGATACAGACACTGATTACTCAAAGAACAATCTTGAAAGCAAAACAACAGGTTGAATTCTTAGATTCATACTGCCAAGGTGTAGAGCATTAGTAGGTGGAAGCGATTTCTAGTTATTCTCACCAGTGGTTTTAATGATGAAATATATGAATGAGTTATTAAAATGAGACTTCACAAAGATATTCCCATGAGTCTTTTAGCTCAGTACTATGACTGTTGTTCTGTGGACCAGCCCCCATAAGTGTCTTACTGGAGACAAATGGAATGCAGAATCACAAATACTGTCCTTCAATAACGAGGGGACAAAAGTGGTGCAACTTGGAATGTTGTGATTTTGGGCCTTATCAGTTAGTGCTTCTGTCACTGACTCTGTTTATATCATGCAGGAAGTTTGGGTTCAGTTCTGCAGTCTGTTAAATGAGTGGAGCCGCACAAAAGGAATTTATTACTTATCAAAGACTGTACGCTCACAATGTAAGGAATAACATATTAATGTAACAACTGACAGAAATGTATCAATTTTTAGCTGCCAGAGATTTTTAAATTTTAAACTAGAGGTGGGGTGGAGGACAGCAGTTACTATTTTTGGAAATAAACATCTCCCCATCTTTCCTTTGCCCCCAAATAAGTCAGCTGAACTTCAGTACTCTAGTACTATAGTGTCCATCAAGATGCCATAGATTTACTCAACTATTTGCTTTTAGTTGAGAATTGTTTTCAGTTTAATGAGTATTAAAGGAAAACAAACAAATAAACACACAGGATTTGATTAGTGCAGATTTTTGCATTATGACACTTAAATGCAGCTTTTCCTAACTTCTGTTGTGAGCTTTCCTAAATTTTAAAGATGAAATATTATTATAAAAATTCACACAGACTTAAATGAAGATTCTTTTTTTCTTTCAGCTGGTGATCTATACAATTTTGTGCTTACTGAGTGCATTTATGGATTAAAAAAAAAGGAAAGAAAAAATGTTAAATAAAATTTCAAATTTTATATTGAATATTGACCTATCTAGAGAACTTTCTGGAATATAATATATAACCTAATAAGGTGTGAATTATAATAAAAGTAGTAGTGCTTTTGCTTGTGTAAGAATATTAAGTCTCTGAAAGTTCACGGAAGCACTTCCCTGGGAAATAAGTTGATGAAGATATATTGCCACACTAGAGACAAAACCTTGCACTTTTGAGATATGCCCCTCATCACAAATGCTCAGAAGATGTAGCATTATGTAATATGTCATTTGCTCTTGTACATAGAACCATTAATAACTGAGATTCATGCTGAAATCCTAGTGCTAGCTCAGGAGAAATGCTTCTGTTGGAAGCTAGTGTGCACTTATGGCAAAGTATAAACATACTTTTATTTTCTATATACTATGGGTCCTGGAGCGTAATGTGTTCAACCTCATATTCTATGCTAACTTGGGTGTCCTTCAAGATCCTTGTTTCATCTCTGATCTGTGTGCAATTAATACTGTTAAAACTAATCAACCATCAGTACGTCTTCCAGACCATGTTAATCTGCTTTTTGATTACATGTGTTTCAGATTGTGCTTGCCTTCAGTCACAGAGTGCTTCGTGATAGAAGGAACTCCTGGATAAATTGATGCTGCCAGCCAGGACTGATCTCCAAGCTTGTCAGCTGAGGACCCATTTATTTAGAGGGCTTTGTACACTTCTTGGACATAGCACAACTACGCCTCTAGGCTTCCTGAGTGTTAGTAGTAATCCTTATATTAAGACTTATGTTCAGTTTGTAGCTCTCTGCTGATTGCACTCATCATAATCTACACTTTCTGTATCTCCGGAGGATACAGTGCTGGCTCTTTATTAATGTTTGAATTTTATTTGGATAATTGGTAGAATGAACTACAGAAAATATAGAGTAAGAAATGGTTAGATGTAATAACTTTTTTTCATGTGGCTTGCAAGCTCTTTATTGTAGTTACAAATTGGTTATAATAACAATTAATGTTCTCTTTAAAATCCTAATTTATGTTCAGTGACATATGTCCCTTGAAGCTGAAAGGAAAACAACATATATTCAGAAGATATGGCAAAGAGAGATTCCTTCTTTAAAATCCATATTACTCTTGTTTTTCTTTATTCTATTGATTGTCACTAATTTCTTGAAGAAAAACTTCTCCTGTTACACTAAAATTCTCAGTTGAAAATTTGTTTAAATCTACAGTCCACGGAAGCACTGGAATTGCTTCATTATAATTCTTTCTATGTGGTTAACTAGAGAGCAGATTTTTTTTTTTTTTTTTTTTTTTGAGGTGACTAATGCAGTTTTCAGACCATCAAGAATAAATTTTAATTGTGTATGAAATTCTGATCCCAAGGTGTACCTAAAAATATGTCATAAGGATATATTTATTTGTACAGGTAATTTTTTACATTCAGTTCAGAGTGCAGTTGTTCCTGTCAGTATGTGTTCTTTCATCTTCAATCATTTTTTACTATCAGCATTGCCATTTTAATTGTTTTCCACTAAGGCTCGATTTTAAATATTCAAAATGTATAATTTCCACATCAGGTTTCTTCTTTAAATCTTTATGTGAAAAATGAATCTTTTTAGAGCTTACAGTTTTCCTGTAGACAACCTAAAATCCTCTAGTGTTTTGTTTATTTTTCTAAATCCAGATAGTTTCTGTTTTGACTTTTCTTATAGCATTTTCTCCTACCTATCAGATATTGAAGAATTCTTTAAAAGAGAAGTTTAGGAAGGTATGAAGCTCAGTTTGGGGATTTCATGAAGGCCTCAGTTTGCAGCTCCAAGTAGTGAATAATTTGTCTTTATATTTTATTGAATATACAGAGCTAAATATCTGGAGGTTTTCTTTTATCTTTGTCTGGTCAGATTTAGCATTACAAAAGTTTATCTGTTTGTTGGTATTCTGAATTTGATTCCATCCATTTTATGCCTTTTGTTTCCAAGACAAATGAAGTACTGGATTTCTTTATTTTTCGTTGCTAGGAATCTTTGTTCTGCCTGTGTTCATTGTTTAAGGAGTAGATTTTGGATAGGAATTGGAAAGGTTGATTGACTTATTTTGTTTTAATGCATACATGCTTGTTTCTGAGTTCCTTAAAACTCTGGTTTGCATGAAAATTCTGGAGCATTCACTGTTCAGTATTATGCTCTGACAAACTAACAAGATATCTAGGGTTATATCTATCCATCTGAAGGTTTATATATATCCATCTAAGTACGCATTTATATTTACATATGACTTTTGGTATGTATATAATGCCTATATACAAAAAAGATTTGAATATAACATGGTCATTGACAGATGAAAAACATTTACTGCTATGAGCACATGGCAACTCTCAGCTCCTGCAACAATGTACTTTCAATTCAAAGTATTTTTCAATTCAAAGTATTCAAAGTATTTTTCAATTCAAGATCCTTTTCAGTGGATCTTGAAAATACAGCAGACCATGTTCTACCTTCCTCTTTGGGACCAAAATCCAGAAGGATTTTAGTGGGCTGTGGAAAACACTGATAAAGGGATTGCTCATGTAGTGCATTAAAAAACTTGTGGAAGTGAAAATAATAAACTTGTATCAGCTGCTACTATGCAGCCCAAAGTACTTAGTGCTGGACTTGATCAACACCCTGCTACCTTCCCTGCTATAAATTTTAGAATGCAATTTTACTGTGTCTAAAAGATAAAAGATGGCTTCAGTAAAGGCATGACAGTTTAAATAATTTTTTATTATCCTCATACAGATATCGGGTGGTTGACAAACAGGTTAGAATTATGTGACAGAAATTTATTCTCCCAAAAGTTAATTTATTTCTAGCTAGCAATCCACCTTCTGTGAAAGACAAACTTCTTTCTGTCAAATTAAGATGCTATAATCGAAAGGAAACTTTCTATTACATTTTTCTTTATCACTGAAATACCACTTTGCTGCAAAGTTGGGTGCATTCAAAAGGAGAATTGATTAAGCCTCTCAGGTAAATTACTTTCACCTGCGTTTCTTATGGGAGAACAGCTCTTGCCCTGACCTCAAAGCATTCTCATCCAAAAATAGGAGGTCTGTGCAAGACATTAAAAAATCTTGTAGAACAAATGAATCTTGTATCATTTCAAATGTAATCTTCACCTACTTTTTTAGGAAGCGCTTAAAGCTAAGTGTCTGCATTATAATTTATATTTCATTAGCACCACAAGTGAGGTCAGACCTGGAATTATTTGGGAAATAGAAAAACAGGATAATATACTATCTTATCCCCAAATTTCTGTCATTGTTAAGATGAAAGAAGTAGAAAGGTGGAGAGTAGCACACTGGCTTGTGAAGGACTATGCGGCAGACCTCTATCACCAGAGTACAGATCTCCTGAATTCCAGTTTAATACCTTTAATACCTAACATATCGAAGACTAAGAAGAAACAGAGTTTGGGTAAGGAAAAGCACAAGCACCGTAATAATTTTCCCCTGGATTATTTTCATGACTTTGCACTTCTGGGAAAGGAATCTCTTAATGTTGCATGGTGATTGCAAGGGTTGAGTACAACGGAAGTATCATAGCTAATGCAATTTCATTTTAGTGGATTAGCTAAGTAGTTATAATCTATAATTAGTTCCATTTTATATCTATCAGAATACTGCATAATGGTCATTTTTGGTATTTATTTTCTCTATTGTGAAAAAACTCTTCANTTCCCCCTCCCTGTTCATTTAAGTCGGGCTGGAACATCAACTAATCACAAATGCAAAGCAAATAATCATGATATTTTGTTTCTTGAGTTACTAAGAATACCGTTTCCTGCTGTGCTAGTGTTTCAATTTTGTTTCCTTCCTCCACTCTTTGTTTCTTTGTTAACTTAATTTTCCTTTTTGAAGTGTTCCATTGGAAACTTTAACTGAACATAAAAACTTGTGTTGCATTAGCTGATGAAGGCAGGTACAGAAGATTTAGATGATCCAATTCCAATTAAACAAAGTTAAGTGATTTTCATACAATGTTTTCAACTGGAGAGTTATAAGACAGCAACATATATAGCTCTGGGGGTATGAAACCTTCCTCATTCATATTTATTAGATGCATCTGGCATGCATATATAATTTATATTCAGTAAATTTCTATAATAAATACTAAATATACATACCACACATTTACTATCTTGCTATTATGTCTTTCTGATAATTTAGTGGTAGATATGCTTTGCATTTCAAATATTTTCTTACCCTGACTTTATAGAACCATGCATGGAACTATGCCTTAGTATGATTACTAATTGCTTAGGAAAACATTCCTCTTGGTATTCATGAAATCAGAGAGAGCCTTTTGGCTTTGCTATGCATATTAGAGGCAGCGTAATGATATGGTACCAAAGATAAGAAAAATAAAATGAGCAGTAAGGTATAAAATTTTTATTTTATTTTATTTTATTGGAACTGAGGGAGAATTAAGCTTTAATACTAAAGAAATCTATTATAGAGTGTTTGCCAGCCTGTTTTTATTATTGTGGCTTATTATACCACAGACTACCTACATGACCTTGTTTAAGATGCTCATTGCAGGAGCTCACTTCCTTTATCAATTGTGTAAACTGTTTTCCCTACTGAAGAGATTAACTCTACCTCCTCTTGCTTCCCACCCAGCTCACTACTAAGAGAGATGGTTTCCTACACTGAGGCACAGGTTGCTCTGAGAAGAGATCCCCCCAGACATTGGTTGTTGATCACTCATGCAGAGAAATCATTACACAGGAATATATTTTGGAAGCTTCGGTCTGTCGCACCTTTGAGGAACATCTCCAATGTCTTCTGCGCAGCTGAAGGGGCTACCTTGTTGTATTGTCACTTTCAGACCAGCATCCACCTCGTGAAGGACATGTTGCCCTTGACCTAGCAAAAATATATCAGCAGTACTCTTCAGGAGAGATTGTGGTCAAGTAGAAATGTCCTTTGTTTTTTCCCAGTGAATAACTCAATAGCAAAGACAGAAATTCCCTGGTCCTGCCTAACATAGCACAAGCAACAGGATCTCATGAGAAAGAAGATCAAATGGTTCCTGTGTACAGGTTGTCTGCAGCTGCTTCTGGCTGCAGCATTGTTGTGGCTGTGCAGCAGAAGAGGTAAGGCTTCTGCATCTTCCTAAAGATGCTTTGAACAGTACAGGAACTAGTCCTTTTCAAGGCATGCAAAGTAGCCGGCACTGCATAAAATGAATTCAGCTATTGTTGGAAAATGAGAGAGGGATGGGAGAAAGACAGCCACTTTGAAAGCAGCAAAGATTAGGTAGCTCTCCTCCTTTTTTTTTTTTTTTTTCTTCCCAAAAACTGAAAAATCAGTGCTAGCCTCAGCACTGATGAGCGCTTTTCTATTATGTGATGTCTGTGAAATATCTGGTTAAGATTAGCAGGTAGAGTCTGCCTCTTGCTTTATGAGCCCTGTCAGTGATATTAATTCATCATACTTTTATTTTTGTTCTGTATGCATCAATAACTCTGGAAGTAATAAGAAATTATTACAGAAAAGCATGATGTTGGTAATGCTGTTATCATCCTGATCTCCAGTGAACCAAAATCCCAGTGTCACATTGGTCTCATTTCTCTGCAGAAATAGCTGTTCACAAAGTTGATACTGTGTTCACAAAGTTGATACTGATGACGTGTTCAGGTTAAGCACAGTCATACATCACAAACTCAGCCTTTGCTAGAATGAACAGGAACTTAATTTGAAAACAAACGAAACAGAAGACATAGGGTAGCTGTTAAAAGATGACAGAATAACTGAAATGTGTCCGCAACATACCTAGGGAAGTGGAACAGAAGAAAAAATTGAAATCATAAATACACTGGATACAGACACTGATTACTCAAAGAACAATCTTGAAAGCAAAACAACAGGTTGAATTCTTAGATTCATACTGCCAAGGTGTAGAGCATTAGTAGGTGGAAGCGATTTCTAGTTATTCTCACCAGTGGTTTTAATGATGAAATATATGAATGAGTTATTAAAATGAGACTTCACAAAGATATTCCCATGAGTCTTTTAGCTCAGTACTATGACTGTTGTTCTGTGGACCAGCCCCCATAAGTGTCTTACTGGAGACAAATGGAATGCAGAATCACAAATACTGTCCTTCAATAACGAGGGGACAAAAGTGGTGCAACTTGGAATGTTGTGATTTTGGGCCTTATCAGTTAGTGCTTCTGTCACTGACTCTGTTTATATCATGCAGGAAGTTTGGGTTCAGTTCTGCAGTCTGTTAAATGAGTGGAGCCGCACAAAAGGAATTTATTACTTATCAAAGACTGTACGCTCACAATGTAAGGAATAACATATTAATGTAACAACTGACAGAAATGTATCAATTTTTAGCTGCCAGAGATTTTTAAATTTTAAACTAGAGGTGGGGTGGAGGACAGCAGTTACTATTTTTGGAAATAAACATCTCCCCATCTTTCCTTTGCCCCCAAATAAGTCAGCTGAACTTCAGTACTCTAGTACTATAGTGTCCATCAAGATGCCATAGATTTACTCAACTATTTGCTTTTAGTTGAGAATTGTTTTCAGTTTAATGAGTATTAAAGGAAAACAAACAAATAAACACACAGGATTTGATTAGTGCAGATTTTTGCATTATGACACTTAAATGCAGCTTTTCCTAACTTCTGTTGTGAGCTTTCCTAAATTTTAAAGATGAAATATTATTATAAAAATTCACACAGACTTAAATGAAGATTCTTTTTTTCTTTCAGCTGGTGATCTATACAATTTTGTGCTTACTGAGTGCATTTATGGATTAAAAAAAAAGGAAAGAAAAAATGTTAAATAAAATTTCAAATTTTATATTGAATATTGACCTATCTAGAGAACTTTCTGGAATATAATATATAACCTAATAAGGTGTGAATTATAATAAAAGTAGTAGTGCTTTTGCTTGTGTAAGAATATTAAGTCTCTGAAAGTTCACGGAAGCACTTCCCTGGGAAATAAGTTGATGAAGATATATTGCCACACTAGAGACAAAACCTTGCACTTTTGAGATATGCCCCTCATCACAAATGCTCAGAAGATGTAGCATTATGTAATATGTCATTTGCTCTTGTACATAGAACCATTAATAACTGAGATTCATGCTGAAATCCTAGTGCTAGCTCAGGAGAAATGCTTCTGTTGGAAGCTAGTGTGCACTTATGGCAAAGTATAAACATACTTTTATTTTCTATATACTATGGGTCCTGGAGCGTAATGTGTTCAACCTCATATTCTATGCTAACTTGGGTGTCCTTCAAGATCCTTGTTTCATCTCTGATCTGTGTGCAATTAATACTGTTAAAACTAATCAACCATCAGTACGTCTTCCAGACCATGTTAATCTGCTTTTTGATTACATGTGTTTCAGATTGTGCTTGCCTTCAGTCACAGAGTGCTTCGTGATAGAAGGAACTCCTGGATAAATTGATGCTGCCAGCCAGGACTGATCTCCAAGCTTGTCAGCTGAGGACCCATTTATTTAGAGGGCTTTGTACACTTCTTGGACATAGCACAACTACGCCTCTAGGCTTCCTGAGTGTTAGTAGTAATCCTTATATTAAGACTTATGTTCAGTTTGTAGCTCTCTGCTGATTGCACTCATCATAATCTACACTTTCTGTATCTCCGGAGGATACAGTGCTGGCTCTTTATTAATGTTTGAATTTTATTTGGATAATTGGTAGAATGAACTACAGAAAATATAGAGTAAGAAATGGTTAGATGTAATAACTTTTTTTCATGTGGCTTGCAAGCTCTTTATTGTAGTTACAAATTGGTTATAATAACAATTAATGTTCTCTTTAAAATCCTAATTTATGTTCAGTGACATATGTCCCTTGAAGCTGAAAGGAAAACAACATATATTCAGAAGATATGGCAAAGAGAGATTCCTTCTTTAAAATCCATATTACTCTTGTTTTTCTTTATTCTATTGATTGTCACTAATTTCTTGAAGAAAAACTTCTCCTGTTACACTAAAATTCTCAGTTGAAAATTTGTTTAAATCTACAGTCCACGGAAGCACTGGAATTGCTTCATTATAATTCTTTCTATGTGGTTAACTAGAGAGCAGATTTTTTTTTTTTTTTTTTTTTTTGAGGTGACTAATGCAGTTTTCAGACCATCAAGAATAAATTTTAATTGTGTATGAAATTCTGATCCCAAGGTGTACCTAAAAATATGTCATAAGGATATATTTATTTGTACAGGTAATTTTTTACATTCAGTTCAGAGTGCAGTTGTTCCTGTCAGTATGTGTTCTTTCATCTTCAATCATTTTTTACTATCAGCATTGCCATTTTAATTGTTTTCCACTAAGGCTCGATTTTAAATATTCAAAATGTATAATTTCCACATCAGGTTTCTTCTTTAAATCTTTATGTGAAAAATGAATCTTTTTAGAGCTTACAGTTTTCCTGTAGACAACCTAAAATCCTCTAGTGTTTTGTTTATTTTTCTAAATCCAGATAGTTTCTGTTTTGACTTTTCTTATAGCATTTTCTCCTACCTATCAGATATTGAAGAATTCTTTAAAAGAGAAGTTTAGGAAGGTATGAAGCTCAGTTTGGGGATTTCATGAAGGCCTCAGTTTGCAGCTCCAAGTAGTGAATAATTTGTCTTTATATTTTATTGAATATACAGAGCTAAATATCTGGAGGTTTTCTTTTATCTTTGTCTGGTCAGATTTAGCATTACAAAAGTTTATCTGTTTGTTGGTATTCTGAATTTGATTCCATCCATTTTATGCCTTTTGTTTCCAAGACAAATGAAGTACTGGATTTCTTTATTTTTCGTTGCTAGGAATCTTTGTTCTGCCTGTGTTCATTGTTTAAGGAGTAGATTTTGGATAGGAATTGGAAAGGTTGATTGACTTATTTTGTTTTAATGCATACATGCTTGTTTCTGAGTTCCTTAAAACTCTGGTTTGCATGAAAATTCTGGAGCATTCACTGTTCAGTATTATGCTCTGACAAACTAACAAGATATCTAGGGTTATATCTATCCATCTGAAGGTTTATATATATCCATCTAAGTACGCATTTATATTTACATATGACTTTTGGTATGTATATAATGCCTATATACAAAAAAGATTTGAATATAACATGGTCATTGACAGATGGAAAACATTTACTGCTATGAGCACATGGCAACTCTCAGCTCCTGCAACAATGTACTTTCAATTCAAAGTATTTTTCAATTCAAAGTATTCAAAGTATTTTTCAATTCAAGATCCTTTTCAGTGGATCTTGAAAATACAGCAGACCATGTTCTACCTTCCTCTTTGGGACCAAAATCCAGAAGGATTTTAGTGGGCTGTGGAAAACACTGATAAAGGGATTGCTCATGTAGTGCATTAAAAAACTTGTGGAAGTGAAAATAATAAACTTGTATCAGCTGCTACTATGCAGCCCAAAGTACTTAGTGCTGGACTTGATCAACACCCTGCTACCTTCCCTGCTATAAATTTTAGAATGCAATTTTACTGTGTCTAAAAGATAAAAGATGGCTTCAGTAAAGGCATGACAGTTTAAATAATTTTTTATTATCCTCATACAGATATCGGGTGGTTGACAAACAGGTTAGAATTATGTGACAGAAATTTATTCTCCCAAAAGTTAATTTATTTCTAGCTAGCAATCCACCTTCTGTGAAAGACAAACTTCTTTCTGTCAAATTAAGATGCTATAATCGAAAGGAAACTTTCTATTACATTTTTCTTTATCACTGAAATACCACTTTGCTGCAAAGTTGGGTGCATTCAAAAGGAGAATTGATTAAGCCTCTCAGGTAAATTACTTTCACCTGCGTTTCTTATGGGAGAACAGCTCTTGCCCTGACCTCAAAGCATTCTCATCCAAAAATAGGAGGTCTGTGCAAGACATTAAAAAATCTTGTAGAACAAATGAATCTTGTATCATTTCAAATGTAATCTTCACCTACTTTTTTAGGAAGCGCTTAAAGCTAAGTGTCTGCATTATAATTTATATTTCATTAGCACCACAAGTGAGGTCAGACCTGGAATTATTTGGGAAATAGAAAAACAGGATAATATACTATCTTATCCCCAAATTTCTGTCATTGTTAAGATGAAAGAAGTAGAAAGGTGGAGAGTAGCACACTGGCTTGTGAAGGACTATGCGGCAGACCTCTATCACCAGAGTACAGATCTCCTGAATTCCAGTTTAATACCTTTAATACCTAACATATCGAAGACTAAGAAGAAACAGAGTTTGGGTAAGGAAAAGCACAAGCACCGTAATAATTTTCCCCTGGATTATTTTCATGACTTTGCACTTCTGGGAAAGGAATCTCTTAATGTTGCATGGTGATTGCAAGGGTTGAGTACAACGGAAGTATCATAGCTAATGCAATTTCATTTTAGTGGATTAGCTAAGTAGTTATAATCTATAATTAGTTCCATTTTATATCTATCAGAATACTGCATAATGGTCATTTTTGGTNATATATACTGTACTCTGTGTACCAGTATATACGTAAAAGGGCGTAAATATCTTCATTAGAAATTGATTGTTCTTTATCAATCAGCCACCCACAAAATCTAATGTGCACTATTTATCTGAAACTTCCAAAATCTAGAATGATGAAAAAATATGCATAGAAAGTTATGATGTGCAGTATATATAAAATTTTGGTAATGCAGGAATTTCATTTCATTTGTGCTACTTCGAAAATTAGAAAAATTAAATAATTTTAGCCCCATCCTACTTCAGTTTGAGTCATTGAAAAAAGGAGAAAAATTCTTCCTTGTGCTTCAGCTTCTGATACGTGCACTGTGAGTGCTTTTTTTAATGTAATAAAATGTAGTCATGTTTCTTTTCTACTGAGCAAGTCAGAGAAAACACCTTCACACTCTACATGAGGAGAGGGTAAAAAGAGGAGAGTGAAATTGAACGCTGTGAAATTCAGTCCTGGGGTTGCCAGGACTGTAAAAGGGTCATGATCATCTTGTTCCAATTGCATGAGTAGGAAGAAAGTGGGAAGACCCATAAAAAAACTGCTGAGATTATCCACCTCTTCTCTGAGAATATTCTTCATCTTGTTGAAGTTGTAAGTGAATTTAGGGATTTATTTTTTTACTGTAAATGTCTCCTTACAGTAAGAATCAAATGAAATGTTAAAGTGAGTATGAGAAATGTTTTGTTTTTACATTAAGGTTAATGTCTTAAAGGAAGCAAGTCAAAAGAAGTCACCAAAGCCTTTTTTTCTCCCACAGAAAATGTGATTTTAAGGTGAAGGATCACATGCGATAAGATTGAATGCAACATCTCAGCCACAATATGTAGTCATTATATGAGACACGAGAGTTGCACATTTCCCACAGAGGTATTTCTTCTGAGGGTGAAAAGTTTGACATTGTTATATTTCTGTTTTTGTTTTTAGACAAATCACACTTGGTTGCCAAAACAGCCCATTTCCTATAAACTCCTGTGCAGGAATGGGCAACCCATCAGTTCTGATGTGCTCATATTTCACAAAGAGTTTGAAGTCACAGTGTCATACATGTAGTGATCGTGTGTACTGTAAGGAATCTGCCTGAGAGGCTGGGAGACAGCAACATTTGTTATCTCATTGCTGGATTTTACAGATACAAACTATGCAGGAAGCCTTTCTGCATCCCACTGTGAGGTTGAATTCAATATCAACTTTAGTTGTGAACCTATTCATATTTGTATCTCTGTGCCTTGTCACCTCTTTGAAGCATGTGACATATTTTGCAGCTCTTGAGCCATAGCAACCTGGGCCAGAAATGATGACCACTGTTGCCTTGCATCTAAAATAATCCCTGCTGTACAATGTTTATTTCAATTAAGTCATGTGGAACTTGTTCCAAGACAACTTGTACTTGAATGTATATGCATGTTTAGGGAAGCAAAAAATGTATATGATTACCTGAGTTGAGATGAAGCTTTCTGGAACACCATCCGAAGGAGTTAAAAATTGTTCTCCTCTCCCAGTGAAAATAAAGTGCACATAGTTAAATGAATCCAGAAAATACTGCATTACTTCATAGTTAGCAAAGATGTATTGATCTGCTTTTATCAGATTATAATTATAATATCAGATTATAATCAATTATAATCAAATGCTGTTATCAAAGTATCCCTAATATATTTAGTATATAGAGAAAAATCACTGCTTTTTTTTTTTTTAAAATAGACTATTTGTACATGAAAAGAGCATAGAACCATTTATTAGAATTGCATGAAATCCATTTGTTGCTGACTGTAGAAAGTCTCTGCATATCTCTGAGGAATATAACTACTTGCATCTTTCTTCCCTTCTCTTTCCCTTTCCCTTTCCCTTTCCCTTTCCCTTTCCCTTTCCCTTTCCCCTTCCGTTCCCTTTCCCCTTCCGTTCCCTTCCCTTCCCTTTCTCTTCCCTTCTTCTTTTCTTCTCTTTTCTATTCCAGCTATACTATTCCATTTGTTGATTTTTTAGTTACAGCCCAAAGAATCTGAAGGAAGAAGACAACAGTATTTCTAATAGAAAGAACAAGTGTATAATATGAAGAAAAGCTAAGCCATACATTTGAACAAGATTAAAAATGCAATAGTTAATTGAAGTTTCTTTATCTATTTTTACCACTGTGTTTGTGGAGTAGCTTACTCTACAAATTAAAGGAAATAGTTTGCCTGGATTTATAGCAGAAATAAACTTTTTAAGACTGAGTTAAAGCAACTGTTAAAAGTTTTCTTAAGAAATATCTTACTGTTATTTACTTAGGAAATGACACCTCTGTATGGTACTTCATACTTAATTTAGTGTTAGTAGCTCCTACCTGATCATTCAGACCTGAAGATTAAGTGCTGTTTGGTTTGTGGTAGGATCTTTGACTGGTTCAGTATCAGATGAATCTGACTCTTATTCCATTTCATACAAGGTTATTTGTAGGGTTAAGTGTTTTTCTTTTTTTATGGTTTAAAAACAAACAAAAAAGGAAGTAAAACGCCCTCAGTGATAAATGGGAGAGCATCAGTTTCCCGTAACATTGTCTATGGGTTAGAGGAGATAGGTCAATCTGAGATCTATTTTTTGGATGCCTGTGCTGTGGGGATAGTGAACGGAAGACTGTCTTACCATTGCTCCATATCTCATTGTACATACTTGGGTTGGAGGCTGGTGAGCAAATGAGGTTGGAGGATAAGATCACGAAGAATCACTGGCTTAGTGTGACATTTGTGACTGGCATCCTTGCTCTGGAGGTGAGTACATAAGCTCAGTGTTTTTTCCTTTGTTATGCTTAGCAGTGGCATACATCCTTTGTCTGCTTTGTTTGTTTGTTTTCACTTCCTAATAAACCTTTAGAAATATAATTATTATAAATACCAGCATGATAAATAATATTTTCACAAAGAAACAAACAAATTGTTATAATAATGCTCCTTTAATGATATTTAAGAAACTAAAAAATATTTGTTTTCTGGTTATATCACCAAGAGACAGAGCTTTGTAAGAACCCAAGTCAAATAATGGTAAGGTGTTGCTTTTGACATGTTAAGAAATTAAATTACAGTCTTTATTTTATAGAGAAACCTCCAAGTTTGTAGCATCTGAGTGTAAGAATCAACATAGGGATTCAATTCGTGATATTTTTTAATAAGTACAGATTTTTCAAGAACAAGACAGTTCTTCCCCTCTTCTTCCAAACTGCAAGGGGAAAAATCTAACGGAAGCCAAATGAGAATATAAAACATTTCTCTCAGGCTCTTGTCAGCATCTGGTTTTCTTTCCCAGACAAATGTTTCTCATTTTAAATGCTGTTTTTGTTGGTTACAGATTGTTCTAGTAACTGGTTTTCTTTTGTTCATACAGAAAGTAGTTTGAACAAAAAATAATTTTGTCCTAGAGCTTTTAGTATGTCTTATTCTCACTTCTGTGTAGGGTTTTTCTTTTTTTTTCCCATCTGCCTTATAATTGTAAAAACAAACAATGAATTGTCATCATGTGGTAGTTCAATTCCATTTGGAAAAGTGGCCTCTAAGAAAGGCATTTTTTTAGATAGTTTGTGGGCAGACAATCTGTATTCTCAATCCTGTCACTTGAACAGCATAGTATAGTGGTCTTGTTTTATCCATTGTAAATAAGAGTTCTCATTTTTTCTCATGTATTGTATGACATATTGTTACATAAATAATTGAACTTCTAGACTCTTTTCAGTAGAGTTAATATACAGTTTCTTTATGAGTGTTGCCATTGGAATGAGATGTTCACAGTTCAAATGCAGGGAAAATGATTAGTGCCATGCTTGACATTAAAAATGAGTTGCCAATAAAGCAATGATATATGACTATATTATTTTGTTCACGCTTTAACAGTACTGGTAAATACTTTAAAGAAAATAGGGTGTGGTGTTAATCTGCTAGGCAACGTAGATAGGTGTTGTAAAAATGCCATGGCCTAAATAATTTAGACAGGAAAGAAGGGGAGAGAGAAAAACAAAGTTTAGTTGTATGAAACTGCATAATAAGAGTTGGCATATACAGGTAAATCTGTCTTCTGACCCTCTGCCCAGGGCTTCCCCTCTAGGGTAACACTGCTCAAACTGTAAGGCACTTGTACCTACTAGACTTTACAAGCAATAAATGAGATGGGAAAATGCCAGAAAGAATTCCAAACTGCTGGTGTTGAGTCATGGGATGAGAAGGTTGTGAAACACTGTCTAGAATGCAGAAGTTAAAATTGTATTCCAAGTTTATCTGGACTAGCTCTTATGAGGCAAAACAATAAGTAAGCTGTGCTTCCTAAAAAGCTGAATGATAAAAAGAAGGAAATGAAAATAGTACCACATTGCAATATTCAGTAGCATTTCGTATTATCTCTCAACAGGAGAATATTTTTTTCCCACATAATCATATATCTTTCCTATTTCTTCCCTTCCTTTCTCCAGTTATGCCATTAGGCATAGACATGAGATATAAAGGCAGGAAAAGTAGAAAGATTCTTACGAGAAAAAAATAGGTAGAAAAAAATGAGCATTGTTGTATCTAATGATATATAGAGTTCTGAGAATCTAAAATTCTCTATACACTAAGAGTCTTGCATCATTTTAACACATCATATTTGGTGGCATTCTGACATTAATTATTTAAAAAAACAATCTGGGTATTTGATGAGATGATTTAATTATATGTTTATACATCTGTCTATATATGTACATATATCTTAATTACAAATTCATTGCAAAATCAGACCATCATTACCTGTCTCTAAAAAAAAAAAAGTGTAAGAAAGAAAGAAAACATAAAACAGTGAAAACAAAACCCAAGAAAAGTCAGACTTTTACATAAATGGGAATATTTGATAGTCTAGATAAAGTGAGATAAATAAACATGTTCCCCAAACCAAAGGACCAGAGAACTGCATAGTAAAAAAGTACAGAAAGGCATAATTAATGTTTATTATGTACTTGGGAACCATATGTAGCTTTGAAATAAATGTGCCAAACTGACAAGTTACCAGCAGGGATTGTGGCTGTTAACTGTCATGGTTCAAAATGCTACAAAATAATATATTATATTATATTTGGGAATTTACCAACGTTGTCCAAGGGACATTAAGGCTTATCTATTTTTATAGCTAGACACATTTATTTTTGAGGGTACATGAACAGGGGATATGAAATACTACAACAGCTACTCCAAAAGTAATGCCTCTGACAATTTTATTATGTTGATATCAGAAACAGATGTTGGTGGTAAGGCAGTAGAGGTTGAACCTTCCTGACAATATTCCATTACATCTTGTTGTTGTGCAGCAGAGAGGCAGTCTGACAAATTGGTGTCTGACATGGAAGTGTGGATGAAACAAAACTATGTCATTGAATTACTCCATGAGGAAAAAATGGCATCCATCAACATTCATCAATACTTGCTGAATGTTTATGGAGATCAAAGAGTGGATGTGAGCATAGTGAGGTTGCAGGTGATGCATTTCAGCAGTTGCAACAGCAACAGTTGTCACCTCTAATGCTGCAGATTTTTATGAGCGCAGCATGAAGGCTCCTGTTCATTGTTGGTGAAAATGCACAGCTAATGGTGGCAACTACGTTGAAAAATAGTGTTTTGTAGCTGAGAATTTGATCTGTCAAATAGTGCTATTGCGCTCAAGGAGGGAAGGTTTAGATTGGATGTCAGGGAGAAGTTCCTTACAAAGAGAGTGGTGAGCTACTTGAATGGGTTGCCCAGAGATGCTGTGGATGCTCCTTCCCTAGAGGTGTTCAAGACCAGGTTGAATGGAGCTAATACCAGATCTGGAGGTTGGTGGCCCTGTCTGTGGCAGGGGGTTTGGAAACTGATGGTCCTTGGAGTCCCTTCCAACCAAAGCCATTCTATGATTCTATGATTATTGATTGCATGTGTATTGCATGATATTTCTTTTGCTTTTTTGTGTGATGGACACTTTTAAGATGAAGAATTAACAATGGTAAATAGTGAATATTCAGTAGAGGATAATCCAATTTCAGTGCAAACTTTCAGATGCATAATTATTCATGCTACAACCCAGTGAACTCTTGGGATTCACAAATATCTCCATGAATGCCTAGTAGTCACCTGAATGCTCATGAATAATGAATAATAGGGACTCGAAAGAGCAAAGCAAATGAGCTGCTTCTCCTTCCTTTTTTCTTTTTTTTTTCCCAGTCTTTGAACAGCAAATTCTAAAGAGAGCAAAAGAATGGATGAATTTTCAATTTATAGTGAATTAGAGTTAAATAAAAATTTATTCATAAAGGAAAGTGACATTCAGAGCTGTGCATAATTATACAGAATTTCTTAGGTAGATAGTATGCTTGTAAAAATAGTTGTACACTTGGTTAAAACAATAATACCTCCTTCACTTATTCTAGCAGAGGTGTGTGAGTAATTGTCGTGTTATCTCCCAATGGGATTTTGTTTCAGGAACAACATCAGAGTATTATTTTAAAGATAGAAGTCAAGACAAGAAAAAGTGGAGGACATCATCTGGGAAACAAAAGCTGAATTCCATGGAAGTGTAGTGAAAGGAAAAAAAAGGTATTAAAATCACGTATCATTCTACTCTGGAGATAGAATATAAACTGATCACTAACAACAGAATGCCGTTATCACCTGGATGAGCTTAACATATCCTACAGTTTAAAGCTTATTTGAGGGATAAATGTTGGACTTGTGAATTTGGACTCACAAATATGTTGTGTGAAGTGGTTTAATGAGAGGATTATGTGGCCCAAGAACAATGTGTCAAGTAGAGAAAAGCACATGCGTAAGAACTGAGCTAGCAGACATAATTCTTTCCCTGGTCACACTGTAAACACATTCATTTTGAGGAATTATTAGTATGAACATATTTTTCTTGGGTTAAGTAAGATGTAATGGACTTCTCTGTAACTTCCCTGTAAAAGCATTTCCAAGAATGTAAAATTACTGAGAACCAGCTGATGGTTCAGCCTCTGTATGTAAAATATTTATAATTGTCTTATGCCTTGACTTATTTTTGGTTTACCTGACACAGTTGTATTAAGTGTAGTGGGAAGGGTAAGCAGGGACAAATGGGCAGGGTTAGTAAGAAATTATGCATAACCTGTGGAGTTTTGAGAGGTAAATGCATGAAGTTGTGCATGGAAATTGCTCCTTACAAAGCAGTTATTGATAGGAGATGGAAGTGTTTGGAGCTGCTGAATCACTATGGTTGGCTGGACGTGGTAGCCCTAAGTTCTTGCTCCTATGGAAGCTATCATGGTTGCTTGGTTTTAAGTCATTCTGTGCCATTTTCCATCCAACTGTAGATTAGAACAGGTTGAGAAATTTTTTAACTTTTACCATCTTACCTGTGCACTCCTACTAGGTAGCATCTTTTCTTTCTCCTATTTTTTCTTAGTTCTGTACATGTTGTTGGACAGTAAGAAATCACGACATGCAAACAAAGTGACTTAGTTTATAAACCAAATGATTGTTTGTCTGCTGAAGATCCTAATTGCATCCTTTAAGCTGAATCGAGTTGTGCGACTATAATATATATGACATCTCTTAATATTATAGCCTCAATGTAGTACCACTTGTTTCGTTTTTGTTTCCTGCTGACTGAAGGAAGAATGAAAATAGCAGTATTTGAAAGCATTCATTCATTTTATTATTTGTCATTTGTAGGTTATGGTGTGTTACAAAAAGAAAAAGGGGGATGGGGAGAATTTTAAACAAGGAGAATCAATAAAACAAAACAGTCAAATGGAGTGTATAGATATCCATATCCAAATGCAGAACTGTGCATCATCATGAGACACCTTGTGCATAAAATACAGTAGAAATGGTCTGATGTTGCTTTAGGAAGTGAATTATTGGAAAACGTTAAATAAGCAATATGGTAAAAGTGATCTTTGTGTTAAGCCTAAGGTTTCCTGCAAGGAAAGAGGATATAAATATGTGCATAAAAATGGTGTCTTTGTCAAACTACTCAAATCAAACAAAGAAAAAAAAAAAAAAAAAAAAA
>JACDJE010000082.1:3823691-3852623 GCA_016647715.1 Pavo muticus | reverse complement strand
CACCAAAAAAAAAAAAAAAAGAAAAAAAGAATCAGTAAGAAAGGATTTGGGAAAAGACCAAATTGCACTCACAATTATGACAGAGTAAACATCTTTAAAACGCCTGGTCAAGAGAGAATGGCATTCCAAAAACAGTTTTCAGATAGACAAAAGATTGCTTGCCCATTTTTGTTGTTGTGGTGCGGATTTTTTTTTTGTTTGCTTGTTTTTGTTTGCTCATTTTAAACGTAACTCCAAGGAAGAAGCAACATAATGTATAGGAATTCTTTCACAGCATTTAAGCAAGCCAACAGCATTTTGAAATCAGACAAATAATGCAAGCCAAACTGATAGTTATTGAAAACTGACTTCTGTTTTACAATGTTACAAATTGATTATTTGGTTATACATTAGTAAATAAACTATATAACTTTTAAGCAAGTATGCATCAATTTCTTTGCATGAGAGTTAGAGAAGGGCAATTGATCTGTTTCAGTGTATACACACAGACTTGTTCTGTGGAAACCAATGTTTAGAGAAAAAGTCTCATTCAAAACACACCTTAAATGACTCAAGATAAGTGAAGAAATAAACCTCCATATTTATTTATTAATTTATTTATTTTTAACTTTAATTAGTGTGAATGCAATCCAGTGTTATGAGACTGTCATGGTTCGGTGATTTTTTTTTTTGTTTGTTCTTGGTATTCCACATCGTAACATCATGTAGTGCACTGGGAGTTAAAGTGTTAATACTCTACTTCTGGGTACCTGTCCCTGCACGTCACGGAGGTCATGGGATCTCCACCCCCCCAGCGGTCTCTCCCTGTGGCTGGCGGGTACGCAGGCATGTTGATTTTCAGGTGCTCTGAAAACTCTCTCTCTCTCCTATTTTATTTGATTTGTCTCAATTTCAATTAAATTGTATTATACCATAGTTAGTAAAATAAGTTTTCCTCCTTGGATTGTTGCTGCTGCTTTTTTTTCCTTTTCCTTTCCCTTCCCATTTTCGGGGGGTTGGGGAGGGGGCCCAAGGGCCTACTGCCCCTGTCATGGGCATAGATTGGTCCAGATAACCCCGTGACACAAGACATTCCTAAAACAGAGATTCTTTCTTTGGGGCCAGGCCTCCGTTGCAGTCTGTGGCTTTGTTGGCTGTTTTTCTACAACCTCTTTTGCCATAATTCACACTAGTTGCAGCAAACTCAAATGCAATGAAGGTATGGGTAGGAAAGTAATGTTTAATGAGCTGTAATTTCCAAGTAATATTCTGAGAAATACTCTTTGAAGCATAGAGACCTTTAAAGTGAGATCATGTTCTGCCACCTGGACTTTCAGAGCTGAATCAATAGCATAAGGTTAAAAAGCAGATATTTCCTTCCCATGGGATTATAGAATAATATATACAGAAAAAGACTTCTTTCCTCTCTAAATCTGTTAATTTAGTTCTTAATGTGCAACAACTTCTATACACACTCCAAGGCACTTTACAATATTAGGTAGCATGATTAGAGAGGTAATTAGGAAACAGTGCAATAATGGGATGAGAGAGAAGTGATGCTTTCAAGCTTGTACCTTATAGCCAAAGCAATTTCATTTCATGAATAAATAAATCAGATTAATTTGCACTCATAGAGATGTCTCATTCTCCAAATAGTGTTAGATGCTGTTACTTAAAAAAAGTAAAAACAAAGGCGAAAGTCATTGTTATCATACAATTTAGAATTCATTCATTCTCACTAAGCCACTCAGAAAGCAATGAAGACCTTGCAGTTGGTCAGCAGTATGACTTTAAAATTTAGTGAGAGTAACAAGGAAGAGTTGTTTTTGATAATGACATCTATTTGGAATCATGTTATAAGTATTCCACACCAGTGGCAGAGAGATTACACACAAACCAGCATGAGAAAATGAACTAACAAAAACAACCAGAAAGGATGGAAACCTTTAAAATTCTTCTGTAGATGAGAGAACGTGAGGTTCACAGGTTGAGAAGAGGCTTTTATAAAGTGAAAACTGTTCAAGCCCCATCCAGAATTCTAAATATAAAGACTGTGAAGGCAGATTGGTTCTGTAGTACCAATCAGATTGGTTTGGTTTCTCCTTTCTGTTGTTTTTAGTACATTGTTGAGAGTGGGGGATATTTTGCCATGGCCTTCCCTATCTGGAGACATTTCTATTATATCACTTTATAGATGCCTCTCTGATTCCCAAGAGAGATGGATTCCCCACACTACTCACAGGCTTTTTTTTTTTTTTTTTTTTTAACCAATTACTTATCCTTCTTCCGTGTACTTGATCTTCTTTATGAATTTAGGCTTTTTTTATTGTCTTCACAGATGGAGGGATAGGATGCCTCCTATCTCTTCAGGAAAAAAATATACATTAAAAAATATATTATTATAAAATAATATAAAATATAATAAAATGTTTACAAACCATCTTGGAATAAAATGAGGTGATAGTCGCTTTCTTTAGTGATTATTTTGATGTAATAAAAGAAAATTTCAAAATGAGGTAAAATCTATCTTTGAATAGCTTTTAAGATAACACAATCACTGAATATATCACACTCAGAATCTGAATGTTATTGAGTAGTTCTTTTGTGCTCTGCATATAGTATATGAAGTATTTGTAATGCTTATCTTAACTGCACATACATTATAGTGATGCTCATCAACATGAATCATGGTTTCAGCTACAGAGGATGAATTTAATGTATACTAAGCCCACCTCAAAAGCTTAGTTTTAGTCCCCTTGTAATATCATGGTGTTGTTGAAACAAAAAATGTGACCCATGGACTTCTTGAAAACTGTAAATTTTGCTACAGCCTGCATTAAAATGTGAAGCCTATTTAGGTAGAAAAGTCATTACAGTGATAGGAAATTACAGCATGTGATCACATCTACATAGGTGAAAATACCGTTGCCTTTTTAGAACTTCTGAAAATTTACTGCCTCCTGGGAAAAGACAGTCACTTTGATACTGGGAACAGTCTTCATCTAAAAATGTATGAAGCCTGATCTGAGATCTGAATCTGTGAGTTATGGGGTGCTATCTGCTGTTATTGGGCACCCTAAGCTGAAACCGATGTTTGCCAGAGTAGAAAACTCTCACGTCTCACAGGGCAAAGACTTTGTTGTTACATTTCCAGGATCGTAATGACCTGGGACATATCATTATGCACAGACAGAGGCAGTGGCAGATACTATATTGCCATAAACAATTAATGAAGTCTCTTTCCTGTTATAAACAGGAAGTCGCATGCATTTTTTATTCTGCACAGCGACGTGTATGTTTTAATTGTACTATCATATTTTGAAAAAAAAGAACATTAAAATGAATAGCAGATCTAAATTACTTTTAAAAATAATTACATCAAGCCACATACTTGGTTTCCCATGTAGCTTATCCATTTGAAAGTTTTAAAGTTATGAACATCAAATCATACTCTACGCTCTGTTTCTGATACATATAGTACTTATTTATTGATTTGAATAGATGGAAGTGTGGCTTGTTTATGGGAAAATAACACACCCATCTTGGAACATGCATTTAAATAATGCTTTTTCACCAAAAATATTTCCTGCCTGCTCTAGGATATAATAAGTGTCTACACTTCCTTAAATCACATCGATATTGAGGGTATACTTCTGACACCCACTCTTATAGCAAAAAGATTAAGCATGTGCAGATGGGAGTACAGCATGCAGAGTTGAATTGCAATTGTTTTACGTGTTCAATTAGAGCAAATAAAATTGATATGAGAGAATGTATGAGCTGAAAATATCACTGATCTCAAAAGAAAACGCTAATGATTTCTTGATATGTATCCTTAATACACATACTGTAGCAGCAAAAATTACTGCCCAGCTGAGTTAACTTTCTTAACATGTGTAATTCTAGACTGTAATGAGTGTTTTGGATGTGCTCGCTTAGAGATGCCACCTTGGACTATTACCAGAAAAGTTTGTATTTATACTTCAATCATCTTTTTTTTTCAGTTTCTTCCCAAATCTGCATTTCATTCATATGCTGACCGCCTCTCTTCCTATACTTCGTTTCTGTGATACATTCTCAGAAATATCTCTTCTTTCCTTTCAAATCCTTTTGCCAGTAAGTAAGAGAAATTATCAGTAAAGAGAATTTTTGCTACACAGGAAATATAGAGATTTTCATTTATTATTTTTGAACTCTGCTCAAAGGTGAAAATACAGAACCCTTCATTATGAAGGGAAATGTTTTTGAAAATATCAACTAGTATATATCAGGATGTGTTCCCCTGAGTAGAATTAATATTGAAGTTATGTTTTTCAGAGATATTTTTGTTGGCTGTTTAAGGCATTAGTTCTTTGTTTCTTTATTCTATTCCTCCTTAGAGTTCCTTCTTTAATCTGGCCCAGATGTCTAGATTGATACTAAATACATGCCAATTGTATGTTTCATCCTGATTTTCTAGGGGGAAATGTTCTGCAAAAATTCTGCTCCAGAAACCTAGGTCAGATGATGGGTTTGAATAAGACCAATTTTTCTTTGAAGGGAGAATTTCACGAATTCAGTGTATGGAACAGTAGTCAGAAATTCCTATAAGGATTAAAAAATGATAAGAGATTCTCAACTCTGGTTATGGACCCTTGGCTCCACTGAGGTTCTATAAATTACTTTATTCAATCATAAATGACCAGAGGAGCATTTTCCTGCAGGCACATCTGTGCTACTGATGAGCTCTTAGTCTTTCCTCTCAGGCTTCCTTGCTGGGAGGAGGCGTGTTGAGGCTTATGCAGCTGACTGTCATCTTCCAGATGAATCCGGTGCTGACATTGGTCTAATTAAGCACCCACTGTCATTAGCATTAGAGCAGCCGTGGTGTAGAATATCCAAAGAGAAATATCTACTCCTTAAAGCCCATCATCATTTGCTCTGAGTGGAAAGTGTATTGTCTGACTGTATCTTAATTCTGGGTCCCTATATGTTCAAGAGTTTTTGGCCTAGTCTGTAAATTAATAATCTACTTCTTCAGGACACCCTCTGTAAGGAAATCTATTGCTTCAGTGTTACTCTATGAATAATTGAACACAACCAGTAACACTTATTAGGAAAGACTGCTACTTAATGGGGAGAATCAGTTCTTTTAATGAAGATATCTTCAGATGGAGATGGAAATCAGGTCTTTCTTTGCCTCATGTGAGATTTATTCTGTCACCATTTTTAGGAACGTTCTGTCCTTCTGTCATTGTGATGCAAAGCAACGTACGGCTCACAGCTCACTTGTCTGTTATTGCTTGTTCCCTCTCACAGTACTGAAAAAGCCCTTTCTTAGATAAATGAAGCCATCTATAATCATGATTAATTTTGAAGCTTCCCAAATAATATTTATTTATTTTTTAATTTTTATTTTTGTTAACCAAGAAACCCTCTTAATGGTGCTCTAGCTTAATGCAGCAGCTGCTGCCTTATTAAATTCTACACAACTATAGAAGTCCATTCTCCAGCATTCCTAAACTCTGTCAGCTGTATATTTTGCAATGACATTACCACTGTTAAGAGCAAAACTTTCTGGGGTAAACAATGGGTAAATCTAAGTACAGCCAGAAGCTGGACACTTCAGCTCTCTTCTCTGATCCTTTCAGGAACAAAACCATCAGTGAACAGGTTTTTCTGTGTTTGTTTTTTTTTTTAATTTATTTTAAAACTGAAATCCGTACTATCCCTATCACTTGTCCATTTACTATTGGAAGAGTATTACCTTTCAGGTTGCTAAAAGTTCTTCTGTTTAAATTGGTTTTGTTTTGGTCAAGGATGTGTTTGTCAACCAAGTTAGGCTATAATCTCTACTACCAACCCAGAGGTAGTGTGGAATACTACATTCTTTTTTTCAGAAGAGGGAAACAAACACCAGATTCAAGGTTATGGTTCTGAGAGTAAATAACATCAGAACTCAGTCTCTGTAACAATAGGATTTATAACTGATTTATTGTATGAATAAAAAACCAGCCTCACAGAATTTTGAAAAAGCATTTCTGTTTGAAGAAGAACAAAGGATAAAAGAAAGATAAATGGTTCTGCAGTGGGGGGAGGGATGTGAGAGTGAAAGAGAGAGGTAGTGCAATGTGCTTTCTTGATCTCGGTTAGAAAAGTCCAACAATAAAAGCCTTAATAAAATAGTTGGTTTAGTAAGAAACAGTTATAAGAGGAATATAGATAGATTTTACTCACTTTATCCCATTAAATGCTGGAAAACTTGCTTTTGTGAAGTGTTAGACAGACCTCAGCTTTTAGCATGGCTTGCAGAATAGGTCCTATCCATGAATAAACATCTTACTATTCTGGTCATTTAAACAATATACAGTTTTCTTACAAGAAAGCAACTCTGTTCATTATCTCTACTGCCAGACAGATAAGATGTTCTCATGAGAACTTCTTGCTGCACATTTGATAGAGACAAAGCCATGCAAGTGTCACAATCATTGATTCCATGTGGGAGCTGAGCTGCCTGCACGCTCCTCTGTCATACTGATTTCATTCAGGGTCTAAGGAATTAGTGCAGGCCAACATAGGTGTGAAGGCAACATTGCATGTTAAGCTTAGTGCAAAACAGCTTTTAGCCTATTCAACTGTTACACGAATCATTAATTTGTTGATACCAGACAGTCTCCTGGCCAGGATCTTTACAAAGACGTAAGAGCTTATGTAGTTAAAAATGAAGAACTGGAAAGATGCATGCAATGCAATCCAAGCTACAGCATTTTTTGCTTCTAAATGCAAGTATTTGTGTCAAAACACTACAGTACACAGGAAAAGAGTCTTTCCTAGATTATTGAACATTTTATGTATGAGGTGTAAAGCAGTTTTGAATTTCTTGTGGTCTAATACCTAAAAGATTGCTAAATTGGAGTGTGATTTTACTTCTTTTAAAGACAATGTAAAAGCTCCTTTGATTTACTTATGAGCAGAAATTCTTTTTTTAAATTTGAACACCTCCAGGAAAACATATTTATTAAGATCTAATTTATATAATTTCTAAACTTAAATTTTCCTACAGTTTCTCATTAAAATATGTCTAAAGATGGTTTCTTAATTAATGACTGTTCCATTAGCAATTGTACAACTGTATCTCAGAAAGTGGGAGGATTTTAATATTTGTTGTGCTTGCAACAGCAAATTATGGTACATTAGCTGGGAGCAGCTTATGTTCATAGTAGGAATCAAGGCTTAAGTTTCCAATGTGCATATGCTGCACACTGGGGGACTTGCCCAGTGATCTTGTATTCCTTCGCATTCTGTGGCAATGGGTAATCTGCACAGAGGGAGCAATGTAACACACATTCAGATGACACGAAAGGAATGTTGATAGGACGTAATTGTGTTTGCAGACTCAAGCACATAGTATCAGATCTATCTTTTGAGTTATTCTATGTGAAGACTGTTCTGAACACCAGTGAAATAAGTCATCTGAGATTTATTATATCTGTATTTATTTATTTTTGATTCAAGATAATTGGAATGAAGGATCATATTTAAATATAAATTGCACAATACTCTGAAACTCCAATTTCGGAGACAAACCCCTAAAAAGTTTTCTACAACTTACTAGTTCCCTAAGTTTTTGTTACACACAGTTTTGTTCCACAGTTACCTGTTGACTGCATGAAATACTATTTAATGTGATCACTTGCTAAAATATCAAAATTATTATTGGATATGTCAGTTCTATGTACTATATAATTTAGAGTGGTCATGTTTTTAAAAAAAGTTAGAGAATCCTCTTACTTCATTCAGAAACTCTGAGACATATCCACTATTAACTTAATTATTGGTATGAGTAAGAAAATCTCTTATGGCATAACATATTTGCAGTCATCATAATAATTTGTTATCGAGAACTTTTTTTATTTCTATACTTTGAGTTCAAGCTAAAGTCATATTTTGTCTTTGTCTATGCACATTGCCTCATATGGTATATTCCATAAATCTGCCATTTCACAGATCCAGAAGAAGAGTGAGCTCTTAAAATGACAGGTTGCTTCCGTAAGCCATCTTCCTGATGAGAAAACAGATTGTCTTATTGCAAAGTATAGCATTAGTGATTGAGAAAGGGTCATGTATATCAGTTGTTTAGGTATCGCTAACTCAGTTGCTTTGTGCATAAGATCGCTGGTTTGTGTTTTAATTCTTAACCTTGTCAGAAAACACAGAATAAACATTTCATTTCATTAACAAGTTATTTATAAACCTAGTATTAATGCTGTTTTTTTCCTGTATCCTTTTAAAGACTGAACAGGTTAACTGCTTCTGCATAATTCTTCTGTTATTTGCTATTTTCAGTCTATGACTAAACAGTATGCAAATCTGAAAGTTTGTCTGGATCATCCAGTAATTGGTCATCTAGACCAGAGTCTCTTTACATAGAATCATAGAATCACAGAATGGCTTGGGTTGGAAAGGACCTCAAGGATCACCAAGTTCCAACACCTCTGCCACAGGCAGGTTTGCCAGCCCCTAGATCAAGTACTAGATCAGATTGCCAAGGGCCCCATCCAACCTGACCTTAAACACCTCCAGGGACGGGGCATCTACAAGCTCTCTGGGCAGCCTGTTCCAACACCTCACCATTCTCTCAGTAAAAAACTTCCCCTGGGCATCTAATCTAAATCTCCCCTCCTTTAGTTTAAAACCATTCCCCCTTGTCCTATCACTACCTACCCTTACAAAAAGTTGATTTCCCTCATATTCATAAACTGCCTTTAAGTATTGTAAGGCCACAGTGAGGTCTTCCCACAGTCTTCTCTTTTCCAGACTGAACAAGCCCAGTTCCTTCAGCCTATCTTCATAGGAAAAGGTGCTCTGGTCCTTTGATTGTCTTCTGTGGCCCTCCTCTGGACTCTCTCCAACAGCTCCACATCTTTCCTGTGTTGGAGGCCCCAGACCTGGGTGTAATACTCAAGGTGGGGCTTCATGAGAGCAGAGTAGAGGGGGGTAATCACCACCCTGTCTGGCTACCCCTCTTCTGACAGAACCCAGGATACCATTGGCCTTCTGGGCAGCAAGTGCACACTTTTGGTTCATGTTAAGTTTTTCATCAGCTAGGACCCCTAAGTCCTTCTCAGCAGGGCTAATCTCAAGAATTTCTTCTTTCGGTTTGTATATATATGGGATTATCTTGATCCAAGTGCAAAGCCATACGCTTTGCTTTGTTGGACTTCCTTATGTTCATAAGGTCCACATATTGAGTTTGTCAAGGTCTCTCTGGATGGCATCCCTTCCTTCTGCTGTATCAACCATGCCTCTCAGCTTGGTGTCATCAGCTTACTTACTGATGGTGCACTCAATTCCTTAATCAATGTCATGGATAAAGATGTTAAGGAGTAGTGGTCCCAAGAAGGACCTCTGGTGGACACCACTCATTACTGGCTTCCACGCCACATGGACATAGAGCCATTGACCACAATCCTCTGGCTGTGAACTTCGATTCAATTTTTTATCTGCTGAATATTCCACCCTTCAAATGCATCTCTCTCCAATTTAGAGACAAGGATGTGGTGGGACACCATGTCAAACGCCTTACTCTCTCATAGAAAGCCACCAAATTAGTCAGGCCTGACCTTCTCTTAGTGAAGCTGTGCTGGCTGTCTCGGATCACCTCTAATGTGCCTTAACACATCTTCCAGGAGAATCTGTGCCATGATCTTCGCAGGCACAGAGGTGAGGCTCACTGGACTGTAGCTCCCTGGGTCTTCTTTTCTCCCTTTCTTATTAATAGGATTGATTCCCTTTTTTCAGTTACTGGGAACTTCGCCTGACAGCCACAACTTTTCAAATTTGGCAGCGGCTCGACAACCACGTCAACCAGTTCCCTTAGGACTCTAGAATGCATGTTGTCCAACCCCGTAGACTGGTACACAGTCTCATGAGGCAGTTTCACACTTGCTGTGCCCTTACAGTGAGGGGCAGTTTGCTCCCCCAGTTCCCACCTAGAGGTTCAGGGATCTGAGTTTCAGGGATGTGAGAAATATGATAATCCAGTGAAGAATACTAGTGAAAACTGAGTGAAAGAATTCATTGAGTACCTCAGCCTTCTCCATATCTGGTGTAGCTAGTTGTCCTTTCTCATTTGTCAGAGGAGGTATGCTCTCTTTGGCCTGTCTTTTCCGACCACTGTACCTGTAAAGTCCCTTCTTGTTGTTTTTAACATCCCTCACCAGGTTCAGTTGAGCACACACAAATCTGATTCTAGAAAATTATAGAGATCCATTTAGTGCCATTTGAAAGGCTAACAGAGTTATTCTACTTTTTATTACAGTTGCTGTCTCTTTAAATATAAGTTAAAAAAGAAAAAGGATTATCTAGGCTGTCAGGATATTCAGGAATCCCAGTCCATGTAAAAAAAGATAAAATAAGAATAAAAGCTTCACACTAAGTAACAAACTTGACTGGCTGCAGTATGATTGTTTTTCTTTTATATAAAAATCCAAGTTACTAGAAAACAATCTTTCATTTTAGAAATACAACAAAATTTGTTTGTTTGTTTATTTTTGTGTGTGCAAGCAGACTTTTAACATCAGTTGAATTTATTGTGTCAGAAGCACTCAGAGCCAGTGATACATTTTATATTTTATTACTCGGACAAACAGAAAGTACTACTGTGGCAACTTTCTGGACCAGGTACAATTCAGTGAGATCCAAAGCTTGTTTTTAGTACCATTGTGTTCAATGCAGCTATCAGTATTTACAGAAAATACATTTATCTTCCTCTGAATTCCATGCAAGAACCTTACTCTCAGAAGGGTACAGAATTCCACTAAAGAAAATGAATTTTTTAAACCTTTCATTGTGCTCACTTTTCTTCAGATAGTTTTTGAAGTAGTTGGAAGATTAGATACTTACACTTTACAAGGAGCATTTTTCAAAATAAGTAATGTAATTATCTAGATAATCAGAAAGCTTTTTTTTTCCTTCTTTTTTAATTTATTTTCATGCTTTCTGCTTTCTTTCTTTCTCAAGAATTTTTTATCTCCTCACTGCCTGGAAGGTCTTCCTTTTCTCCCTGAGTACACACAGAGGGCGCCACAGCCATGAAAAGTCTGCAAAGCAGATTTAAGACCTCATTTGCCCTAAGGACATTTACATAGTTTGGCACATAATTTTCAGAAGCCATTTGAGAAAAATATTTGCTTTTGACATATGTGTGACCTGATTACTGTATGAACAGATGTGCATCCCAACAGCTGGGTATCGAAGTGTAGCACTGAGGATAACATTGGAGATTCAGGTTCAGAGAGACAGAACATACTCAGCCTTTGCATTCTATGCAGCTGGCCAGTTCCCAAGACCATATTGAGATATTTCTACATGACACTGCTTTGGACAGTAGATACTTACTTAAAATGCTGCCAATGGGAAGCATGTCAAATGCACTTCTCTGTTGCCTCAGAATGACAGCTGCAAATTGATATCTGAATCTTTCAACAGCTTTTTGGAGCTCTCTGGCCTGTTCCTTGTGAGAGAACACACTGGTCAAATATCATGTTTCTTTATGACATTAAAAGTTATGGACTCTATAAGATGAAAATTGAAAGTTCAGCCTAAGATTTACAGTGTTTGGTAAAAATCATTTCATGCATGTTGCAATTGGAGTTTAGAGAAAACAATCCAGCCCCAAGGAGTTTGGAAGCAGAATTTACCAGACTCTATTCTTCTGCCAGGTATGCCTTTAATTCCTACATAAGATAAGAATATCTGACAAAGAGAAATTAGAAGATAAAAGAAGTTAAAATGTGGTATTCTTTGTGCACTTGCCTAATTCTTTCCAAAGTTAGTTTTAATACTTAAGGCTCCAGGTTTTCTTTTATGTAGTGTTTCAATAGTTTATGTTTAATATTAGGCTTCCTTTCAGCTGACTGGATTTGTATGCAAGCTTTTATTTTTGGAACAGTACTCAACTGGCCACATGGAGACTGAAAAAGCAATCTATGAGTTATGCATTTCTCAGTTTAGTAGTCAGATATCAATCAGAGACTTTCTAGGTTCAAGATACTCTTAAAGAAAATCATTTAAAGTTTATATAGGAAGAGCATTTTTTTTACTTTAAATGATGGTCTTTTTCAATCCACAATTATATTTATAGCAGTTGGCTCTTTAATATTAGCACTTTGAAAAAAAGTCTTTTCTGTGGTGTTTTTTGAAATAAAATATATTTTGTTTCTCTAGAGTGTTAGAATGAAATGTTTCTATATTTCAAAACCTTAGTCTCTGTATTACAAACCTGAATTTACAAAGTTCAGTTCTCCTGAAGCTGAAGTTTTTGATTAATTTGTTATTGCTTAAAAAGTTTTATCCATCTCTCCTTGGAGCCAAATTCACCACTGTTCCAATATAATTTATTGGACTGTTGTAGTGTTATCAGAAAGGCCATAAAGCCTGGTACAGTACTCTGAAATGTTGCCATTGTAAGAAACAGAATTCAGCAATTTTATATTCGTTCACCAATGCTGCTACTAAGTGTTTGTAGAAGTGGGATTCTTTGAAATTTTCAGGGATTTCATTTATGAAAAAGAAATTAGAAATAATCAAAGTCTGTGCATCTGTGTGTGTAGGGGAAATAATACATCTAATCTCTGAATTAAAGAATAAACAGTGAACTATTGTTCTGTGCTCCTTTACAGTAGACAATAGGGAGGCAAAATAATGTTCCAATTAGATCTCCAAATCATGTACTAGAGAACAAATTGTTTTAGTTCACTTGAGATCAGTCAGTCCACATTTATTATGTGCAGCTAATATTATTTGGCCTGTTTCTGAGTTAGGTAAGTGCATGTGCTCAGTCCTGACATTGCTTAGACCACTGTATTTGTGTGTAATACAGATATACCCATTTCCTTCTATAATTGTTTAAGACAATACTAACTTTTTAATAGGAGATGTCTATTTTGCTCTGAGAATGCAGAGTCTTCAAGCCTTCAGCTTGCCTGGTATGCTTAGATACTCAGAAGATATAAAAGCTATTCCACATTGTCAAGACATAATTTTGAGGACTTTTTATAACCAAATACTTTCCCTCTTCTGTTTTTGTACTTTCTTTCTAAACTCTATTAAAATTTATCAAACATACATTCTCTGAATCAAATTATACCAAAGCAATAATCTTAAGTTTTATTTATCTTGTTGGAACAGAATGAAAAAATGTGAGGTAGGTGGTCTTAGAATGCAGCTATCAGAAAGAAGCAGCAGCAAATGAAAAATCTTTAGTGGGGGTTTAGGCCCCAAATGGGCATTTCAGATTCTCTGTGGATTTGCACCAGATTACTGTTGTTACATTACCAATTTTTTGCTATTATTTTTATTTGTCTTGGCTATGTAAATGCTAGAATGGGTTTATCAATCCACAGCAGTCACATTCAGTTTGCCGTGTAAGTACAGCATAAAATTTATTTACAAGTTGTATACAGGGTCCAGTTAGGGATCAGATCCTATTGGAAATTCTGAGACCAGATCTCACTGCCTGTGTTAATTCCTTATTTTTCTACTGGGTCAAACTGATATAAAAATTTCAATACCGTCCTTCCCCTCTGTTTTCTAGTTCATATAAATACGCAAAGAATTAAAAATTTGAGTTACGTCTGATAGTGTAAATAAATTAGAAAATTAATAGTATTACATAATGTAGCATTTCATCCAGGCTAGATAAAGAATAACTCATGTTACTGTTATTTTTGTTCTGTATCTAAAATCAAATTAGTGATCATCATACAAAAATAATAGAAACAATATAATAAAACAGTCAGAATGCTAGCATTAAAAATAAACCATTTTTCACATTTAAGACAAAATATTTCAATTTTTTTTCCACAGAAAATGTTATCAAAAATATTATCTTCATGGGAACCTGAAACTGCAGGTTTTAGTTGAAAACTGTCCATCTGAAAATAATGTGTCCAGGTCTGTCCTGAAATTTTTGGAGAATGTCTTCTATATGCTAGAATAATTCAAAATGACCATGTCATGTTTGTTAGCCTGTCCCCACATTTGAATTCTAGACAATTATTTCAAACCTGTTAAGGTACAGGAACAGTCTGCCATTAATTTCAAAGATGAAGGGAAAGAGGAGAAACTGAATCCCGCACTTAATTTAGGAACCCACTTCTCTTGATTGAATTAAGCTCTCTCAGTTCTGCTAATTCTTTTTCCTAAGTGATTCTTGAAGCATTTTTTTCTGAAATGTGAAGAGTTTTATGTTGCTCCCTGCTATGCTTGTGCATCTTGGAAAATAACAACAAAAAAAAATCAGTCAGAGATCACTAACTTTCAGTACTCAAGAAGAAGAGGAAAAGAAGTTGGTAACTTTTTCAAGCCAACAACATAATAAAAACTGAGGAATAGGTATTGTAGATCTATCTACCTAACTACATGGCCCTCGGCCAAGAAGAATTAAAACACATCATTTCAGCCTTAACACTACCAACATCATCTTTGATTTCTGTATTGTCAATAGTCTTTTCTATTCAGTCAAAATGGCTTGAATATGTTAAATTATATCAGAGGCATTATGAGGCTTAAAAATGGATGATGTACCAAATTACCTAGAGCTGAATTCTACTATAACCATTACTGTTTAGTAGATATGTTCTAAGTTGTCATGTTTCCTCTTTTCAGTTACAGAGATTGGAAGATTGGTTTAAAGATTGTTTGGTAAGTTGACAACTGTTAAATTGTCTGTATTTCATAGTACCTTCCTATTTGCTGGTAAAAAAAATCATCTAAATATATTTCATTTCTGTATTTGGGAGTTCCTCCAAAGCTCACCTATGTATGTTGAATTTATCACTTCTGGGTGATTGGATGAGTTTTTATTAGAATATTAATGCCATGTATGATCCCAATTCAGAGAGGCAGACATGATTTATTTTATTTGAGTTTCTAGGATGTCTTATAACGATTGAATGATTCAGGTTCTAAAAATAAAGCTCTAGTACCATTTTAGCTGTTTTAGTAACCGCTCAGACTTCATCTGCCTCCCTGGAAGAATATGGATCTTCTATAGCTCCTCATTCACATAGTTTGTATTTTGGATACCTCAAGTTCTGGAATCACCGCATTTCTGTGGTTAGTCACCTGTCTCACGCTGTATTACTTCTTGAGGGGGAATTCTGATGAGTTGTAAGAGATACTGAGCAAGTAAAATGATATAGCTAAAAATCATGATGATGATCAACATTCCTAAAATAAAGCGAGGAAAATCTAGTTTTCCATGTGTTGCCTGAATTGCACTTATCTTTGAGTAAATTAGTCATTAGTCAGCAATCAAATAAGAAATTGTATAATTTAAAAGTGAGCAGCTTTGAATGCAAGACATATTAGCATACTTTTATCAATTTGTGTCTGCTTCATATTTAATCAATAAGTAAATTTTTTGCATTTAATATAGCTCCTATCTACAATCTATGTAAGGCTTAGTAACGTACTAGTTAATAATTCTTGGGATTTAGGATCCTGAAATTTTCTTTCTTCTGGTCATTAAGAAATGCCCTCTTTCCAATATCTTCCAGAAAGACACTCACACCAAAAATCGACACTGAATTGCTTTACTTAACTTTATTAATTTTTAACAATATTTAGATTCCTTCACATGCATTTTATCTAAATGGTGGTTATTGGTCCAGTTTGAAGTTGATCTATATTAAAAGCCGTTCATCAAACTAGAGAATCATAGGCTAAGGATCTAATAAGATAATCTAGAATACAAATCATGCAAATCCATAACTGGTGTGAATCTTGCAATAGACATCAGAAATAAATAAGCTCCAAATATTATAACTTAGTTTGAATATGCCCTGACATTTAGACAAATCATTTGCTTATATGTTTTCAAGGCAAATAGCAGGATTGTTGGTTAAGAGAAACAAGTATGATGCCAATGACATGATATGTAGTATTCATCAGCAATATCTGAGAGACCGGGCCCCTGATAAGTAATTTGTCTAGTACTACTTTATTCTTAATTAAGAACATTTTGAATCAGTTTCCCTGAGCTCTATGGCTCATAAAAACTTTGTTGGTGAATGAAAGTTGCATGTCTCTTCATGAATCGCAATCTAACAAAAAAGTAATTAGAATCAAGAATCGTGCTGCTCCTCCTCTACACCAATTACTACCCTATGGACGTTTTACAATTATTTACAGCAGATTGCATAATCAGAGTTAAGAAGGCAAATGGTCTGCTGGGTGTCTGACAAGCCACACTCCTGAAGCTTGAGAAAGATCTACTAGTTATTATTTTATCTTTTCATGTGTAGCTGGGAAAAAAAAAAAAAAAAACTATCGATTCTTATTTAATCATGTTACATATTCACTAGTTCACAAATCCTTTTTTTTGAACATTTCTTGCAAGATCTTTTCTTGGTTTCAGAAATCAAAATTCTAAAATGTTATTTTGATCCTGAATCTAATCGGTGCCCTTCATTTATTTGTTTCAGAGAGAATCCATTCACTTTGACTTGTCTAAGGAAACAGTCAAGCAGGATCAAAATTATAGCATCCTAATTATTTTTGCCATTATACATGATATCTCTGCCTCTGAATAGTATGAACAATTTTTATTTTTTTAAATGATTTATCCATCCTGTTTTTAATTTTCTTTTATTTATGCACTAAAATGATAGCGATGACTCAGCACTTCTGAGAATCAGAGACCATCAAATACGTATCTTTCAATTATTTTCAGTTATAATTGATAAGTTGTCTTTAAGCTACATCCTGACTATGTAAATTTGCTTCCTGTAAATACATACCTGTTCCTCTGGTAATTACATATGCTTATAAGCAGATGTTTCTGAAGCCTTTCTGAAAGCCACTGTCCCCTTTGTTGTTTTTTTTTTTACTGTGCTTTTGATTAATTTATCAGTGAAGACTCCTATTTATTCCATTCTTTTGAATACTTGTCTGTGCAACTAAACTGAAGAAATCAGAGGTATTTTGAAAAAACATGTTTTTGAATAGTTTATTCTCAAGAGATGGTTAAATATATTCAAGTTCTACATGCCTTTGTTGTATCGAATTTAGGAAAATTCACTGTTAGCTTTCTGTATCTATGAAAGTTTATAATTAGTTGAATATCAGCTTCTAGTAATGATTTAATTTATTTGCAATATATTTTTATTTTAGCTTCTTCATATAAGTAGATTTCACTTTCCTTTATGGATTATGCAGTATTGCTTTCCTATCTTTTCTTTTTAATTTATGCTTACAGTTCATACTGCATTCAGATAATTATTGGCTGCAACTGCTGTTTCCTTCCAGTGATTAAATTTTGGCATTTATTTCTGTATCTATACTTTCATTAAAAAAGAAAGTCATAAAAAGAATTTCTAGTATGCAGGAGACTTTAATAGAAAAGAGAAACATTTAAACTTCATTTTCCATTTCTTTTTCTGAAAGCTCTATCTTTTATACATTTTTTTTTCCATATACGCTTAATTTACCTTGTCTAAAATTCATCCTTTTTGTATTTTTCCAGCTACCAACTGTGTTTATCCTTCTGTTCTAATTTCTTTTTCTCAAGTTTCTCTTCTGTTGCCCCAGTGCTGCCTCTGAAACAGTCTAGCACAAGCCCACAGAGAAAGGAGAATGAACTACAAATAACCATTTCATCTTTAACCCAGCATAAGCATGATATTAGGCATGATTAAGGCCAAATACAGAATACTGTAGCTTCACAATGGTATTACTGCTGAATGCTACTGTACCTTTGACTTATAATTGTAACCAGAATTAATTTTAATCCAGCGACAAACAGAATGCCAACTAGACTTCAGATTTAATTGCATTACAATGTAAGAACAGACTTGAAAAATTCTTAGCAGTACTGATAAACAAAAGGAAGAGAAAAATTCATTTAGTCAAGATACAATTGAAAATGCAATTACACCAATTCACAGTAAAACGGAGCAGTTGAAAACAAACATGTCTGATGCTGAAAAGAAAACCTCTGACTTAGAGCATGGAACTGAATGGCTCTGGGCTTGTTAATCAGAGTAGCTAGGACAATAAATCTCTTTCTGCAGAGTTAATAATGGGTGGGACATTGAAAGTGCAGCTAGACCTGAATATGGTATGCTCGAGAAGTTAGGATTAGGTAGCCTTAAAATTTTATTTATGAAACTAACTATCAGGCACATCTACCTGTTGGATTTGATGAAGTGTCTGCATGAAACATAGCAGCTAGTTTTAGCTGACAGTCTTTCTCTAACCTTGAACTACAATGCACCTTGTTTCATGGATCTAGACATCTCTGACTGATTTATTCCAGAGAATTTAAATGGCAGTGTGTATGCTGTCTTAGTGATGCAGGCTTACTACGAGAAGACTGTTACAGATATAGCAGCTCTAGAAGTTGTTCTGCACTGAGAATAGTTTAATATAATCAATATTAATATTGCTGATTGTTTGTTTGTTTATTTGTTTTTCATTAAATTGCAGATCCCATTGTGATTAATGACACCTCGGCTACTATGCTCTCCTCAGGACTTGGGAAATCTATGTTTATTTATTATCGTGAGGGATGCCACTATGGCAAGTGATTCATTTAATAGTGTGGCCAGTTGTGATTGATCAGTGCTTTGTGACTGCTATATTTTGCAAAGTCTTCTTTTTTTTTTCTTCAGTATATTTAGTATCACTCACTGTTAAATACAAAATCCTGTGCAATATCGAATGTCTTCTAATAAGTGGATTTGATATTAGGAATTGCACCCTCATGGAGTAGAATATCTAAAAAAACTAGCTGGAGAATACTGGACTCTGACAAATAACAAAGCCATTTTCTTTCTCTTACTTTTTTCTTTTTTTTTGGGGGGGGGGTGGTGGTGGTTTTTTGTTGTTGTTGTTGTTTTGAGGAGAGATAGCCATCAAAGAGAAGTTTCCCAGAAAAAAAAATTCCAAACTGGAAAAGAACACATGAAAATCAGGCCTAATGTTATTAAAATAATTCAACACTTTAACACTAACTTATCAAGATCTATTTTTATCTCCACAGTGGCTATGCTCTGTTCTGAGAAACTCTGTTGTCTGATAGTTAGATGCTATTTTCTATCTTCTAGATTACACTGATTTATTATCAGTCTATTCACATTTTTTTTTTTTTCATGTAGTAATACTGTCTCTGGATATAAGTAACTCTTCTTTCTCCATTTTCTCATACTTATCCATTTGTTCTATCTATAGGGACTAATGACACAACCTCTGGATTTATTTTATTTTTTTTAGGCTCAAACAATTCAGTCAACTTCTTCTCCCTGGGAACAGGGACAACTTTGAAATTTCTTCCCTAACTAGTATTTCTTTTGCTCCTAGTTCAGTTTGAATTAATCAACTTATGCCAGATGTATACATGTTATACTAGGTGAAGTCTAACCAATGTTTTATTAAATAGTATTATCTTCTCATCTTTCTTCCTTTCACAATTGTATTCATCATTTTTTATGGTCGCCTCACACTTAACGGTTTACAGCCCACACACGACTCATTCTTCCAAGTATCTGTTAGTGTTTCTTATTCTACCTCTTTAGCACTGCGGGGGTAAAATAAATTCTTTTTTAAAAACTGCCTTTTTGATCCACTCTTAAATTTCACAGTATTATTGTACTGCAATTTTCAAGGTCATTCAGTTTTTCTAATTTATACCTTATTGATTTTTCTATGCATTGAGATTTGACTTCGAGGGGATTGTCTTCATAGAGGATGCTCACATCAGGTGACCTTTGCCAGTGAAGAAGAACCATGGCAAAAAACACTGACAGAAGCACAGGGAGAGAGAGCCTGCAGACTAAAACCAGTACAATTTCAGGGAAATTCCTAGAGATATCTGATGCATCCATCCAGACAGAAGTGCTGAGAAAGGAGATTTTGATTCAAGAGGTAGGTTGTACCAAGTGCCCTGAATCTTCTAGTGACAAGGTAAGTACCTGCACAAGACGCGCACAGGTGGATGATATTTTGCAAATGGTTGAGCTGCAAGAGGCAGTTGAAAGGCTGAGTATCATTAGAGGCGCTGAGAGAGATTGTTTAATAATCATATTTCAGTAGCAGACAACACTGAGAAGAAGATACCTTGGTCACTGGTGATCCACAAAAGCAGAGCTCCACATCAGACTCCACACTCCAGTTTCACTACCAGACACCCATGACCAAGATCTGCAAGAAGAAATTATATCAGCTGCCTGCAGCGCATACCTTAAACAGAAATGCTGTGTGCTTATAGTGCACAACTCCCTGTTAAAAGACATCAAGGCTCCCCTCTGCTGGCCTGATGGGGAGTCTTGAGAGGTTTGCTGCTTCCTGGTAGCCAAGATCTGGGACAATGCCAAGAAAGTGTTGCAGCTTTTCAAGAACATGAACTGCCACCCACTGTTGCTTTTTTGTTTGGGTATGAATGACACTGGAAGTTGGAACATGGGCAAAATCACAGAAGACTATAAAGCCCTGGGAACACAATGGTGCCTGAGTTACTTTCTCTTCAGTTTTGTCAGGATAATCTATGATTCTGTGAATAGAAGAACCTTCTTGTAAGTACCTTACCTGTATTTGTTACCTATTATGTGTACTATAAATCTTGCCTATTCCTTGCAGATGTACTATAAACTAGAAAATCTGGAGTTGTGGAGAGTGAACAAGAGTTAGAGGGCCATGTAGAAAGATTTCATTACAAAAATGAATATTATATTATGAAAGCCCGAGTGTCAATGTTTGCTTGTGCGTGAGGACTTATTCACATTCTTGCCCTTTCTTAAGTTCCATTCATCTTTATGCTTCCTGTAATCCACTGGCTATTCACCTACAGTCTGCTTCTTTCATCAGCCAGTAATTTAAACCACTTTAGTCTCTTTGACTAAAATTCTGCTTGATACAAACATTATCACTAGGGAATTCCCTGTAGCACAGGGGAGAGTATTTTATGTTTTTCTATGCTCTTGCCTCATTCCATGGCTTCTAAATCAGTCACAAGTACTTTTGTGTAAACACTTAGTAGCATGAGACTCAGTTACTTACAGCTTTGCTTCACTTTCTAAGCCTGCATTAGGAGCTGTAATTTACAGGGATCTTCTGACACTGTAGGACAAGAAGTTTTTTGTTGTTGTTTTTTAAAGTCTGCTTCTTTAAGAATTTGCTGCTAGCGGATAAAACACAAGACTAAGCTAAGAGTTGTTCCTCATAGAACCTTGTCAAATTCACACCTTTGTAATCATCTTGTCACTGCATGCTACAGTAGTCCTTATGTTGTGTCCTGAGCACTACGCACATTTGTCACTTTGATTTTTCTTTTATGCAAGGAGTTATTTACAGATAAAAGAAACAAAAGGACAATCTCACTTTACTTGCATGTAATAATAATAACAACACAATTAATAATTAATACTTATGCTGGACTGGGCCTTGCAGCATTGTTTTGTTTGAAAGTAACCAAGTACTTCTGAATAACATAGGTTTGCTTTAATACTCAGTGTGATGTCAGCTGTAAAATTATTGCAGTAATGGCTCAATTTTAGATGGGTCTGATAACAAATGTGATGTCAGTGTCATGACAAGTGTCATAGGGAATAAATGAGTCCCTTTACTTTGAGAGTCAGGAACAACTGCTGAAATTAGAAAAAGTGGTATATAATACTATACATGCCCTAAGAGTCTTCCGAGTTGTTACTAATTTAAGGAAATTCTTACTGGGAGTCTGAGAAACTTAATCGGCCAGTTGGGAATCTGGGGAATTTTTTGCATAGTCAAAGACAACCATAGTAGAAAAATAAATAAATAAATTCAAAAGGCCCTGAAACATATTTACATTTTGAGTGCTCTGTACCCACAAAGGGGAAAAAAGTATATCTTCATAAATCTTGAAAAATACAAGGAAATGATATTCTAGCTACACATAAATCTGATGCGTACTCCATTCTGATTGTCACAGAATCATGGAATGGTTTGGGTTGGAAGGAACCTTTAAGATCACCTAGTTCCAACCCCTCTGCTATAGGCAGGGGCACCTCTCTAGACCAGGCTGCTCAAAGCCCCTTCCAGCCTGGTCTTGAATTCTTCCAGGGTGGGGGAACTCACAGTCTCACCGTATGATTGCAGGGATAAAAAGACTTGTTTAATTTTTAACTTTGGTTTCCTTGTTCTTTCACTTGTGGTTAGTAAAGCTCTTTTTTGTGATTATTTCTTAGTTGAGTGGCTTGAACATTAATACTTTGAATTTAAAACCATCATTACAAACTTGATTTCTAGAGTATTTTAGAAGTTTTCAAGTTTCAAGTGTGCATTAGCTACAACAGACAGGCTTCTATGTCATTGCTTTAATGGACTATGTTCTGGAATTATGCAAAAAAAAAAAACACAAAAAAACACAACTGTATGCACTAAGAAAGACTTGTCTTCTGCTAATCTGACTTGGATGAGAAGCTCTGATCCCTAAGATAATCTTATCTCTGTTTGATATTTTCCCATTCTGGGGAGACTTATAAAGATTTTTAGTTCCAGAGTCCCTGTTACTTCACAGGCTCTGCTCAGTCAACAAGATTTCCCTTGAAAGTGGAAGGGTCATTTTAACCTGTGGAATTTGAGTGACGTAATTTATGGCTCTTTTTTGATGAATCTACTTGGGCTGTTTAGACAGTTATACAACTATTAAGAGATATACATAGTTTGATAAAATAAGTTATAATCATGGGTTATTATTGATTATCTCTGACTTCTGTTTCTTTCTCATTCTTAATCTATGCAACATGAAAATGCTCTGTGACTATGGCTTCTTTCACCATCTGTCTTCCACCTAATGGCAGTGGAAAGTGACTACTCATTGGATATGAGATAGAAATTTTCAATTTCTTTTATTCTCATGAGTCTCATTACAAAAGTTGCCCAGGTAAACTAGTTCTCCCACAGATAAAAAATAATACATGTATTATTTATGACACATTAGAGAGTCCACACTAGAAAGAAAACTCAGAAATACACTTGCTTACTTTTATTATATATAGAATAAGCTTATTTTCCTGCAGAAAAAAAAAAGATTAAGAAAAGTAGTTTTTTAGCATTTGCAAAAAAAATACTATGGGGCCATATTTATGAAAGTGGTGGTGATATGCTAAATTGGCAAGAATTAATTTTAAGGTAAGTCCTCCCAGCTTTAGATTTAAACACTGCAATTCAAATGCATTTTCAGTGTTTCAGGCTCAAAGCATATTCACAGTGACGCATATAAAATAAGCAATAACAATACAAAAGATAAATCTACTTTTATTTTTTATTATTATTATAATTATTTTTTTTTCAACAGTGCCGTTTTCACTGCAGAATACTTTATTGTTCTGGCTGAAAGCTTCACCATGGTTGAAAAATTTTGTTTATAAATATTATTTTTTGTCAGTAGATGCATCTATTTTTATGTCATTTGCTAATATGAAAATATCGTAGTCGTGTGTCTATGAATAGACAACAGCTTTTGTTGTCTCTAAATTAAATGAAATACTGCACTGATAAAAGACTTCCTGACTGTGGTTGTTAGCATGTAAGATGCCTGTTGGCACATGCATTTAAAGAACTGTTGAATTACCGCAATCTAAGCTGACCACTGTATGCTGCAGCAGCAGTATCCATGTCAGAATATATCTTTGTCAGTCACTTGTCCGCTGGTCTGTGGATCCTGTACTGAATTTCACTTTTTTTTGTTATATAATTTCTTCTGTGTACTTCAGGAATGAAAAACAAGCAAACAAACAAACAAAAACCTTCAGTATTTCTCTGATCATTTGAGTTATTTCAACATTTTAGAAATTTTTATATAAAATTAATTCACAGTTTTTATTACTGAGGCTCTGTTGCAAAATATATTTCCTCACTTATTGAAGGCTATACAGAAGTGCACCTAATCACAGAATGGCTTGGACTGAAAGAAACCCTAAAGATCATCTGGCTGTAATGCTCCCTCCCATGGGTAGGATTGCTAACTACTAAATCAGGCACTAGATAAGGCTGCCCAGGGCCCCATCAATCTGATCCTGAACACCTCCAAGGACGGGGCATCTACAGCCTCTCTGGGCAGCCTGCTCCAGCACCTCACCACTCCCTCTGTAAAGAACCTCCCCCTGTGTCCAATCTAAATCTTCCCTCCTTCAACTTAAAACCATTACCCCCTGTCCTGCCATTATCTACCTTTGTAATGAGTTGACTCTCCTCCTGTTTGTAGGCTCCCTTTAGTACTGGAAGGCTGCAATGAGGTCACCCCACTGCCTTCTCTTCTCCAGGCTGAACAAGCCCAGCTCCCTCAGCCTGTCTTTGTAGAGGAGGTGCTCCAGCCCTCTAGTTATCTTTGGGGCCCCAGAAATAAAGATTTCTGATGAACTGTCCACAAAAAGCATCATATACTGCTGTGACTGCACAAATGTGAAGTGACAATAATCTATATGTTAGGTGCCTGGATTAAAACCATATTCCTTTATCTAACACCTTTTTCATTTATGAAGTGAAACAAACAATTATTTAAAAGCAGAATTTATGAAGGTTTATTTCCTATAACTCTCCTTGTGTTTATTCTCTAGTACCTAAAAGCACACCTGTCCTAAATCTGCAACATTTCCCTCCTCCGAAAGCATTAATGTCTTCTACCTAAATGCCTTAAAAAAAAATAATAAATTCACATACATTTCAGGAAATTAATGATTTTGAGACCTCAGCTCTTGTCATCAGTTTTGATTGAAAGTAGGGATCTGAGGGACAGGAAGATGCAGATCCTAAGTCTCATTTCCTCAGGATACCAGATAAAAAAGTGTACCTGACGTTAATATAGAGTTTAGAAAGGAGAAGAGCAGGGAGTGAAGTAACATGAGAGTACAGCAGTTAGGTACGAGACTTACTGGATCCTCTGTGGATGAATTGTTTAAGTAATTTGGATTTTTTCGGCTGTAATGTTAGACACCAGTGACTTTTCATTTTTCCTTGGTACCTTTATTTCTCTTGTTACATGAATTTAAGCTTGAAAAGAACATGGAATATTTCAGTACTGGCCAAAATACTTTATTTTATATATTTTTCTTAGGGAATTTGCCTGAGTGACATGGATTTATGATTTTCTCCTCTGTTATCTAAATATATCGTTTATATTGTCATATAAATAAAGATAAATAGAACACAGACCAAATTTATGATTTATGTATAGTACTCCAGAATAAGGTAATTAATTTTTCATCTAGTTACCCTGTGAATTTATATCATTCTGCTTTATTTCCATCAAGCATTGAAGTAGAGAAATGAACTTATCATTTGTATCCAGTAATTATTTTTTTGTTTTTTTTTTTTTTTATTTTAGTTTTATTTTGGCTAGCAACTGGTGGACGGTTGATTTACAAAACAAGTGATTGTCCACCAGCTGCCAAATGATGCCCAGCTAGTTTCCTTGGAGTGGCTTCCCCCATCTGGCTAACTCCCCTCAGATTTATAGTTTTTTATTATGTCACATGATATGGAATATCCTTTTGTCTAGTTTTGGTCAGCTGTCCTCGTTCTGTCCCCTCCCAGTCTCCTGTGCTCCTCAGCCCCTTGCTGGGAGGACAGTGCAAGAAGCTGAAACACTGAAATGTACTTGGCTCCGTACAACATTGCTTAGCAACAGTGAACCAACATTTTTCTCCTCAAGGCAAAACATAGCATTGTACCAGACACTATGAGGAGCATCGACATCCACTGACATTCACCAACTTTTGCTGAACACTGAAGGAGATCAAATAGTGGGGTGAGCACAGTGTGGCAGTGGGTGGTGCATTTCAACTGTGGTGACAGTGACATCAAAGAAAAACCACATTCCAGATGGCCGTGCAGGTTTTAATAAGTGCGGCGTGGAGGATCTTTTTCATCACAGGCAAAAGTGTAGAGCTTTTGGTGGTGACTATGTTGAAAAACTGTGTTTTGTAGCTGAGAATTTGCTCTGTCTAATAGTGTTACTGTGCTTTTTGTATCCATTGTAGTTTCTGTAGGGAAAAAAAAATGTACGAGGCATTACTTTTGGAGCAACCCACATACATAGTATTAAAACACTGTAGCTCAAAAGAAGTAACAGCAGCGGCTGATAGGATTATGCCTTCCTTCTGAGGAATACAGTGTTAATGATACTACTCATGGTGCTGGTATCTCAGCTATGCCCAAATAGTCTTGAATGTCTTGAATTACTTTGCAAAGTATTCTCTCAGTTAAACATTAGGAATGTTGAATCTTCACAGAAAGCACTGCATATTGACTCTTGCTACATAGGTATAACTAATGATAGGAAATCTCTCTTTATATCCCTTTTTTTTCTGGCTGTGTATTCACTTCTAAAAATATAAAAGATACTTCTATTTATATCATATGTTGCAAGAACATAAATTTACTTCTCCAGGGTTTCTACATAGCTGGATGTTCTGTTAGATGATGTATCTTGATTCTAACTGGAGGTAGAAACACACATTGACTTGCTCTGCTGTAGTCTTAAGTAGGGCATCTGAGGTAAATGTTACATGCACAGACCACTGAATTTTCATTGATTAAATAAAAGGAATAAATAAAGGACCAGAAAAAAAAAATTGTAGGAAAAAAAAAAGATACTGTCCTGATTTCAGCGGAAACAGTGTTAATAGCACACTGATGTTTGGATGGAGTGATGAGAGCGTGCCCAAGGCCGGGCCAGGCCAATTGGAAGGAAGTGAGCTAACAGATGTGGGCTGCTGAGCTGCTGCCAGGTTAAACCACAACAGACAACACTGACTATTTTGTTTCATGGTTGAATACTGAACTTTCTTCTTCCTGAGATAAGAGCGAATCCTTTGATCTTTATGAGGATATTATTCAATGTTTTTCTGTATATTGTCCTTGGGTCCCAGTGTATTTGGTTTTTGTGTGTGTCCTCACAGTTAGATTATCAGCAAATTCATCAGGCAATAAATTAAAACAGTTTTTTAGTGCTCTAGATGTAAATAAGAGCCAAAGAAATACCCATTATAGATACATGAAGGCTTAAATCATTATCATATAAACTACTTCATTTTCAAGTTATTAAAATGGAACATATATTTGCTTAGGTAAAGTACTTCATATAAATAACCATAAAGAATTTAAGAATAGAAGTCAGGGACATAATAGTGCACCTCTACATCTCCTTTCATCTTGTGGATTAAATCTATCAATAGGCAGAATAGCAAGACTGCTCCATAAAAAATAAAATAATAAAAATAATAAAAGATTATAACTGAAAAGTAACTTTAACTTTCAAAAATGTTAATGGCCTTTTCTGCCTCCACAAACTTTTTGACAAGTCATAAATGTTAAGATTTGAAAAAGAGTAGTCATAGGTAATTATTTTGTTAAAAGAAAAAAAAAAAAGAAAAAAAAAGATATAGAAAGTGTTGGATTTATTTTAAGGTGAAAAAAACCATGACATTGATTTCAGTGGAAACCAAATAAAGTCCTGAAAGTGTATTTTCATCAACAGAGTTCCCTTTGGGTCAGTATACACCACAAAGACTGGCTTGGGCTTTCTGATAGGAAAAGTGTTGTCTTGGAATGAGTTTGAAGCTATATTTTTCTTTTGTGCTTAGATATTTGTGCATATGCAGAACCCAAACAGTTAAAACTTTAAGCCCATCATTTCAAAACTTGCAGTGCAATCACCTTTTACGTTTTATACTGGAAATTCTGAGAAGCATCTTTTTCATGATAGACATTTAATCAGAGAAATCACACAAAAGGAGTAAGAAACCTTCCCCAGGCAGAGGAAATTTAAAGCTCTTTCTTCCACCTTTCCAGAGAGTGTAATAACAACTGAGCTGAGGGTGATAATTCCCAGTAAACCCATGACGTTAAAATTATCAAGGAAGAGAAAACTACAGGAAGGAGATTAGCTTCACTGAGGTAGTGTCTGTGAACGTGTGGGATTCTGTACATAAATAGCCAGCACATGCATTTGTCAGGAGATGTCCCGGTATACTTGTTTTGGCTGGGATGGAGTTGATTTTCTTCAGAGCAGCCCTAATGTTACTACATTTTGCCCTTGTGGCTAAACAGCCTTGATAACAAATCAATGGTTTGGCTATTGCTGAACAGTGTTTGCACAGAAACAAATCTTTGTATCCTGCAGTTATGTTAGGAGCAGACGTGAAGCTGGGAGAGGACATAGTGCAAGCAGCTGCCCAAACTGACCAAAATGATATTCCATCATACTATTCATTACTATCATACTATAGTACACTATATCATACTACTGAAGAGAGACTTTTTATAAGGGCATGTAGCGACAGGTCAAGGGGAAATGGTTTTAAACTGGAAGAGGGTAGATTTAGACTAGATATTATGAAGAAATTCTTTACTGTGAGGGTGGTGAGACACTGGAACAGGTTGCCCAGCGAGACAGTGAATGCCCTGTCCCTGGAAGCATTGAAGGCCAGGCTGGATGAGGCTTTGAGCAACCTGGTCTAGAGGGAGGTGTCCCTGCCCATAGCAGGGGGGTTGGAACTAGGTGATCTTAAAGGTCCTTTCCAACCCAAACCATTCTTTGATTCTTTGATTCTTTGATTTTATGATTCTATGATTCTATGATGTGATACCATGCTCAGCAATAAAATCTGAGTAAAGAAAGAGGAAGAAAGGGGCATTCATGATTACAGTATTGCTCTTCCCAAGTTGCTGCTACACATGGTGAGACCCTGCTTTTCCAGAAAGGGACAGAACAGAGGGAATTAACGAATGAATTGCTCTTTTTCAATTATGCAAGCAGCCTTTACTTTCTGTATTAAACTATCATCTCAGCTGACAAGCCTTCTCACCTTTTTGCTTGTTTATTTCTGTCCCATGGGAGAGGGAAGTAAATGAAAGGTTAGAATGGAAGTTTGACTGTTGGATGAGATCAACTCACCACACCTATTTCAAGACTTTTTTTTTTTTTTTTTT
>JACDJE010000082.1:3772811-3807284 GCA_016647715.1 Pavo muticus | reverse complement strand
TTTTTTTTTTTTTTTTTTTTTGGATCTCCATAAAAATCACTGCTTTGAAAATGAATCTAGTTGGTGTATTTTGCATATCAAGGAAATGGAATTTGCTGGAATGGGATACCATGAATGAAAACCTGGAAATTCTTTCACTGAGCATCCTCCTCTTTCTAGCTGGTTATCTCTGTTTGTGTATTCTGAAGAAGTTATTGACATAGAATGCAAGGTAGCAGCCTATACGAATGACTACCTGTTCCTTAGTATAACCTGGTGATCACGGAAATGGGAAGATGTAACCTTCAGGTGAAGGAAAAGGATAAAATACACCGAAACACATTCTCTGTTGAATAATAAAAATACACGAGTGAAAAGCAAAATGGGTCTCTCTTCTTCAAACTTTTTCTACCTGCTGGTCACATAGCAAGTTGCTTCTGCATATGTTTCGTGGTGATTCTGATTGAGGAAGATGCAACAGTTATGAATGACCACAAAGAAAAAAAAAACCTTTTTATTGCACTATGTCCTAAGAGATATATGTATCTTCCCACCTATTTTCTATTCTGACTGCTACATTTACTTGTTTTCTGTAAGAATAGAAGACACAAACACTCGCAATCCATTAACTCCTTTTTTTCTTGTGTGTGTGTGAGACTGAGAATGGAGAAATTCATCCCAGGCAATGTGGTAGTACAAACATCTAGGGTGGGTAATTTTCCTGTTGAAGGATACATTTACTATGATTCTGCAGCAGTTTTTTGTAAATGGAGACTTATTGGAGCAATTCTACCTGATGTGAAGTTCTGTTGAGAGACAGTACCTCCTAGCAATGTTTTGTTTACTTTAAATGGGGACTATCTTTTCTTATCTTTTCTTATTCTTTTCTTTTAGCTTTTTTTTTTTTCAGTCCTTGCTCAGCTATTGTTTTTTCCTAATATATTGTAGAATAAAGAAAGATAACCAGCCTGCTCTTAACATTGACCAGGCAGTATTTTGGATTGTCTTCGCATCAACTTCAGTTTTTTCAAGCTGCCTAAAAGCCTGCTTTCTATAGTAATTCATCAGTGAAATGATATCTAAGAAATATTTGTATTACGAAGCAGGATGTACCTAAAGTCAAATGCTTTCGGTTTATATGTATTTCAATTGGCCTTGAGATTTATATTTTCAAACCTACTAAACACCATATTTTCATGGTTTTGAAGTAGGATTTACTAAACTACTGACAGATTCCTAAAAATGACGTTGCTAGTTAGAGTTGTTTCAAATGTAATATTTTAATTAATAATCTTTACAACCTAAGGATAAATTGCACTGACTATGCTAAGTGAACTTAAGACAAATAAATAAAAATCTATTTGAATACATTTTTATTCTACATTTAAAAATGTTAGCCTCCTGAGTACAATGGATGTAAGATGTACTGTTAATTGCTATCTTCCTACCTTGAAAAGTGGTGGGAGAGCTGATCTCATTTAAGCAACACGAAAGCTACAAGTTCCTGAAATTCAAAAAATTGCTTTTAATTCATGATATATAGATATTCAGAATAGAAGCAAATATGTATTGAGTCTGCCTAAGCCATAATGCACAGCTATTTAGTTTCAATTTTTGATTGTAGATTAAGACTCAAAATTTTCCCTATAGGTTACTTAGGCTTTTCATGCTGTAAATATTGACAAATTGCCAAAAGAATAAAACAATGGTTCAAGTTTCCTGCAAAGGATTAATAGTCTTTGTAAGTCTCTTTGTGAGGGACTGAGGAGACCTCTTCATGATACAGGAGGAGATCATTTCCAGCTCTATCCTATCTGGGGAAATTGCAAGATTAGCTAAGATATTTGTCTCCCGGATTTTCTAGGTGATACAAGACAGTAAGAAAACTGTTTCTGAGAAGACCTAGTTCTTATGTCTTTTCTGCTAAAAGGATACCTCTGAGTCAAGGAAAAAAACTGGAGAACCTCATATTCTCTGCTTTTGCAACTGATTAGGTGCTGACACTTTCTCTGCTCTAACAGGTCTAAACATGACAGCAGCCAAAGTAATTCTTTCTTTCTTTTTTTTTTTTTTGGATAGCGTCTCACCTCAGTTGTCTTATGGTGTGCACAGAGTAATTTAACTGGAAATATACTGGCATCTCTGAGACAAAAATATTTTCAATTAATCTGATCGTTATAAGTGCTTGCAGCTCATATAAACTGTGGAATATCGCATGGCTTCTATGAGACTGCATCTCAGTGAAGGAATTAAAGTTCATACAGGATATTGTATACAATAGAGTGTGAACACATACATAGACTTACTGTGGTGAGGTACTTTGGATTTACATATATTCATTCTTCTGTAATGCTAAAGCAATGCACAGGGTTCAAATTTCCTGTAAACAGCTCTAGTGTAAGACCTGATCCCCTAGGGATGTCTTCTTCAAATATTTTGTTTGTATATGCCTATACTAGCATTGAAACACAGCAAGCAGTCATTTTTCTATTTGCGTGGATACTACTGTGTTAATTCAGTGTGAAAATGTAGCCAGGAAACCTCCAAAGGAGAAATTCAATGTCTCCTGTGCCTTCCTATATCACTGCTAAGAACCAGATTGGCTTCTGCCATTTTCTTGAAATAGTTATCCTCATACTACTAGGCCTGTCTTGAAAATAATGCCTCCTATTACGTTATGTTGGTTCACAACATCAGAGGCAGATGTTGGTGGTATGGCAGTAAAGGTTGAAACTTCTGTGATGTTTTGTAGCTGTGTGACAGATGGCAGAGAGGAGCAATATGATGAAAATGAAGTCTGACATGAAAGTGCAAATTTGTGTCATTGAAATCCTCCATACAGAAAAAAATTGCATTCTTGTTGAACATTTATGGAGACCAAACAGTGGATGTGAGTGCACTGAGGCTGTGGGTGAGCAGTAGAGACAGTGATGTGAAAGACAAGTCATGTCCCAGATGGTCATGTAGATTTTTACAAGCATGACATGCAGGCTCTTGTTCATTGCTTGTGAAAATTCGTAACTGATGGTAGTAATTATGTTGAAAAACCGTGTTTTGTAGCTGAGAATTAGATCAATCAAAGTGGTATTGTGCTCTTTAGACCTATTGTAGTTTTCATGGAAATAAATAGAATCATAGAATGGTTGGGGTTGGAAGGGGCCTTTAAGATCATCTAGTTCTGACTCCTGCTATAGGCAGGGATACCTCCTTCTAGACCAGGTTTCTCAAAGCCCCACCCAGCCTGGCCTTGAATGCTTCCAGGGAGGGGGCATTCACAACCTCATTGGACAAGCTGTGAGGAGGCATTATTTTCATAGAGTCCGATGTTCATGATTTAGCATCAGAAAAACTAATCTACTTGGTTTTTTTTGCTTCTGCTTTTCTTGCCATCTGTCATGTTAGAAATAATGAGCAATTTTTCTTGGAAGCACATGAATCTGAGTAAAATCATTTGACTATAAAAATATGTGGGAATTAGATGATCTTTAAGGTCCCTTCCAAACCAAGCCATTCTAAGATTCTGTGCAAGAGTATTGGTGTGGATGGAAGAAAAGAAGTTGCATGATTTTATTATTATAATGATGGATATTAAAATGTTTGAATGTATGTATCTCAAGTGCCAGTGGCCAAGAAGATGATTAATCAATCTGGGGAGCATCTTTGAAAGGAACTTTCATAAAGGAACTTATGTTAAGTTTCTCTCCTCCTAAGAGTGACTATGGGGCTAGTCTGTGCTCAATCAGATGTTTCTGAAAAGGTCAAGGTCACATGCAGCTGTCCTTATAGAAAGGAAGGTCTGGTCTTTATGTTTGATGCAAATTTTCACTACAGAGTATTTGGATAGCATTATAATGCTATTATTGCAATATATTATATACAATTTTATTCTTAAATAAGAACATTCTATGCTATGACACTTCTTCAGCTTAAATACAAGTACAAAATCCTTTACTATGCTAACACCTTTTGCCTTTTCCAGTCACAGAATCAAACATTATGGATCAAAAAACAAGTAAACTGAAATTTGTTTCCCTCCAACAAAGAAGCACTGGATGTGATTGACGGGATTTGGAATTTGAGTAATGTAAGCATGAGGAGAACTTTAAAGCTATGTAAAATGCGTACTTAGCAAATCAGAGAATTATACAGAGTTGGCAGATAAATGAAGGATAGAGGACATCAAGGCTGAAGTAAAATGAAGGAAAGCAGAAAAATATTTGAAAACATAGCTCACTATGGTGGTATGGTGAGGGAGAGAAAATGATGACTTTCACAGGCTACTGACTTGTTTCTACTCACAATCTACAGGAATAAACCTCAAGGAAACACAAATCTCCTAAGTAGTTTCATACTACCCTGGACAATAAAAAGTGATGAGCAATTGTCAGGAGAGGCCATCAGTGTACCAGGAACACTGTACCTTCAGTAGTATCACTCTTGTGTGCTTGTCATAGGTGCTAGACAATAACAGCAACATAAAATCAAGAAAACACTTCCTAGTGAACTGTTATACTTCTACAGGATAACATTTAGTTCCATAACTATACTTTCAGCAGGTGAGCATGGTTAAAATGTATTTGTCTGGTAGCTTTTAGTAATAAGAAAGAGAATCTCTAGTTTTGCCCAATGATATTCAGCCCTGCACAGCAGTGACATTTTTTTGATCCTACCTCAGGTTCCTGGTCACCAGTTATCCAGACCAGGTTTCACACCAGCAGACTGCAGCTCTATTCTGCAATCCTCCAACTTCCTTCCTGGATAACTAGGCACAGAGGAGATGAGGTAGTACATGTCTTAGTTTACCTCCACCATATAGACAATGCAAACATCTGAACTTGGCCATTGAAAAAAGTCCCTGGGTCCCCACCTTTCAGACATATTGCCCACATTTGTCAATCATACTGAAATTTTTCACTTTAGTCCAAAGTAACAACTTTATGTGCAACTGGAGAGCAAACAGTACTTTCATAATAAAGCCATGTTTCAATCTGAGTAAGCATGTCATATGTTTCTTCTTTTGTGCCTAATATGTCATGACTCCCAAAAAAAGTTTCCAACACCTCACTGACTACTTCTAGTAAGAGACAGAGTATGAGAAATGTGAAAGAAATGTGGTCTTCATTAAAGTCAGCACCTATGAAATTTGCTAATCAGAAAGCGTAGCATCTATCACACTGTGAATTTTTGTGTTACAACGTTGCTGATAAAGATAACAAAATTTTTAAAATAGTATTGTTATTTGTTAATATATGCAATATAGTCATATTTCACACTGAAAAGTATATGTTTCTTTGCCATGCAGTTAACAATCAGTAATGAGAAGGCCTGGATAACAATTGAGCTGTCTGTTCAAATTATACTGGAATTGTAGCTTGTGGGGTTGGATTTCCTCATCCCTATACCAGTTTTATAGCAGCATAATTCTACTGATTTTTACTGGTTACTCCCACATGAAGAGAATGAGATTTAGATGCTGAGAGTATTTTGTAAGGTAAGGCTCTACTATACTTTGCATTCTCACTGCTCAAACAGAAACGGCCTGTAATCAGCAAAAGAGTTTTTCTTCATAAACTGAAAACTATTCACAATGAACTAAGGGCTGGCTCTATTTATGCCTCTCCTTTAAAGTGATAAAATGCTCCTTTAAAGAATATTAAGGNAACAAAAAAAAAACCCTTGTTTCATAACTGTGGTGAGTTTTCAGCTTATGTAATACAGTAGAGGCTGAACTTTCCAACCAGTATTTCATTGTATATTGTTGCCATGTGACAGATGACGGCAGAGTGGTAGTCTGACAAAATGGTGTAAGACATAGAAGTGTGGATAAGGAGAAAGTGTGCTATTGAATTATTCCATGTGGAAAAAATTGCACCCATTGACATTCATCAATGCTTGCTGAATGTCTATGGAGACCAAAGTGTGGATGTGAGAGCAGTGAGGTGGTGTACGGTACTTTTCAGCAGTGGTGACAGCATCTGTGGTTTACCTGAACTGGTGTGGATTTTTACATATGGCATGCAGGCTTTTATTCATTACTAGTGAAAACATAGTTAATGGTGTGACTATGTCGAAAGATACTGTTTTGTAGCTGAGAATATGTTCTATCTAATTGTGTTATTGTATTTTTTTTATCTGTTATGTTTTGTATGGAAATAAATAGGAGGAAACAGTTTCAGAACAACCTAAGTATATAATTTCATACTGTAGGGTATCTCTTATTTTTTTTCTTAAAAAGGCAAGTGGCGTCCATTTCTCATACATTTTATTTTAGGTCATATCTTGTAAATGGCATGGAGCATTTAAATGACAAACATTCTATTTTTTTCTGTATAGAGTTATACTTGTAAGAGTCAATTACTGCAACAATCAAAGAAGATTTTTTTCTTGTCCTCCTTGCCTTTCTCCATCACCTTGTGTAGTTTACAATTGCAAACATAACTAAATTGAACTCTTCTATAATTTACAAGAAATGTTCATGCATTGAGATTTTGTACTTGATTTGTAGTTGGATAAGGAAGTACAGATAAAGATGAATGAAAACTGTTAATTCAGAATAACAGTTCCTGAAAAAAGAATGTCACTACTGGCTATCGATAACGCTATATTTCTTTCATTGAGTTGTACAATTTATGCTGATCTCAGTGTTCTATAAGTCATTCACTGTAGCTCAGCCTCTCTGATGCTACAAGTGAATCTGAGGTTTAAAAAGCATAAGTCCACCAACATGTGGGTGAACTACTGGAGCTTCTTTTTCTTCCTTGGGAGAAAGGTAATTGAGTCCACTCTCCTGCACAGGTCAGGCACCATCCTTCAGAATGACCCATGTAATTTCTCCCTCAGGTTAAAATTTAGTTCCTCAGTTGGGTCAGACATAAGGGAGTTGCCATCGTTGTCCCCAGCTGCTGCTGCTACTAGTGTGAAGAAGAGACTCTGACTGCAGCACATCTTGTTTTCTCTTTAGTCAGCTGGGCAAAAAAACAAAGCCCTCCTTCATCTGCTACTGAAATTTGACACTTTAGGGATTGTCAAGCAATTAGATTGTGAGGAAGACTTCAAACTCTTTCATAATTCCCTTTTTCAAGGCAGAAGGTCACTTCTGCTTATAACCACACTTTCCTTTCTAGTTTGGCTATAGTGACAATGAAAGAAGTGACAGTGGGAACAGCACAGCTCCCTCTCTTCTGTATGGCTAGAAATCCATCTATAGTTCTACTGGCTTTACGGAGGGAGAAACAAGATTTATTGGGTTATACTCTTCCTCATAGTGCCTCAGGTGAAATGAATATTCAGTGACCAGTTACGATTGTTTCTCTCCATATCTAAAAACATAGGAGACATAGCAGCTTTTCTGCTGCTATTATGCACTTTTTCACTTAGCAGTGTCCTGATCATCATTGGTAAGAATGTTGAGTGTAAACTAAACAGCACTGTGCCTCCTTGAAGCATCTTCCCATTGTCATATCTGTTTACCTCAAGTGTCCACAGAAGTGTTATTTTTCCCCCAAGTCACTAGGCAACCTTGCTTGGGGGAATCTTGGAGCTTAGAGTTTGGGGGTTTTGTTTTGTTTAGTTTTTATAACATGGTATATATAGTAAGAATACACAAAATGTTTTTGTTAATAACGCATACATTTGGTAACCTTTGCAATGTGCTATGGGGTAAGATTTTTTTGCATGTATTTGGTACAATGCCACTGTGTATAAACAGTAAAGGAATGATAGATGGAGTTGTCAGAAATAGCTAATGCTTTAGCATTTTTTATTTTTACAAAGTCTGTTTAAACATCTGGAAGGCAGATAAGAGCCTACTTCCAAGACTGTTTTACAGCATATTTTTCACATACCTGAATAGACTTTAAAAATTGTTCATAAGATTAAGAATCTGTAGAATTTGCCCTATACTAATTTGAGTGGCAAATAACAAAAGCAGACAGACAGTTTTCTCCACAAAAAATATCTGTTTTCTAATTTGCTATATTCTTGAATTTGTCTTATGAAATGATAGATCCATTTAAATACCAGATACTTAGGTGCTGAGTGCTGTGGCTCCCTTATGACAGAATTTAATTTTCTTTGGTTGATGTGGCTGACGTATCTGATTTTTACGGCTGTGGTCTTCAACATACATTTCTAATCTGGTTTCTGTCTACAATGGAATAAATCTTCTTTTCCTCAATAAACCCTCATTTAGGAGAGCAAATATGGTTGTGAGAGGCACTTATGGAGTCAAAGTACCCTATCAATAACTTCTACATTTTTTTAGCTTCTCGCAACTGCTTAGCTTAATGTGAAATAGCCATGAAAGATCTTTTAAAGGTTTATGATTCATAGCTTAAAGGCAAGGTCTTTTAGCATACAGATTTTCTTAAGTAATGTAAAAATAATTAACAAACCAGATTAATAACATTTCAAGTTCTCACATCATCTAGTGAAAAGTTTTTCCTTAATTACTTCCAAATTATAATTTTGTGTAGCGTGATTTTTTTTGTACAGGACCCTGCAGGTCCCTCAACTGACAGATGGTTACTATTAGACATGAAACAGCAGGTAGCTGTTGAGTAGGGTGACTTATATTAGCCATTAAATCCATAAGAGAGCCAATACAAGTATCTGAAGAGACAGAAGATTTGTTCTAGAAGAGATACCTGAACTTGGTTAATAGGATCCTAAAGTAAGAAGATAGAGAAGCACGTTAAGTTTATTTTTATAGCTAAGGTACAACGATATGAGGAGGGTGAACTCTGATTATACACAGTATTTTGAGAGTACTTAAGGATTTTTTTTACCTGTGCTCGTTGCATATTTATTTCCTTTTGATTCTGAAGCTTAATTTTAACAGTGCTTCTTGCTTGCTTATCAAAGCACTTCCTTTGGGTTAATTTAGCATTCAGCTTCATAGAAGACAATAGATGTCTCACTTAATTTACTGAGCCACCTGATGACCAAATTTTACTGAATTTGGAGCCACTTCATCAATGTCTCATGGACTGTTAAAATTAATATTTAAGTTGGCATTAGATATGGACAGCTGGGTAGCAGGTAAACACAAGAGAAATATCCTACAAAGAAACCTTTCTTGAGACAAATTGCTAAGCAAAACAACTCAAACAGCTCTTAGGGGAAACCCTAAAGGATTTAATGTGGCTTAAACCAATAAGTTCCACAGAAATTACTCTTACTGACAGATAGAATCGAATACAAAGAAATGCCCTGTCTGCAATTTTTGTCAAATTGCAGAAGGATGTTCAAAAAACTTTGGAGAAGTGCAAATTTTCTTGTTAATATTAATTATGTGTTTCTGAAAGCATGCTTACTATTTGGGAAAAGGAAGAACAAGAAGAAAGAAACAGATAGGAAAAGACAAAGGGGAAAAAAAAGAGAAAGACCAAGGAAAAGTGAAAAAGATAAACTGAATAAATTATTTATTTCAATTTTTAAGCAAAGATAGTAATGAACACCTTCTGAAGCTGTCTCTTGATCCTCATTGAAAGGTTCTATTTTTATTTACTATTATGATTACTATTATTAATTAATTTTGTCAGGATGGGTAGTTTTGCTTGCCAAGTTCATTTCAAGGTATCTGCATGAGGCTACCTTTAAAAATATGGCAGTCATAATAGTTAAACTGTTCTTCAAATATCTGTTAAAAATATGTTTTTCTCTAATGCCACTCAAGTTACGGAGTCTTCCTTTGGAAACTTGGGAAGAATAAGTGAAAAGCTGGTATGTCTGCATGAATTTCAGGCATAACAGGAAGAGGAGATTTTATTGAGGATAAGGAAGATGGGATCAAACTTATACTTTCTGGAATCAGAATAGAGTTTATAAGCTTGGTTCTCTATTCTGAACACTGATGAAGTGAGAATCTAATGTTTATTTCTTCAGTGAAATATGCCCCACTAAATGAACTATAGAGTCAAATGAAGCTTGTGTCCTCTATTGCATCATAATTCCTAGTCTCGATCTCAAAGCATAGGAAAGGTCTTTCTATATATAGTTTCTTTCCTTTGTGTGTGTGAGAGAGTATATGTTATATATAACTTTGAAAATCAAAATGCATAACATAAGTGAAAAAAACTTACCTTGATATAAGTGGCTTTGGCTTAGCTTTTGTGAGCCTCTGCTCATACGAGCAGTGTACAGAATATTCTGCAAATTACATACAGCTTCCTCTGAAGAACTTCATGATAATATTTTGAAGCAGACATTGACTCTGTTTTCTAGGAGAGGAAACTGAGATTCACAGCAATAGAAAACTGATCACACATCGTATTGAAGATCTCTACAGCATATGTATCTTGAGATGCCTACTTATCTATTAAGTGTCCTAATTTTTATTCCTGTGCTAATACCACAAATTCACGTTGCAGTATGAGTTGTAACAGAATTATAGATAACAACTGTTATTGTCCTCTCAGAAGGAAGAGTCTCCTTCATATTCTTTCCGGTTCAACAATGGATTTAATCTTTATTTTCATTGTCTGTGGGAAAGGTTTTTCTCTGTGCTCATTTGTTCTTCTCTTTTCAGGGAAAATATGAGAAAATCCTCAAATGAAAGAAAAGTGTACAAAGAGGCTGATAACAATATTAACTCTTTTTGAAGGGAAAGTATGCAAGAGCCACTGAATCTCTATCTTTGCTTTATAGTCAGGACAAAAAAGGATACTGTCTGTTATATGTACTTTGACATTGGTTCTGTGCTGTATTCAGATACTTGATTGCATTTTACACTCTCAAAAAAATGTTTTTCAGTAACATAAAATACCAAAGAAATCAAAGCATCAAAACACAAGTGACAACCAACTATGGAATCCTTAGATATCTTNTTTCATAGTAGATAGGTTACATGGTTTATTGCTGTACATAGAACATTTTTTAATAGTTTTTAATAAAAATGTTGGATATCGTCTTTGCACAAGTCTTCTGAAACACTCAAGTACTGACATTTGGACTCAGAACAAATGCTTGCAAATGAGTTCAGCACTTGTTTTCATCCAACTGTACGTCTACACTCTATAAATATTTAGTATAAATGTAACAGCTCAAAAGCTCTCTGGCAAAGTTTTGACATACAAGTGATTTTTGTTCATGTTGCATACATGTATTATAAAACTTTTTAATTAATGATTTTAGAGTTTATATTTTTATTGGAAAAAATTAAACTAAAGTAAGAGTGCAGCTAACAAGGTACTGTTGCAGTAAATCAGGCTTGAACACCGATGACTGCAATGATTTCTAGAGCACTATGGTTATGAGTAATCCAAGACCTATCTAAATTCTAGTGTTGTTCGGATAATACCTATCCTTCTGACATCCCAAAGAGCCTAAATCCTAAAAAAAGCAGTATCTTTCTAAAGCTCATTCTTCATATGTCCTGATGAACAGACCCAAAATTATTTCAATTTATATATTCCCTTAAAAATATTATAAAAAACCTACATCTTTCCTATAATAAATTCTTCACAAAATCTTCACAAGTATAGGAGAGCAGGGTGGTGTATAATGAAAAGAACCGACTTACAAGTACATTCATTTTCACAGCTCTTAAGAGCTTAGGAAACAACATTTATGATGAGATAGTCTAGCCAAAAAAGCCTGTCTGAGTGGCCAGTGAAAGGGAAGAAAAACAGCAATAATTCCTCTGGCACCCTGCTGCCAGTAATGTTCACTTTAAGAACATAGTGGTTTATAAGAGCTCTCGATGGATTCTTTCCTGAATTTGTCTTACTGTCATTTAAGCTCATCTAAGTGTTCAGAATCCACAACTTCTTTTGGTAATGAGTTTCTATGGAACATTGTAGAAGAAAATATTCTTTTTTTTTTTTTTTTTGTCTATATAAATGAGTTACCTCATTGCCTTCTTCCTGCATTGTGCGGACAGTGATTAATGCTTAACTTCTCTATATCTTCCTTTTGGTACTTGTAATTTTATATACCTTAAATCTTCTCTCAACTACTTTTTTTCCAGGCAGAACATTACAGGCATGCAGTGTAGACGTATTGATACTGTAATCAAAATACTCTCTCTTAGCTTGAATGGCTTTGTTTGGACAGAATAGCATATAAACAGATTGTTATGTGCAGGTTAGCAAGAAGGGAGAGAATTTCTGCCTTCTGGGCCTTGTTCTTTTCAACTGTGAGCTGTCAAAGATAAGCTCTGATTCTATTAAGTAGTATTTAATTTGACATGTTCTAATTATTGCTGCCATCTACTGCACAGTGAAGTTTTTTTCTCATTAGGGTGTACATCAACCTGGAGAAGCTACCATAGATTTCTTAAAATGTCTATTACTGCTTATTACATGGAAAAGCGTGTGAGCAGTAATTTTTTATCCACAATCATAATAAATTTCCCTGGGGCTTGGACAAGTTTCTTAAAGAGAGATCTGCTTGCTGTCAAATATTCTCTTTGTTTTTGTTTTTGTTTTGTTTTTTTGGGGGGAGGGGGGAATGGGGGAAGTATTGATGGGAACTGGTGAGGTACTGAAAAAAACTTGTGTTAATATCCATTGCTAACTACAGCCATCTGTTACAATAGCCAGAAAAAGAGCAAGCTTGTTAATGGTTGCTATTAACATAATCAGAGCTTTTCTCAGCTCTTTTTGGCAGTCTTAAATTGCATGTCACTCTCCTCAAAACTGAAAATCATATAATTAGTTGTTTTATACATACTAAAGGACAACACAGAGCAGTCTTTCATACTTTAAAATCTACTTAGTTTAGTTTTCAATAACTTCATGATAAAGGACAGTCTGTTTCAGTGTTTACATGCCACAAAGCTTAGGAGACTTGTGTCCAGTAATTCTTAAGTTCTGATGTGTATCATTTTCTTTTCCTAGCATCACATTTCAATTTCTTGTTTTTCTCTGTGCTCATTTTGCTGTGCTCATGCCTTCACTCATTTGATTCTCTAATTTCAGTTGTTTGTCAACATGCCCAAAAGTAATATAGGTGGATCCATCGATTAAACTAATAACTGCGACGTACTGAAAACACAAACTTATCTTTTATAATCATATCTGTTCCAGCAGTCTGTCTTGTTCTTGTGACAGACTGTAAAATTGTTCAGCGTAATGTGTTTCTTGTATTAGTTAACCATTATTATTAATGTAAGCAATGCACTCTACCATATGTATCTATCTAGAAAAATAATCACACTTCCCTGTCAGATTTCAAAGTCACAGGAGGAATCTGTGAATCCAGGTTATAACTCCTTTTTTTCTGCTTGATTCCTTCTGCTCCTTCAATGTTCATCAACACGTATTTTTAAAAAAAAAAACAAAAAAGACAGTAGGATAAAAACTGTTAAAAGTAGCATGGTCAAGAGTATTGAATTATAGCTTTAATAACTGTTTAAGTGTTGCCCAGATATTAAATCCAATGAGAAGCTGCAGTCAGTGCTAACATCATTCATTCTCTTAGTTGGATCCAGCAGGAAAATCAGTGAAAAGAGGGAAACCATCTTGAGTGTCAAGGTGTTACCACTTTCAACTGCATGGTAAAACACATTCTAACTTTCAAGCCAGGATATATTTCATGAAGAATAAAATGAGATCAAAATATTCTTACCATTTAGTATTTGCTGCAGGATTTCTGGACATGAAGAAAACCACGCCTTTGAATAGCTGTATTGCAGCTGTTCTTATGTGACTTAGGTCATGCACTGGTGTTCAAGAGCACAGTTTCTCACACATTTACTTAGTACTGATGCAGAGTTATCAGGTTTGTTCCTTAATTAAGAACTTACTTCATGGTACTGCTTGCACAGGTTATTTGGTGTACTGAAGAATGACAACTGTTTAAAAAATTTTAAGGAAGGAAGCACACTTCCTATTCAGTGCATATTAGAGTAAACGTGCATCTAATGATATCCAGAGCAGAAAGCAAGATGCTCTTTAAACAAACATTGTATATAATAAACATGGTCACAAATATTTCTTAAAATTGTTTTTTTAAATTCTGGTAGAGCAGAAATACCAGAGTGAGCATGGTAGGGACAGCAATTCTGTATAGGTGCTGAGTAGCCCCAAGTAAATTGTTCAGATCAGGGTTCAAAGTCCCATAAATTCATTTAGATTAAATTATATCTAAACAGGTATACCCATGAAAGAACACGTGTAAGAGGAAGAGAACTTCAAGAGGCGGTCCCAGCTCACTGAACTATTTAGGATTGGATAGAATTACAGAGTAAGATTTAACTGTAATGGAGATAGTTGTGGGGTGTTGTTTTCATATTTTCAGCATTCATTATTTATTGTCTGCCTTCTTTCTTCAGTGCATTGGATTGTGTAGATACCTTTTTTTTTTTTTTTTGGTCATATAATTCTTACATTTTAATGTAGAGAGCTGTTAGAAATTTGACTCAGATATGTGAATTCCCGTTAGCACTGAACACCCTGGGCTGAACCTTTTTACATAACCAATACCATTTTTCTACCTTAAAGAGATATTATGGCTATAAACACATACTAAAATTTTATTTGTTCAGATAATAATATGAGATACACAATAGAATGAGTATTTAGAGGAGAACAGTACAAAATAACTTGGTTGTCATTTTTTCATGTAAAAAAAATAGACAAATACAATTTTAGTGGCAATAAAATATTTCCCAAATTAATTTTAAGTCATGGAATTGTTGGTTTTGTGGAAAAATGCAGAGCAGGAGAAGTCAAACTTTTAATTTTGGTACTTCCAATTAGAGTGTTTAATTCATTTTCTAAGTTGAAAAATGTACTTTCAGTGCTGTTGGAACCAAAACAAAGGGTAACAAACAAACTTCATCTGAAGTAAGTGTTTTTTCCCAATTCTCAATTTCCCACATTTTATAAGAAAGATTTCAAGTTATGTGCAAAAGATTTTTTCATTTGATTTTTTGGAAATGCTAGGAAACCAGAATATACATATGTATATATTCATACACACATGGTATAGTGAATCCCGCTCCCTCACTAAAATCATACCTGACAGTTGTACTGTGTAAGATGCTGTTCTCCTCCTCAATGTCCACTATTTTTTTCAGTTTTCAAGAATGTGTAGTGTATTCATTTATTGCAATGACAGATAAGTGTTAAGGACAGATAATTAAGAAATGAAAAAATGTCCATTCTGTTCAGGAAAGTTAGTAATATACTCCTGCTCCATGTCAAATTTCCTAAGAAGCACTCAAGACGGTTATAAACTGAATTATTTATAAGTGAACCTGTTTCTAAGGTATTTTATCAAGAATTGTTAAGGTAGACAAGGTATAGATATGGTAGACAGCAATATTATATTTTTTCCCATGACATTATATATAGTTATCATTTTTTATGAATTCAGTTCTGTTTCTTTTTATGTGTAAATAAAGATTATATCACATAATATTTTCTTCAGCTATTGCAATATTTTTACATGGATTAGTTGTAAATGTATGTTTTCACCTTTGTTTCAACATCAACCTTGTGTATGCAGGCAAGGACTATTATTACTGCTTTCAATTTCTTTGCTATTTGCTTAATAGCAGGTTTCAGATGATGTGACCTTTTACTTGTTAAAAAGAAAATAGGGCATCAATGGATTTCTATCATCAGTAGGATACAATTAACCAGGCGATGATTTAATGAAAGAATAATGTCAGAACTGTGTTGGAAAATCTATTTTAAGACTTGGAGACAATTTTATGCAAAAAAGCATATGCAGAAGGTAGTGATTTCATTAGCATAGTGCTTAGGATTTGACAGCATCCTTGATTTTCTTCTCTTTTCTCTAATTTTATGCTTAAGTGATCACTGAGGTAAATGATGTGGAAGAGCGAAGTACTTCTCCTTTGTCTTTAAAAGATGAAGTGTAACATTTAAAAAGTAGAAGGAAGCTTCAGTCATCTGCCTTTTTAAATTACTGTAGTTGCCAAATAATGAAAACTGTGACCCCTATTAAATGCAGCACTGTCTTTGCTCACTTGCTTTGTGGAACACAATCCCAACAATTTTGAGCAGATAACAAAAAGATGCCTTTAGCATTGGCTTTAAGGACATTATTTTGTTTACCATGTGGCTTTTCTTTTCAATAAAACAGCTTTAAGAAAATAACGAATGTTGTCATGAACCAAAGGAAAATGCAACTGTACCATTTGTCAAGAGCTCCGTTACAGCAGTATTGCATACTGAAAAACGCTACATAGAAAGTTTTCACTTTCTCTCACTTTTTAATTCTCTTTCTACCTCACCTTTAGTGTTACTTTTTGTATGTGTCCCCCTTCTAATATTCAGACAGAAGGACTCAATGTACCATTCAACCAAAATAAAACACAGATGGACAAACAGCTCATCAAACAGCATATTATATTATAGTTTATATATTACCTACATTATACAGCATAGTATATTATAGCCAAGATACTATATTCCTTAGTCTAGGCTTTTTGTATAAAGTATTGCAAAGAAACTAATGAAGATAGACTCAGACTCAGAGTCCAAAAGCTTGCACATGATCAGGTTAAATGCCAAAGACAAAGAAGAGAAATGGCAAGAAAAAGCACCTCCATTGCTCCAGAGAAAATTCAGTTACGCCAGAGTTTATTAGGGTGACTCTGTCATTGGTCTGAAGGGTACATACTTGTTCTCTTTGTTGTAAAGCAGAATGGAAACTTTGAAAAGATGAAGCAGATGATCAGTAAAGTTAATTCAGAGAATTATTGTCAGAAGATGGGTCAAAGAAATCTACGCTCCAACTAAATATTAAAAATGGTCGTATATTTTAATAAGACTAAGTTTGAGAAACATTAGTGTCCTAGAAAAGTGCACTGTTAACCAATAAAGCTTCTTTCCCCTCTGAACATCCATTCTTGGCATTCAAAGTACAGTGGCTTTAAAATCTACATGTCGTTTAGGAAAAGATTTCCTGACCTGTATAAAAACATGCGGACAAGAAATATAGACAAAACAAACAAACAAAAAATAGACCAAAAAAAAAAAAAAAAAAAGAGCAAGCCATTTCCAGACAACTGTATAATATGTAAGTTACTGTCCCCATCCCATTCTGAGAAAATAGCTCTAGCTAAAGTAGAATTTAGTGCTCTGTTATGATGTGAATAAAGAAATCTTATTAAAACAGCAGGTTATGGATAATATACTGAATTTACAGCTCAGGAAAAGTTGTTAAAATGAAATTACTTCTCATACAGAGAGAAATACAGAATCCTGTAGAGAAATACAGAATCCTGTAGAGGAATACAGAATTTACTTTTTAAATTTCCTTATTAAATGAAACAAAAACAAAAATCCTAACAAAAAAGATTCCTCATAACATTATTTTTCTGTCCCCACAGAGTCTTAGAGTAATGATCCGCAAGTAAGTTTGGTGTGCTTCCACTATGGGTGTTACAAATGTGCAGCACTTCTCTCTTTAGACAAGTGTACTTCTCTCTTGAAATACCTATCACTGTATCAAAACCAACTGAACATGAACTAATTTTCTTGAGCAAATAATTATGCCCGTTCTTTTTGCAAATCTTTTTTTTTCCTTCTGTATTTGTTGTTGCTATTACCTGTTTTTGTTTTGTTTGTTTGTTTCTTCTCCTGCCAACCCTATTTCTTGGCAGAAATAGGCTATTTCTTTCTATCATGGGCTATTTCTTTCTAACACAGGACACATTATTTTATATAATTCATGAAGTGTTATCTAATGGCTTGTTTACAAGTGACTTTAATTGATAGATTTTTATTAGCTGTTGTTACTTATATTTTTACTTCTCTTTCCCATGCTATATCAGATATGAACTATTGGATTTGCTTTCCAGATAGGCTTAAGATGAAGGAATCAGAAGATCAAGAGATGGACAATATACTCTGGTTAATGCTCAGTTTATGTAACTGTCTATATTTTCACAATAGATTAGAAACATTCAGCTGGACTTTTATATAGACAGAGCACGTCAACTAACAAGAAGACATATTCTGGCATTACATTGACATTTGCACAATATTGGTAACTGACACAACGAACATAGACCAAAGAATCATTAAAAGCAATTATTCAGTACATTGCTAAAGGCAGCACAATAACTAATTATTCATTTATACTACAGTTGTATTGTTGTGATTGTTGGTGACAGATGAGTAATTCTTTATTTGTGCCTTAAAAAAAAATATCATGAGAGAAAACTTTGGGAGAAGGATAAACTCATCTCAGGGATGTAAGGAAAAACTGCAAAGTTGGATGGGTGATTCAGAGCAAGATATTAAAATATTGAAATTGTTGAAGAGTTCTTAACTAATGCAGGTTTTGGTTTCTTTTTTCCCATTCTAATTAGTACATATATACGAAGTAATGTGACTCAGTTTTAATGGTGATATTCTTTTATCTGCCTTTCCCCTATTATAACTTAAATATCACAATATTCCTTTCTTCGTGTTAGTAGTCCAGTAGAAGATAGGCTAACGTTGAAAAAACTTCTACCACATTAGCAATCAGACAATCTCATTAAAACTTCATGTTCTCATTCCCTACCTGACCTGGAGGAACAGTTTGTTAGGGAAGTGAAACAAATAAAAATAAAAAAAAAAAAAAAAAAAAAAAAAAAGGTAAAAAATATGTCTGGCAAAATGAGCCAATGAGCCATTTTTTTTTTCCTCTGGTTTTATTTCTGTGGAAAGCCTGCAAAACTAACATAACCCTTAATCCAGAACTTAATTCATTCTTTTTCTTTATTCCTCTTCTCCTTATCTTGAATTTCTGTTCTAACAAGCATTCATATGGAGGGTATGATAGACTTCAACCCCATTTCTTTCAAAGAGAAAGTGATCCCACACTTAGGATATTTATAAAAATATATAAAAAAAATTATAAAAATTTAAGATCACCTCTGAGTCTTCTTTTCTCAAGGCTGAACAGACCCAGCTTGCTCAGCCTTTCCTTGTAGGAGAGATGCTCCAGATCCTTTATCATCTTCATGGCCCTCCACTAGACTCTTCCCAAGAGATCCCTGTCTTTTTGTTCTGGAGAACCCAGAAATGGATGCAGTACTACAGGTGAGGTCTCACCAGGGCAGAGTAGAGGCGGAGAATCACCTCCCTTGACCTGCTGGCCACGCTCCTTTTAATGCACCGCAGGATCCCATTGGCCTTCTTGGCCACCAGGGCACACTGCTGGCTCATGGCCAGCCTGTTATACACCAGGACGCCTAGGTCCTTCTCTGCAGAGCTCCTCTCCAACAGGCCGTGCCCCAACCTGCACTGATACTCGCAGTTATTCCTTCTCAGGTGCAAGACTCTACACTTGCTCTTGTTAAACCTCATCTGGTTTATTGCTGCCCAGCTCTCCAGTCTGTCCAGGTCTTGTTGAATGGCAGACCAGATTGTCCAAGATTATTCATAGTAGGGTAAAATAAAAAGGGTAAGGTTGCTCTTCAGTTTAAATAAAATGCTGCCTAACTCCCTTAATGCATAAAGTACATATTTTTTAAATAAAAATACTTACTTGAAAAAAAATCTTCTTCTTTAAAGCATAACATTAGGAAAAAAATACATTTGGAAGCTTAATATTGACACAAAAATTATCTCTCTTATCTTTAGTAGTTAATCTTTTATTGTTTACCTATATCTTTTGAAAAGGCCAGCTATAACCCTTGGATTGGGATAATTGTGCTATCTATTTTGAAATGACTTCTTACTTTTGGTTAACTCACAGCTCCTTATGAAATTCTTTCTATACTTGTATTTCAGTCAGTGCAAACTGAATGTTGTGCAATTCTCAGCACATTTCTGAGGAATAAAGAAGGGCATTCAGTGACTGAATAAAGAGTAAAATAATTTGGCAAGCATTGCCTTCTTTATTTGACGTAATTATGAGAGAGAAGTTCATATGGAGTGTTTTAATCGCTGTATACTTCTTTTTACTTACTTGTTAGCATATGAACTTCTGCTTACAAAGTTTTCTCTGTATCATCTAGAATATTTGCACTTGGCAGGGATAGAGGTGTTAGAAAGTAACAGTGTCTGAGCATTTTATTTTTATTTTTTTCCCCAGGACTCAATTGAGTAAAACATTGTTTCAGACAGTTTTTAAGAGTTCTTGTAATTCCGACAAAAACTGTTACATACTCAGTGAAACAAATAAATTTTCATACTGTCAAAATTCCAAATATAAGTCTCTGGTTAATATTTGGATAAATGAGAGCAGAAGCAAAGCAAAACAAAAAACCATAAACCTGAAAATTATGTAAAAAAATTAAACTGGGATAGTATTATCTAGATGTCGTATAAGCCAATCTTTTAAAATTGGTACATGGGCTTTTCCATTCCAGATTTCAGTACAAGTGGTACACAATTAGCAACAGGCTAGTGCAGTTTCAGATTTAAAAAGGCAGCTACACATCATTGCTTTTAAGGAAGTAAGCAGATAAAGATAAAAACCCAGAAATACTAGTGGTCTGACTTCACCCCTTAAGAATGAGTTCATTTGTTCATTTCACTGAATGTTTATAATGATATTACATAATTACAGCTGAAAATTTCACTTAGATTATGTCGAAGTTAAATAAAATATGCAGAATTTATTTATATAGTATAGTTTTTTTCTTTATATTTTGACTTCTCAATACAATTTGAGTTATGAAATTTTTTCTGACTCTAATTAGATTTCCCAGAATTAGACAACTTCTTTCTTTTCCTGCTAACAGTCTCTGATACAGACAAATAGTGGCCATAGATATTTTTCTTAGATATAGCAGAATATGTAGTGGTGGAGGCAGGATAACAGGTTTAAAATACAATTTGAGGAACAACTGTATCTGAAAAATAAAAAATAACAATCAGAACATGTTACTCATTAAAATATTAGAAATAAAGAAATAGCACAATCTAGTCTATCTGTATCCATCAAAGTATCTTTTTTTTCCAGTTGGTTTCTCAACTCTTAATTTGCTGGGGGGAGGGGGGGGAGAGGGTGTGTGTGAAAAGAAACAAAACAATAAAACAACAACAACAAGAGCAAGAGCTAATTGTTTAAATTAAAGTCAAATTGTCTGCAAAAACAGAACCTCTCTCTGTTGATATTTCTTTCATCAGATTTCAGTCTTTGGCCTTCAGTCTTCAGTCAGATTGATGTACAGATAACCTGAAATCAACTGCAGTGTTTTTGTCCTTGAAGAAAACACTATCCTTTAAGTTACAGACAAACTGACACATAACAAAGTAAAGAAATAATGCATTTATACAACATGACTATACCCCTGAATATACAGCAAATGCTTAATGGATTGCCCAAAGACAGTAAGCTTTCTAAACAACGTACAGTGGAGATGTGGCGGGGGGGAAAAATACCTGAAACATTTCTGAAATAGTGAAATTTGCACAATTTAGAGGTTCTTCCACTCTAAGTACTTACAAAAATTCCAATTTGATCTATTTACTGAACTCCAGAGCAAGGGCCAGGAACTATTTAATAAAAACAAATAAATACTGTGAAACAGTTGATTCTTATGTCTCTCAAATTAGGATCGTATTTTATTTTATTTTATGGATGATTTTATATGACTATCAGAACTTTGAGACCCAGCAACCCACTGGCTGTACATTCTTATTCTATTCTGATCTCACTCAGCCATTATCCTACAGTGTCTCAAAAGATCTTATAAAAATTGATTGCAAAAACTGATACTTGTGAAGTAGGGGAGGGAATGGAGAAGTGGAAGACTCTCCAAGCAAAGAGAGAAGAGGTCACTGGGTGGATAGCTCTTAATACTCCTTATGCTTGTGAGAGCTCTAAAAACATTGTATGGATTTCTGTGGCCTCTTACTGTCTCAGCCTATAGAGATTTGAGTGTAAAGTCTTTAAGGGCAGCCAATAGGTCCTGTTTAAGGAATCTGTGCAATTCCTGGGACTGTAGAGCTCCCTGATTTTCACTGGGGTGGAACTGGTCCAAGAGAAGGCCAGTTTGTCTGTGTTTTCTGTATGAAAACGTATTTCTATATTTCTATATGAGAGAATAAAAGTGCCCTTAAACTCAAATTTTTGTTTGTTTTGTACCTCTTTTATGCTGAATGTTGGTTTGCTTACAAGAGGAGTGTAGCTACACATCTCTGCTGTATGGATGACATCTTATGTCTCCTGATGGCAGGAAATGTCTGCCTTCTTGCCCAGCTCAAGTCATTGCTCAATTCATAGTTGCAGTTTCACCTAAGATGAAACACTGGCTTTAAAATAATTCTGTGTTGACACAATAGGCAAGAATTCCAAAGGATCTTACTGGAAGTTACAGGAAAATATTTTATACTGGCATTTTCCCATCTAGAAACATGGTGAGCTTTAATAAAAATTCAAGAAACTAAATTACGTCCTCAACACAGCTGGATTTATAATATAATGGGGTGCTGAATACCTGACCCAGCACCCAGGTCTCCTCCAAAGCAGACTGAAGACAAGGGATAAATTATCATAAACATAACTGGTTTTGAACTATTCTCTAAATTTCCTTCACCTAGTTCTCATTGGAAAGCAGATGTATGGACATTTATCTCAACAGAACAACTATACAAAAGAGACCTTTTCCCTGAGAGAGACATAATAGACATTGTCCCTCCCTCACCAGTAGGGAATTTGTGATTCACGTCATCTGTTCCTAAATCACACATATACATGTAAGTCATATGGAATGAGGAGTAACATTAGAAAGCAGAGCAAACTGTCATTGCTGATAGCACACAAATTATTTTAAATACAAAGTCTAGCAAAGGAATTTTAGAGATAATGGTCTATGCATTAGTTTGATAGAGATTCTAGCTTAAGCTCTCTTTCCTGAATTTGTTCTATAGCTCAGAAAACAGAGTTGCAAGTGACAGTTAATTGTAATTGCAAATTCATTGAATCTGGCAAGCATTTTGACTGTGAGACAGTAAGCTCAGAAGCAAACCCTTTCTTCAGCATCACTGTCAATTAGTCAATATGGGAAACTACCCAAGCCATCGTTCTCCTTAAACGAACATCTTCTGGCAATGCATTCAAAAACAATCTGTTTCAAGAATTTCTGTCAGTGTAAAACAACAGTCCTGAAAAAATAGGTAAAAGCCGTTCAGAAGAACAATAAGAATGAAAATATAGAAGATTTGGAACAAGGCATAATTTGATGAGCAGGACAAATCTTTAGGAAAGAAAACTATTTAGCAGAGCATTATTTTTTATTTAATAACCACTCTACCACAATGAAAAGTAAAAATGAATTTCACTAGATAATTACATTAGGTTAAGTACTTCACTTTTAGAAACTTTTGGTCAGAATATTTCACTTTAAAAATTGGACTATCTGTCATGACTAAAAATATTCTATACTTTTTTTTTTTTTAATTAAAATATAAGTGCATTCCAGACTTACAAAACATTTTTTTTTCCTGAGATCTGATTTGCTATGCCAGGCATTTTAACACATGTTGGTGGAAACAGACAATTTCAAATAGTGCAATGGGCATTTTAAAAAATTATTTATTTTTTTTTAATGCAGGATCCTTCAACAGTGAGAATTACTAGAAATTCTGTAGAAGAATATAATTTTATGTGGTACCAAGATATTGCTCTTCTATCCTGATAAAAAAATAAGGACTTGTATGAACTGTATGTAGCAGTACTATATGGAATAATAAAATCATAGAACATCCTGAGATGGGTAAGTACCACAAGGATCAACAAATCAAACTCCTAGTTTCACACAAGACCTCTCAAGATTCAAACCATGTTTCTGAGAGCATTGTCCAAATACTTCTTGAATTCTGACAGGCTTGGTGCCATGACCACTGCTCTGGAAAGCCTGTTGAATTGCCTAACCACCTTCTAAGTGAAGAATCTTTTCCTAATACTCAGCTGGAATCTACACTGATGCAGATTCATGCCGTTCCCTTGAATCCTGACACAAGGGTGTTGGATGTGCTGTTATTCTGCTTCCATGTTACAGTATTACAACCTACGCAGTATATACTGTTAAATTCTATTCCCTCACCTTTTTCCTCAGTTCTCTACATAACACTTTGAAATTCATAAATTCAAGTCATGTGGAAGGCTGACGACTTGCTCACTCAAGAGTGCTTTTATACTAGCCAGCATTAGATATTGAAAGTTGTATCTGGACAGCTTGACCACTGTGAAATGAGCTCTAAGAATAAAATCTGAATAGAAATTATGATAAGGCCTATCAGAAATGGTATTGAATGTGCAGATTGCTCAATCATTTCAAAAGGGATTTGAATGAAATGTCAAAACTTTGGAAGCTGCAGCCTGACAGTTTTACTATGAGAGCTATTCTGAAAGTATGCCTCCTATTTTATTATGTTGGCCCATGACATCAGATGCAGATGTTGGTGGTATGGCAGTAGAGGTTGAACCTTCCCACCAGTATTCCATTAAATTTTGTTGCTGTGTGACAGGTGGCAGCAGAGGGGTAGTCTGACAAAATGGTGTCTGACATGGAAGTGCATATGAAGTAATGGTGTGTCATTGAATTCCTCCATGCAGAAAAAATTGCATCCATTGACATTCATCAATGCTTGCTAAACATTTATGGAGACCAAAGTGTGGGAGACCAAACTGGAGTGAAGTTGCCCACTACTGCTACCATCAAAACAAGAAATATTTTTGATGTTATATCTATAAATGCATCTGAATTGCTCTGTTCCTAATTTCCTGTTTTAATGAAGAAAACTAAAGATAATTTTGGATGTTTAGTGTTTATGAATATATTGCAAAACTTTCCTCTTTAGTTAGTGGTTGATATAATTGAGTTGAAGGAGTTAACTATTTGCATGTCATTAATAACTGTCCTCTTAAAATGAACTTCATGGTTGGGAACAATAATTAGATGCTCTACTTGTTTATCATATCAAATGTATTTGAAAAGAAGAAGTTTGTAATGATGGTCTTTTTGTGACCTGTTGCACCTTCAAGCCTTGAGCACTGATGTCCTATTATGTATTGCCATTAATTGGTAGTTGGATTAACCATACCTGTACTTCTATGGTCATACTTCAGAATCTATAATTTTTTTTTTTTTTTTTGTAAATGATAATGAGACTGCAAGCTTCATGTCATCATAATTTATTTGATCACAGTGATTCATGGACCTGAGAGAACTGAAAATGGAAAAAATGGCAGATGCACACTCCCTAGAACTAACACAAACCCTAAGTGGAGTTGAAAGGTACTGATGTTCCACAGGCCCTCAGTAAAAATTTCCCTGACAGCAAATCCATCATCTTGGTTTCATATCCTACTTTCCTCCTGCATTTATCATTTGTCTTAAAAATACTGCCTGTCCTACAGACTGTCAAAGAAATTTTGTTACACTAGTCTTCTTATCAGCTTGACTTGTGTGGCTTCTTGAGATTTACAGAATAATATTCTTAATGATCTGAAGTATGAATGGTAGCTATTCTTGTTTAATGTGTTATCAGTTGTTTATCACTTCATTAGTTGTGTAAAGTACCTGTGGAAAAAATACGTGAACATCTCCATCACAGTGTGTAAAACTTCTCTAGAGTATTATATTTCTTTTATGGTTGGTGGATACAACCTTAAAACCATCTGATCTTGCAGGCTGCCTGGCTCACTTACATGGTTGCAATGCTTGTAAACGAACAGGAGTACGAGATTTAACGTGTTTTCTAAAATCCCTTCTGTATATCCATACTGTCATTGGATTTTGTTGTGTTCACTTTTTCAATGTTTGCATCACTAGTTATATTGTGCTTCCTTGTAATATAATTTGATACTGTGTAAATACTTTGGTCCTTGGTGCTTTCTTAGTTACTGACCTTCTCTTTCTATATTTTGAATACCCTATCTTTGCATGTTCTTCACCGACTCATGATGAATTTACCTTTCTGCTCCTCTAGCAGACTTAGCTTATTTTATTTTCCCTGTAAGAGTCTTATTTAATGTCCCAATTTCTCTTTTTTTTTTTTTTTTAAATTTCCACGTGTTTTCCTCAATTACTGTTTGTATTATGTTATTACTATTATTATTATTATTATTTTATTCATAGCCTACTAGCATGTGCACAGTATTTAAATATACATCTTTGTGTGCGTGTATATAGAGCAGTGCCAATAAAAAAAGCAAATCCTTTGAAGTTCAGGCAATGATGTCAGTCAATATGATATAGAGTATTGGTTAATTTCATCTTGATATATAGGTTGATAACTTTTTCAAGGTATTTCATAGACAGTGCTTTGTAGTGACTAATATATCTCATGAGGTCTCTAGCTTGCTAGAAATTGTTTCAAACTTCTGAAGTACTGTAAGCCGTGTCAAAGTGTTCAGTTGCAGTACATGTTTTAATTAAAATGATGACGAGGACAGAAAAAAAACAGTGACTTACAGAAACTTGCAGGTATTTGCAGGAAGTAGATAAAGAAAGTTTATAAAGTAATGTCTTCAGGAATAAATGTAATAAACTCTGAAAACATACAGGGGATACTGAGAGGAGAGTGAATAATGTGACAATATGTAAGCGTTTATCTTCCAATTGTTCTAATTGTTTCTGAAAGGGCCAATGACATTAAAATGTGGCGTTTCCTCTCACACTCTGTTACATCCCAGAAATCTCTTAGTGACTGCTAACTCTCAAAGAAGATAGCAGGAAAATAAATTCTCCTGAACAGTCCTTACCATCGTCAGAAAGCTCAGAGTAAAAATAACCAACAGAATTATCTTGGCCTTTGCAAATTACTCTAGAATATATCCCAGCAAATGCTTTTGGCTTTTCAACATGTATTCAGTTTCTACTGGTGAACCAGCACACCTCAATTCACAAGATATCTATTAACACCTCTGTAAAATCAGTAGAAGCAGGGTCAGGTAGGATAATTCATGGCAACATAATAGGACACCATACTGAATTTAAACACAAATTCATGTAACACATTAGAAAAGTATATTCCTCTTCATTCTCAAGTCAGAAAATTGGAATTATATGAAGTAAAAGGTTCTTAATGTATCTCTTGTTGCTTATGTTACTGAGTCTACCACTGATTACATGGTGGTGCAGTTGCTTTCTTTCACAAGCATAAATATAAGACACAGTTACATGCACTGATTCATAAAAAATCATACAGATATTCTTCATTTTATGTAAATAAACTTTTTATTAGTAAAAAGGCTCTGAGTCTTAAAGAAATGAAGCCCATGAAAGTCATAAATTGCACCTAAAAATAAGTGGTCAAAATAAATTTCCAAAAGAAGAACTTAGATATCTTAGTAGGATTTGAACATCTTTCTTGGAAAGTTCCAGTATATGAAGTATTCTCTCATGAAAATACAGTTCCTATTTGTGTAACTTCCTTAATCTAGTAGAGTTTCTCAGTCTTCATGGAGAATTCATTTGTGATTACTGTGGATTTCACATGATTACACTGACCTTCACCTACAGTGTCATACTGGTGTCTCAGGCAGGTAAAATCTAGGACAGTATATTTTTCTTTTGCATCTGAATTGCAGACACTCCACTTTTTGCTTGATCTGCAGGAAGGGAAAAAGATGTCTGTAGAGATCCAGCTCAATTCACATAGATGCCATTAGGATTGTCTTCATTGTTTCACTGGAAATATGTTAGTACTTTATTAGAATATTATTTTGTCACAGCTGGAATCATATCCTTAGCTTTTTTCTCAGGTTCTGAAGGTAAATGGGTCACGTGTGTGTGAGAGACAGAGAGACCAACAGCAGAACAGTATAGTTCACATTTCCCAAATGTGAAATAAATCTTGAAGTATATTTTCTTCTTGTGAAAATTTTCCTCCAGGCAGAATGAGAAACTACTATATCTTAAAAAAAAAATCCTAAAAAAATGCATCATTCATGAAAGAGCAGAGGTGTACTGAGTATTAAAGTCTCTAGTCCAAACACTCACAGATAATACAAAAAGAAAATACGCAGCAAACACTTTAGCCATTTTAACCAATGTCATCAAATGTTAATTACTAATAAAAGATTCTTCATATTCAGCAGTGATTTTGGCATTCATAAAAAAAAAATAGCATAAATGTTCTCAATATGCAACACTGTGTTACAATTGGATAGTTTCCAGTGATAAGACAGTGGCCATATATCAATAGTCACGACTGCAGAGCATCTCAGTAAACTGTAATAACATATTTGGTGTTGATTTTTTTTCAGCCTTTTCTTTGATTTGATGCCAAACATATCACCTGTTAATCTAGACTGGGAATATTCAACTCATTTGAATTAAAAACAAATATAAAAGAATGCATAGGTGACAAAACCAAAAGTATTTTCCCAGGGGAATTGAGTGTTCCAAGGTCTCTCTACTGTCCCACTGACTCTCCATTCTCCTGGTTTTTTGTTAGATGAAACTAAAGTGTTTATCTGTTTGTAGCTGTTTCCTGGATGCTCTGATGATCCTCAAAAACTAACAGCATTTCTGCCTTCAACTTAATTCTGAGAACAAATAGTGAAGACATACGTTCTATAAAGCCACAGCACTTAAAAGTGGTACTTTGAAATAAATCTAATAGTTAATCTTGTAGCTGAAAGAACAATGGAAAATAAAATTTCTAAATTCTGGCTTTATTTTTTGAATATTTTCATTCAGAGAACATTCATGTTTGCTTTCAATAACTTTTTCACCAATGTATTTTATCTGTACACAAGTGTGTGAGGTAAAATAAGGATTTCAAGAAGAATTTTTAGATTTCCTTCATCAAAAAGTCTAAAACGTGTGACTTATCTTGTTGTGCAGTAGTCTTCGTTTAATTCGTACACTTGTGATAATCCCATGGCACATTCTGAAAATTACTTAGATACTCTACTCACATAATCAATATATTAAAGGAAATAAAAAACTACCTGTGAGCATTTTGTAGGTAGAATAAGGAAATGAGTTAGTCAAGTAAATGCTTTCTTGCTAATTATCCTTTAGGAATTCACTTAAAAGTATTTCTTAGACAATGAAGTTTCTGTGGCACTTTTGTCCGACCTTAAGGGAAAGGAATTCAGAATACGTTTACTGTCCTTTTGTATTCATATCATTTCTTAGCTCATAAAATTAATCTGTTCTTAACTTTCAATGAAAATTAAAATTAATACTTCAACTGAAATTTTGGAGCTGATAAAAATAGGTACGCATGTATGAGTAAATAATGAAAAAGATTACTAGAGATAGGCAAACCTCAAAAGATTCAGAAGAATGGTTCAGAAGATTATTGAAAATCTGCTACACTGTATGCAGTTTTAGAAGCTATTTTTTTTTTCTGAGCAACATTTTCTCATTTCTTAAAACAGATCTCACATGTACTTCAAAGGCAAAGCTACTGTAGATTTCTCTACAGTGTTTTCTTCTTTGTTAGTCTTTGAAACATCAGTAGAGTGTCACATATCAAAGAAAAACTGATGATTTACATTTTAAAAAGCCCCAAAGCCATCTTTTCATTCCACAATATCATTTTGTCCCAGGTATTACAAGTAATGGGTTTTGGTAGATCTTGGTGAAAATAGATACAATGGATATAGATTAGTGACTGGTTTTAGAGGTCATAGAACTCACCTCTAATACAGGCTTATTCAAAATCTGTTTGCAAAACTGTCAAGTTCTTCAGAAATGTTGTGACATGATATATTGAATGAAAATGTCAAATATATATTGTATATATAAGGAATTAATTTTTAAAATGCTGAAGTGTTCTTTCAGTTAAAGAACAAGGCAATTTAAAATAAATTATAGTATTTTACTGTATCTCAAATCTATTACTGGAAAAAGAGGAACAGTTCCTATAAAGTGCTTTTTATTACATTAAGTGTAGTAAACATTTTATGTGTGTGTGTTCATATTCATGCGTATGTGATTATGGATGGCTTATGGCTATAGTTTGATGAATGTTTAGATTTGCATACCGAGGCCAGATTACTATAATTCTGCAGTATATGAGGAGTTACACTCATTAGGAAAGTAACACAACAACTTATTCTCTTCCAAGTGTTAAGGTAAGAATAATTTTACATAAATATTTTTAGACACATATTTAAATATTTTAAAAGGGATATTATTCATGTTCCCTGAACTAGCTCCTGTGAACTTCAATTAGGGTACAGCAAACATGGAAATTGAAGTCAATTTCCAACTGAATTGCCAGCAGACCAATTTCCCAGCCTCTCATGAACCAAAGGTATATATTTTTTGGCCTTATAACAGCTGATCAAGGGAAAATACTGATACATACATTCTTTCAACGATTAATGGGAAAGTTTAGGTAACAGTATATCTACACTTTAAAGGATGCCAAGGAATTAAGTTATTATAATTAATATTTTGCAATGTTTTGATTTTTTCCATTTTCTTTTTATTATTCTTACATAGTTGTTGATACACTTATTATTATTATCGTTTCATAGAGGAGGGTTTACTCTCTAGACAAAGCGTGCTGACATTGTGTCTTTCTACTGAGTTTCGAGTATACTATAGTTGCATTGCCTATCTTCAGTGTCATTATTTCCATATTTCCAAAATTTCTTCCCTGAGACATAACATCATAATGAATTTACATGCTACAACTGTCCAGATTCTAAAACTGTCTCTCTTTATGTTTCGAGTCCAATTGTCTATTTCTCCAAGGTATAAGAAAGAAAGTATAAAATTAATGTAAATCAGATACAGAAAAATGAGAATTTGCTGTTTTTCTAACAGGAAGACAGATGTAGAATACAGTGAATAATACAAAATACTTTCTACCTATGTTTGATCTCATTTCTAATAGATTGATGGTGAATATGTACACATCTTCCTTTGTATTTTTAGGATAATTTTTCAGCAGTGGAGTTTTATTCGTAGCCATATTCTCACAGAAATCAAGCTTTTAAAATTACATATGTAGAACTTCATTCAGATCAGTCACAAATAAACAAATAAATATGCTAGTCTGTAACAAAAGGTGTTCCAAAACACACGTATCTCTTTATGTTTAAATATCAAGTATCTGGGGGAATGCTGATACATTAAACTTCAATAACTGAATCATTTGTCCAGGATAGACAACCCAGTCCTAGCATGGGGCCCCCAGGACAAGGAAGATGTAGAGATTTTGGAGCAAATTCAGAGGGGGGGGGGGCACAAAAGCATTCAGAGCACTGGAGCACCTCTCCTATAAAGAAAACTTGAGGGAGCTGAGCTTGTTCAGTCTGGAAATCAGAAATCTCCAGGGAGACCACACTGCAGCCTTCTATACTTGAAGGGAGCTTATAACAGGGGCAGGGGGGAACCAACTTTTACCCAGTCTGATAGTGATAGAACAAGAGGGAATGGCTTTAAATTAAAAAAGGGGAGATTTAATTTAGATGTTAGGAAGAAATTTTTTACTCAGAAGGTGGTGACTACTAGAATATGTTGCCCAGAGTATCTGGGGATGCCTTATCCCTGGAGGAGCTCAAGGCCAGGTTGGAGGGGGCCCTGGGCAGCCTGAATGGATGGGCGGCAGCCTTGTCCACAGAAGGGCATTGGAAGCGGGTGATGTTTAAGGTCTCTTTCAACATAACCTGCTCTATGATTCTATGATGTTATGAAATCTGTGTGATAACACTGTTTTTTAAAGACCAGTATAGTGTATTGGTATGGCTGAATACACAAAATAATATAGATGGTATATATAAATAAATGGTTCTATTAAAAAAGAATTAAACATTACTTAGCTGTTTGGAATGCAAGCCACAGCCTACCATGTCTACAGCACCTTTCTATTGCAATTCAAATAAAATGCAGGTGAGATGCAGCTCTTAAACTGGAATGCAGACAAATGGCTTTTCTGAGTTTCAGCTGTGACAGTGATTGTTTCCTCTTGATCCTTACCTGGGCCTATTCCTGCTGAAGGATTCTGTTAGTCTGGTGGAGAGGCTGTGGGAACAAAATCTTTTTCACCAAAGCAGCATTTTCTGCTTTTTTTATTTTTATTTTTTTCTTTATTTGATTGTATCACTGGAGCTGGCACCAGAAGCCATTCTCAAAGTGCAAAATAATGTTAGTCTGTAATTCCTTTGTAGATATTAAGGCTTACGTTTTCCATTATGTTGAAATAGGAATCTATGCATTTTCTCTGTAAATAATGGAAAAACATTATTTTTCTTCACATGGAGAAAAATAAGTATAGACCTTGGAGGGTTATCAGTACATGAATGCTACTCTCAGGTGTTTCTCACACTCAATAGTCACAGAAGCAGCTGGCAAATGATGTAGTTGATATTTTAATATGCAGCCTTTATAAGCCAATGAAGTACATACTTCAGTTGGAATCAGCATAACTTTTCAGCAAAAATGAATCTACCACAGGGGAACTTTGTGGTTACATGTTCAGTGATAGAAGAATACAATTCATATTTTTTTTCTAGAAATAGGCTTTCATTCTCCAAAACAAAGGGCAAGATGGAATTGCTGCAATGTATTGAGTTACTACATGGTTAACATGAAAGACCCAGTGAATATTGCAGGATGAGGATAAATATCCACAGAAATATTAAAAAATGAGGGAAAATTCCGCTTCAGCATTGTGGTAAGAATTCTCACTGACAAATTCTAATTCTCTGTGAATGTATTCCATGCAGTTAAGTTATTAGAAAACTTTTCTTAGTATGGCAATCACACAAATCTTTAATGACATTGACAGCAATTTCAATGGTTATCTCTAGGAGCTCAGGTACTAGTAAATTGTGTTTTATAATGTGCTATCATTTCATGCGTAAGGTCAGGGCTAAAGATCTAAGCAGGTGTTTTCCTTTCACCTTCCAGTGAAGTGCCCAGGTTGAGTAGTTTCATTATAAACTACATCAGACACGCAATAAAACATCACTGGCCAAATACATTGCTGAATGAAAGGTTAGTACCATCTCGTATTGTAACTAGAATTAGAATGCCAGATGAATAGCACTATGACTTTAATTATTAACAGAAAAATCATCTTTATTCTTGTAAAGGAGTTGTCACATGATGATTTCTGTTCTTGTATGTTGTAGTGCTAGAAAAATATGAGACAATATAGACCTCCAGAAAAATAGTCAAAATACAAAAGAAAATATAAATGTTTGGCAGCAAGGATATTTACACAAGTTTTCTGTATTTTCTGGAATAGGACTATATAAACTACTGAATGTTTAATATATAGTCTAGAATATTGTCTAGAATAGACTGTCTTAATCACAGTCACAAAGTGGGCCAAGCACTTATCTCTTTGTTTCTTGAAACTGAAACAAAAAGGTGTTGTTAATGCCATTACTAATTTCAGATTTTTAATCCATAAAGTGCTAATATTCTATTGCCAAGGACTGATGGCCAAAAGTGGATCATAATTAATAGGCAAGAGATTCATTATTTGTCAGCTAAGATAGGTATGATGGAACATTACCTAATAAACAATAATAGACAGATAATAAGAGAAAAATCAATATACTGTCAAATAGAAATGAATGCAATGCAACTAAGTATAAAAAATATTCGGTTTTTATTATTGTTATTACTATCTTTAATCTGAATAAGTACATAAGCAACTGCAGTCTAAATGAGTTACTATTTATGGCCGATGTTCTGGGAGAAATCTATAAGTTAAGAATTGCAATAATCTCATCTGAACAGTAAAATCCATATATGGCGAGTATACTGCTTCTGTGACTATTTCAATGCAAGTTATTGTAGGTATTCATTTCGAGAAATATATTCTTTTTAATAACTACGATAAGACTTGCAGGACAGTACTCATGATTCATAGCCTCCAACACACATGAAAGAAGGAAAGATTTGATGCAGTCCAGGATACTGTTGGCCTTCTGGGCTGCAAGAGCACACTACTGACTCACATACAGCTTTTCATCCCCAGGACTCCCAAGTCTTTTTCAGCAGGGCGTCTCTTACTGAGTTCTGCTACCAGTCTGTACGCATCTGGGACTGACTCAACTCAAGCACGATACCTTGCATTTTGCACTGTTGAACCTCATTAAGTTAATGTGGGCCCAATTTTTAAGCTTGTTCAAGTCCCTTTGGATGGCATCCCTTCCTTCTATTGTATCAACTGCACCACTCAGCTTGGTGTTGTCAGCAAACCTGCTGAGGATACATTCAATCCATCTTTATAGGTCATTGATAAAGATCTTGAAGAACATCAGTCCCGTGACAGACCCATGAGGGACATGACTCATCAGTGGCCTCCACCTTGACACGGAACTGTTGACCACAACCCTCTAGCTGTGACCATTCAGTCAATTCCTTATCCACTGAATAGTTCATACTTCAAATCCGTGTTCTCAAATTTAGAGATATGAATGTGGGATTGTATCAAAGGTCAGGCAGAATTTTGGATAGATGACGTCACTAGCTTTTCATCCACTGAAGCTCACTCTACGACAGAAGGCCATGAGATCGGTCAGGCATGATCTGCCTTTGTTGAAGCTGTGTATCTTGAAAGAAGGAAAGAAAGAGAGAAAGAAGGAACGAGAGAAAGAAGGAACGAGAGAAAGAAAGAGAGAGAGAGAGAGAGAGAAAGG
>JACDJE010000082.1:3712966-3764813 GCA_016647715.1 Pavo muticus | reverse complement strand
TTTTTTTTTTTTTTTTTTTTCCCATTCAATTCAAATCATCTATGATAAATCTTAGGGTTTGGTTCACACATACTTTTTTTCTAGCAAGAATCATCTGTGAATCAGTGAAGACCCTGGTTGATGAAAACTAAAGATCCAATAGCAGTACCATCTTTTCTGTATTTTCAATTATGTTTATAAATTAATACAAATACAAATAAATATCTGTAAGATCTAACTCATTAGATTTTCAATTTTAATTTTTTACTTTCTTAGATTAAGAGGAAGCTAGAATGCAATTTTTATCTTCACAAGATACTTTTAATTTCATTAGTAATATTGGTAAGCAAATAATCTTATTAGATATCCCCATGTAACTTGTGATGCACCTGTACATAGATGTGCATTAAATGGCGCAATCGTGTCTGTGCCCTCTCACTGAAAATGCATAAACTTAAAAACCAAATGTAATTCTTGTACATGGGCACATAAAGTCATGTGGATCAGACTGCAAAATGGGAAACTTGGTTTAAATTAATGTGGTAGAAGGCAGGTATATTTCTTTCCTTCCTGCTGCTAGTTGTCTTAAGATTTTTATGCTTCTTTACATTCTTTTCTGAGTATTGATCCAGAACAGAACATGATAGAAGTTTTATGCCTGACCAACAGTCTCAATATAAATCAACAGAATCCCATTGCATTAGCTCTATGCTGATTTACAGGGCTGGTGATTAGCCTCCTCCTAGAAGGAGAATGTATTTTCAGAGCGCTGTAGAATTTTCCATGAAGGCCACGCAGTAGAAGGATCTATCACTTAGATTTTACTATAAACTAAGGTTTTCTTCTATTTCTAATACCGGGTAATACCGGGTAATTTTATTGAGGAGTTTGCTATGTGTGTTTTGCTATGTGTGTTTTGTCTCCTACATGCAAATTATCCTCATAAAGACCTGATATTTCTAATCAGAGAAAATAAAGAAATAATATCTCAAAACAGGTAAGAACTTAGCTATATTTCTGAAGCTGTAGTAAATCTCTGTGGAAGAGAATCAGAACAATTTTTTTTTTTTTTTTTTTGTAGTCAATTATTATGATTTACGAAGAGTAAATGAATTTGTAAATAGAAAAATAAATGTGTTTTTTTTTCTTATCACAAGTCCTAATTTCTATATGCAAATTTTCCTTTCTTTTTTATTTTAATAGATACATATATTTATATATCCCAAGATGCCTTTCTGATTATTGTCTTTTTCAATCAGCTATAAACTAAAATGTAACATCATTATGGTTGTTGTGTAAGTGGCTACTGTAGATTACTCTTTCCCAGTAATTTCTGTAGTATTTTTAATGTTCAATCTTTTTCCTTACTTTGGTGCTATCTCTCTAGGGATTTGACAGCTTTATACTTACAGTGTCATCTTAAGTTTCTAGAAATGTGACCACAACATATTTTGTGCTTCAAAAACCTGAAAGCAAGATGCCGTAACCATGGAAAAGACGCAAAATAAAATATCAACTCAAAAAAATGTTGAAATGAAGCACCTTCGCTACAGAGAGATCAAAATCTTAGGATATAGAGATGATGTTTTCCAACCCAAGTTCTACATCAAGACTTCAATCTATGTGGAACTGAAGTGATATGAAATTCTGCCCAGAATCTTGGCTACAGTGCTAAACTCAAGGCTCCTTCACAGTTCTAATGATGCTAAATAAACCTAGGGAATATCTGTCTCACTCCAAATATCAGAGCGAGATTGTTCATAATATATGTATACCCAACATGAGATAAAGTCTCGGAAAGGAGTCAAATATTTACCCAATCAGTTTATTACAAAAGTTTTGGTTAGATAAACCTGGGGACGGGAGGTGGGATGAAGAAAGAGATAGTAAAGAGGATAGAAAATAAAATAAAATATCTGTTATAGGAATTCAGAGATAGTTACCACTGGAGAATCACAATGTTCCATGAGCAGACGAGGGGCACAGTTTCTGCCAGGTCCATATATATCCATATATATACTGTTCGGTTCTTCTTGGGTTGCCCCTAGTAATGGCACATCTGACACAGGTGCAACAGTCCGATGCAGGCTTATCCACATCAGAGAAGCTGGGTCCTCCACATAATGTGGGAATACAAGAAAAACTGTTCAGAGCAGCAACTGGAGAAAGATAAACAGCATGAGAACCAAGGACACCTCTAGAAGAAGAAAGAGCATCTCACGGCTCTGATTGGATAAGCACCTGTATGAACAGTTGAAGAGTGTTTTGTAGAATGCTCTGTTGACATGTGAAGGTGGATGGGAAAGTTGTAGGGGTGAGTGAGAAAGCTAGAAAAAGAAAACCTGTGAAGGTATATAAGTGATGTGAGAACCTGTAATAAACAATTTGGATTGTTCACATCTGAGTCCGTACATCAGACGCTGCAACATAAGGCCGAGCCACTGCATTTCAGGAGTAGCCCAGAAGGTGATAAATGTTGAGACATTCCCCTTATCGTCCTTGTTCCTGACGCCCCCGTGTAGGCTGAGATGCTTCCAGTTGTCCTTGGACTTCACAGCAATCTCTGAGACAAAAGGAGTTTTTGTACAGTGTATCACAGTATCTCACCTATATGTCATATTACCATATATGAACTATGCAAAGTCAGGGAGGCAGCCTTCTGAAAAAAGAGGGAGATGAACATTCTGCGGTGTTTTTAATGTTAAAATATGTCTCATTTTTCATATGCAGCGCTAAATAGCAATTTAACTTCATGGAAAGAGAAAATATCTTTGCTGTACAGTGCTCAATGATTATTCTTCCAAATTTCAGCTGAGCAAGAATTCATATAATAAGAAAAAAAAGTGATCAGCCTTAAAACTAACTTAAGCAGAAAGAATTTGTCCTTTAATCATAGCTGTTTATTCCAAATAGAATGTCATATTTCCAGCAAGACACTAGGATAATTAATTTTATGAAAGCAAACCACAAAATATATTCTTGTTTAGTGTTTTCTTGCTATTGCCCAGCTTGTGACTGCATACATTATCTACATGTGTCAGTCTGTTTACCATGTTAAAAAGAAAAAAGCAGGTATATTAATCACACTGGATTTGATACATATGTAGACTGAGCCATTTCTTCACATCCAAGCACTTAGATGTGCTTAAGTGAGATATTTACTTCACTACTGGATAGAAGTGAAGCTGTATGATTTTTTTAGGCTTCTTTTCTGCTCTCCAAAAGATGTATCAACACAGTTCTTCCAAACAACCTGATTAACAGTGTAGTTCATCTCTGTAATTTGCTGAGAACAATATCTGAGAATATATCATAGAATCATAGAGTTACAGAATGGCTTGGGCTGGAGGGGACCTTCTGTGAGCAGAGTTGCCACCCACTAGATCCGGGTGCCATCCCAGGGCCCTCTCCAACCTGGCCTTGAACACCTCCAGAGATGGGACATCTACAACCTGTCCAGGCAACATCTTTCAGCATCTCACTACCCTCTGAGTAATAATTTTCTTCCTAACATCTAACGTAAATCTCTCCATNACAAGAATCTTTTAAAAATTAGACAAATTGACAAAGAAATAGCCAGACAGAGCTCTGAACAAGTCTTTCACATAACAAGTTATGAAAAAGGGGAAATGAGCCAGGTTCCAGCTTGAATATGTTCTAACATTAATAAAATTATCTGGATTTATACTTTCATATATGAGATCAGTATTTGGTCCATTAAAAAGAAATACTGTTTTCTCTCTTCTTTGACAGAAACAATTCGCTAATTATTAGCATCCCAGACAAGACTGGAAGTATGCATTAGCAAGGCTACCAATACACAATTTAATACACCTGAGAAGCTATCTAGAATATGTCTTCAAATATTTGTTAATCTTCTTTCTGTAATGTGCACTATATATCACTCTAACTAGTTTTCAACCTCTGTTGAGGGATTGTTTGCACGTTACACTATCTAGTTCTTCTGTACTGTACTGCCCAATTAGCTAAAAAACAGTAGTGTCTATAGGTTTTTAATTCTCTCACACATTTTTACTAGCACAGTTCTAACAATGTTAGTGAATTTGATTTTTTAGTTCTTTTGATTTATAAGCATGCAATGAGGAAAGAACTGGGAATATACTTCTTTAGATTAGTTCATTTTAAAAGAAGAGATGGATTACAATTTTGGTTCTTTCCTTCTCATGTGAGGAATTTAGGTGATGAAATTGGGAATAGAGCTATCAGGACAAAACGAGAGCCTTCTGAGCATCTTGCTTTGTAGAAGATAATGTAGATGATAACAGATAACAGAAAATACAGGAATATGCATTTCAGTTAAGATATTTTAAAGATACAATCAAACACAGCTCAGTTTTCAGTACAAAGTATGAGTCCCCATGATGAGTCTTCTTCAAAATTATTTAAATCATCTTTGATGCTGCAGGATCTGTCAAGAAAAGCTGAATAGCAACAGTATGCCACATCTGATATTTTTAAAGGTGAATGCATAAACCTTTACACATATACGCATAGATAGGGATGACTCAGACTCTCACTACTGTTGCTGTAGATTGAGGTGTCAGTTCTGACAGCACTGTTGATGATGGGGGGGTGAGTGATGACGATCAGTGATGAGGACCTACAGCAGGTCTGCAACTATGGCCAAATTCTGTAGCATGAGCTCATGATTCAACTAAGTCAAGTGTCTCAGACTTATGGTACAATGACTAACAAAAACCATTTTTTAATTTTATTTCTTTTTTCTTCAAACAATATCAAATCTAAATACCATTTCCAGTATTAAGAAAGCTAACAAAGTAAATGAGTAAATAACAATTTTCAGATTTTTTTCTTTTCCCTTCTCCTTTTTTTTTTTTTTTTTTTTTTTTCCCATTCAATTCAAATCATCTATGATAAATCTTAGGGTTTGGTTCACACATACTTTTTTTCTAGCAAGAATCATCTGTGAATCAGTGAAGACCCTGGTTGATGAAAACTAAAGATCCAATAGCAGTACCATCTTTTCTGTATTTTCAATTATGTTTATAAATTAATACAAATACAAATAAATATCTGTAAGATCTAACTCATTAGATTTTCAATTTTAATTTTTTACTTTCTTAGATTAAGAGGAAGCTAGAATGCAATTTTTATCTTCACAAGATACTTTTAATTTCATTAGTAATATTGGTAAGCAAATAATCTTATTAGATATCCCCATGTAACTTGTGATGCACCTGTACATAGATGTGCATTAAATGGCGCAATCGTGTCTGTGCCCTCTCACTGAAAATGCATAAACTTAAAAACCAAATGTAATTCTTGTACATGGGCACATAAAGTCATGTGGATCAGACTGCAAAATGGGAAACTTGGTTTAAATTAATGTGGTAGAAGGCAGGTATATTTCTTTCCTTCCTGCTGCTAGTTGTCTTAAGATTTTTATGCTTCTTTACATTCTTTTCTGAGTATTGATCCAGAACAGAACATGATAGAAGTTTTATGCCTGACCAACAGTCTCAATATAAATCAACAGAATCCCATTGCATTAGCTCTATGCTGATTTACAGGGCTGGTGATTAGCCTCCTCCTAGAAGGAGAATGTATTTTCAGAGCGCTGTAGAATTTTCCATGAAGGCCACGCAGTAGAAGGATCTATCACTTAGATTTTACTATAAACTAAGGTTTTCTTCTATTTCTAATACCGGGTAATACCGGGTAATTTTATTGAGGAGTTTGCTATGTGTGTTTTGCTATGTGTGTTTTGTCTCCTACATGCAAATTATCCTCATAAAGACCTGATATTTCTAATCAGAGAAAATAAAGAAATAATATCTCAAAACAGGTAAGAACTTAGCTATATTTCTGAAGCTGTAGTAAATCTCTGTGGAAGAGAATCAGAACAATTTTTTTTTTTTTTTTTTTGTAGTCAATTATTATGATTTACGAAGAGTAAATGAATTTGTAAATAGAAAAATAAATGTGTTTTTTTTTCTTATCACAAGTCCTAATTTCTATATGCAAATTTTCCTTTCTTTTTTATTTTAATAGATACATATATTTATATATCCCAAGATGCCTTTCTGATTATTGTCTTTTTCAATCAGCTATAAACTAAAATGTAACATCATTATGGTTGTTGTGTAAGTGGCTACTGTAGATTACTCTTTCCCAGTAATTTCTGTAGTATTTTTAATGTTCAATCTTTTTCCTTACTTTGGTGCTATCTCTCTAGGGATTTGACAGCTTTATACTTACAGTGTCATCTTAAGTTTCTAGAAATGTGACCACAACATATTTTGTGCTTCAAAAACCTGAAAGCAAGATGCCGTAACCATGGAAAAGACGCAAAATAAAATATCAACTCAAAAAAATGTTGAAATGAAGCACCTTCGCTACAGAGAGATCAAAATCTTAGGATATAGAGATGATGTTTTCCAACCCAAGTTCTACATCAAGACTTCAATCTATGTGGAACTGAAGTGATATGAAATTCTGCCCAGAATCTTGGCTACAGTGCTAAACTCAAGGCTCCTTCACAGTTCTAATGATGCTAAATAAACCTAGGGAATATCTGTCTCACTCCAAATATCAGAGCGAGATTGTTCATAATATATGTATACCCAACATGAGATAAAGTCTCGGAAAGGAGTCAAATATTTACCCAATCAGTTTATTACAAAAGTTTTGGTTAGATAAACCTGGGGACGGGAGGTGGGATGAAGAAAGAGATAGTAAAGAGGATAGAAAATAAAATAAAATATCTGTTATAGGAATTCAGAGATAGTTACCACTGGAGAATCACAATGTTCCATGAGCAGACGAGGGGCACAGTTTCTGCCAGGTCCATATATATCCATATATATACTGTTCGGTTCTTCTTGGGTTGCCCCTAGTAATGGCACATCTGACACAGGTGCAACAGTCCGATGCAGGCTTATCCACATCAGAGAAGCTGGGTCCTCCACATAATGTGGGAATACAAGAAAAACTGTTCAGAGCAGCAACTGGAGAAAGATAAACAGCATGAGAACCAAGGACACCTCTAGAAGAAGAAAGAGCATCTCACGGCTCTGATTGGATAAGCACCTGTATGAACAGTTGAAGAGTGTTTTGTAGAATGCTCTGTTGACATGTGAAGGTGGATGGGAAAGTTGTAGGGGTGAGTGAGAAAGCTAGAAAAAGAAAACCTGTGAAGGTATATAAGTGATGTGAGAACCTGTAATAAACAATTTGGATTGTTCACATCTGAGTCCGTACATCAGACGCTGCAACATAAGGCCGAGCCACTGCATTTCAGGAGTAGCCCAGAAGGTGATAAATGTTGAGACATTCCCCTTATCGTCCTTGTTCCTGACGCCCCCGTGTAGGCTGAGATGCTTCCAGTTGTCCTTGGACTTCACAGCAATCTCTGAGACAAAAGGAGTTTTTGTACAGTGTATCACAGTATCTCACCTATATGTCATATTACCATATATGAACTATGCAAAGTCAGGGAGGCAGCCTTCTGAAAAAAGAGGGAGATGAACATTCTGCGGTGTTTTTAATGTTAAAATATGTCTCATTTTTCATATGCAGCGCTAAATAGCAATTTAACTTCATGGAAAGAGAAAATATCTTTGCTGTACAGTGCTCAATGATTATTCTTCCAAATTTCAGCTGAGCAAGAATTCATATAATAAGAAAAAAAAGTGATCAGCCTTAAAACTAACTTAAGCAGAAAGAATTTGTCCTTTAATCATAGCTGTTTATTCCAAATAGAATGTCATATTTCCAGCAAGACACTAGGATAATTAATTTTATGAAAGCAAACCACAAAATATATTCTTGTTTAGTGTTTTCTTGCTATTGCCCAGCTTGTGACTGCATACATTATCTACATGTGTCAGTCTGTTTACCATGTTAAAAAGAAAAAAGCAGGTATATTAATCACACTGGATTTGATACATATGTAGACTGAGCCATTTCTTCACATCCAAGCACTTAGATGTGCTTAAGTGAGATATTTACTTCACTACTGGATAGAAGTGAAGCTGTATGATTTTTTTAGGCTTCTTTTCTGCTCTCCAAAAGATGTATCAACACAGTTCTTCCAAACAACCTGATTAACAGTGTAGTTCATCTCTGTAATTTGCTGAGAACAATATCTGAGAATATATCATAGAATCATAGAGTTACAGAATGGCTTGGGCTGGAGGGGACCTTCTGTGAGCAGAGTTGCCACCCACTAGATCCGGGTGCCATCCCAGGGCCCTCTCCAACCTGGCCTTGAACACCTCCAGAGATGGGACATCTACAACCTGTCCAGGCAACATCTTTCAGCATCTCACTACCCTCTGAGTAATAATTTTCTTCCTAACATCTAACGTAAATCTCTCCCTTTTTTTTTTTTTTTTTAGTTTAAAGCCATTCCCTTTTGTCCTATTATTATCAGATTATGTAAAAAGTCAGTCCCCCTTGTGCTTGTAAGCTCTCTTAAGTACTGGAAGGCTGCAACAAGGTCTGCCTGGAGCCTTCTCTTCTCCATGATAAATAAACTCAACTCCCTCAGCCTATCTTCATAGGAGAGGTGCTGCAGCCCTCAGATTATTTCTGTGGCCTCCTCTGGACCCTCTCCAAAAGCTCAACATTTTTCCTATGTTGAGAGCCCCAGACTTCAACACAGTACTCCAGATGGAGTATATTATGTTCCTTCACATGGAAATAGTAGAGGGGGACTACCACCTCCCTCTCTCTGTTGGCCACTCCTCTTTTGATGCAGCCCAGGATACCCTTGGCCTTCTGGACTACAAGTGCACCCTGCTGGCTTATGTCCAGCTTTTTATTCTTCAGGACTTCTCCTCAATCTGGGATTGCCTTGACCCAAATGCAATATCTCACACTTGGCCTTGTTGATCCTCATTAGATTCTGGTGGTCCCACTTTTTGAGCATGTCCAAGTCCCTCTGAATGGTGTCCCTTTCTTCTATCATGCCAACTGCACCACTCAGCTTAGTGTCATCAGAAAACTTGCTGAGGGTACACTCAATCCCACTGAATGTTGCTGATAAAGATGTTGAAGAGAACTTGCCCCAGGGTGGACCCCTGTAAGGACACCACTTGTTACCAGCCTCATAGAGCCATTGACAGCAAACTTCTTTGACATTTGTAGGGTTATATTCTGTTTCACTCCCTCATTCTCTCTTTTTCTCCTGTCTCTCTCTCCTCTCCAGATGATTTTCAGATTTCTTGTACCTTATAAGAGTTTTTTTGCCAGTTTAAAAGACTAGTTTCTTTATCTTAGTTTACACTAGCATTAATTCTGAAGATGCAGCATTAATGAAGCTATACTGGCAGTGTGCTTGGGCTACATGTGTAAAATTATGTTAATTTGGATCAGTGCTACTTATAATGCATTTAAGGAATGACTATTGGCAACTTGGTGGATTTATTTGCGGTATTCAGTTTAGCTTATGTGCTTCAATTTTTTGTTGTCAGTGAGTGCTTTCCCTAAAAATTACCCAAGTCTTAATCAGACCTGCACACTTCCACAAAAATCTAGAGCTCTGTGGTTCAGCCATTGGAACCCAGTGGTCCAGTTTTCTGTAGCTGTATGTATCTTATGTATGCGTGTCTGTTGATTCTGTTCAGCCACTGTAACCCAGTGGTTGATTAACTGTAACTCAGTTTTCTATATATGTACATACATTCTATATGCATGTATATAACTGTGTATTGTTTCTGTATCTCTACATTTGTACTTCTGTGAAATAGGAAGCTAGGTGTAAACAATGTATTATATGTTCAGTGTTGCATTGGATACATGCTGAACTAATAAATTACCTTTCTGTTTTCCATAGATTAATATTCCTTAGAATGTCTGAACATATAATAAGATATCCAGATCAACAAACAGCTGTGCAAGCATCAAAGCTGATTGTATGTATTTATTTTCTAATTTGGTCTTTTAATTAATAGCTAGTTCATTACAAAATCTGCTAATAGAACTTAAATATAAATGTAGTAAAAGTGATCTCTATATCTAATGTTCCTTTTCAAATACCAATCACTAATCCTCAAACAGTTTTTGTTTAATCAAATTGCTTTTAGATTGATCTGGGGTTATTCGTTTCAGCCCAAGCATGCTCTTCATTTTTTATTCTAAATCATGTTATTGAATTCAAGTGATTGAATTAAAACATTTGACATCATTTGATTTAAATGTTGTTGAACTGTAAATGAATCTAATAGCTTCTCCCAGTCCGAATGTTGCATTCAAGAATGAAACAGTAAATGAAGATATTTATATATAAATTATTTTTAAATTGACTTGAATTTCAGTATTACTCATCTTACCTCTGAGTGGGAAGCATAAAAAGAACTGACATAATAGATCTTAAGAGCTGAAATGACTATGTTTTCCAGTCTTTATTTTGGCTGACATTTCTATTTGTAAGCTCAGGTTCTCAATAGGTTATGACTGCCAAACTAGAGATATTTGGGCTGAAATATTCTGTGCTGTTTGCCTGTCACAAAATGATTTGTTGGCAAAATTCATACTATTATTCAAATAGTTCTGAGAATGGAATCTGGAAGAAATATATTCCTTTGGCTATGGTAAAAAGACAATTCATACAAACTTTTGCTAAAAAAAAATATTGTCCTTTCCTTTGAGGGAGAGATTGAAAATTTGGCTGCTTAGCAGGGACCTGAATTTTATTGCTCCTGTCAAAATATTAAATCTTCTATAAATGTTATATGCCTGCTAATGTTTTATCATATGAAAAAATAAGCCTTCTGTGCTGAGCATCATCCAGTTTTACATGGCTCCTCTACTTATCTGCTTTGAACAAGCATTATATCTCAATCTTCACGGACTCGGGTGCATGAACAATCCAAGATCCTTTATTGCAGGTTCTAACATCCCTTGTATACATTTCCAAGTTCCCTCTTGTAATTTTCCATCCCCCCCAACATGTCAACAGAACACTTAACAAGCCTCCTTCATGTCCAGGCACTAACTGCTCGCGCAAGAGCTCATCCTATCAGAACCACAAGTTGCTTCCATTCATGTGTTTCTCCTCCAGTCAGGGTCATCATCACGTGGAGTTTCCACACCCCACCTCAGTTCTGCTCTTGTCTCCTGGAGACAGCCTTTGTTCTCAGTGTCCTCCTCCACACCCTGTCAAACTTGTTTTTCAGCCTCTATTCTGAATGTTGTCTTGAACCCCTACATGGGTATATACTAGTGTAAGCAGAGAAAGCTGGGCAGGATTTCTCAGGTAAGTTTCTATTTAGATTTGTTGTTGGTTTCTTTGGAGATATGCAGAGAAACTAAGGGGGGAAATGCAGCTGATCTCATGCTAGTCTTGGATATCTTGAAAGAAAAATACTTTGCCACAGAAAATTAAATAAGACATTACTATGGTATTAAGATGAACATAATAGTAGACATGACTTGTGGAATCAAACGCTATAACCACGAAGTAGTTATAAAGCAGGTATATTTATCCAGCACTGCGCACATATGCTGGGTGCAGGTGGGATAGCCCCTTCTAGCCTGCACATCACAAAGTGACAGTTTAAGGACATTTATAGAGACAAGTTATACATATGCAAGAATAGGAGGGGATATTACAATTGATTCCAAGAAGTTATTATCATATTCTCCATCCCTAGCCGTAAAGCCCAATTGCTGACTTATCGTGATGTGCAGGTTTTATTCCTCCCTGTAGTCAGAGCATGAACCAATAAGTGAACACATGAGTGCCTGGAGTGGTGCGAGAGAGATAAGGCTGTATTCCTCGGCTTGCCCCCCCTTCTCTGGGCTAGGAGGGGTGAGTCAACCCCCACTCGACATCCGCCCCTGTAGCACCTGTCATTGCCTTTGTTCTCTCTACACCCCCTTACCTAGTTCATAATTAAGCAAATGCCATTCCGAAACAATTCTAAAGAAAAATGTTCCACATCAGACAGGCACAGAAATTCAGAATGATGAAGACTGGGAAGCCCATAATGAATCTAGATTTGATAGAGTGAGTGAGATTAAACAAGAGACCAGGAATAATGGATCCCAAAATGAACCTCAAAACTACTCTGTGCAACTGATTGCCCAAGTTTTGCTCCTGAGGTGTAGCTCTGAGAATATCACCATAGGTGAAAGTCAGGATCCTGACCTAGGTCCTTAGACAGAAGCACGAATATTGATATTGTGTACTACAGTAGCTGGAACTATAGTTTTGAGAGAAAGCCAGAAACTGTAGCAAGATTTTTAGTCGATTGTAATTAATTTTACTGGCACAAAATACATTCACAGACTTCAGCTTCCTCAAACCTTAAGTCGAAGTTCTTATGCTACAGTTATTTTTTCAAAGCTATCTGCACTGTGCCTAAGTAATTTTTATGCACATTAGTCCTTTCTGAGTTCCCTACTAGCACTGACACCTTTTGCCAAACACTATTATAACATGTGAATAGGCCTTTTGTTTTTGGTCCAAAATGACTGTAGCTTCACTCAGAGAAATCTATTAATGCATTAAATTTTTAAGATAAACTAATAATATAGTGGATGAACAGAGGCATATGAAAGGGAGAGAATTTTCTTGGGCATGTAACCTTAACATAAGCTCATGAGGAATTTAAAAGAGGACATATGTTTCCTGGTCAGCAACTAGTTGAGACTGCAAAACTCATGCCAAAGTTCAGAAATGAACAACATGGATCCATGTATACAGATATGCATACAAATAAATTTACCTCTTTGGACTGGAAAAGAGCAAACAAAGGAAATGTAGGTCTAGAACAGCCACTCTAGACAACGTATTCTGTCATTGCACATTCTGTGACAGTTTTAAGCATTGGTCTTTTGCAATAATTAAATTTCAAGCTATTTCTCTGCCTGTTTTATCTATGTCTCTGTCACGGGGTTATCCGGACCAGTCTATGCCCATGACAGGGACAGTAGGCCCAAGGGCCCGCCTCCCCAACCCCCTTCCTCCCTCCCCCGAAAACGGGAAGGGAAAGGGAAAGGAAAATAAACAGCAGCACCGGTCTAGGGAGGTAAACTTATTTTACTAACTATGGTATAATACAATCTAATTGAAATTGAGACTAATAAATCAAATAAAATAGGAGAGAGGGAGAGAGTTTTCAGAGCGCCTGAAAAACCTCCTGTGTTCTTCACCAGTCAGAGAAGAGAGAGAGAGAGGGTCCCCACTGGGGGGTATGATCCCATGACCTCAGTGACGTACAGTGACAGGTACCCGGATAGAGTATTAACACTTTAACTCCCAGTGCACTACATGATGTTATGATGTGGAACACTGAAAACCAAAAATCACAGAACCGTGACTATCTCATGACACAGTTTGTTAGAATATCAAGGAAGACCTTTAACTGTGGTGAATCCCTACAGTGTTATTATTTTTACCTGCAATAGTCCTGACAGACTAAGGATGTCTGTTACTCAGCCTTAGTGGTCATCTGGTAAGGTAAGATGGACGTATTTTGGGGTATTATTGGTTAAGGAGAGGATAGCAAGTTCCTGGAGGCAGAAGCAATACCTTGAGACTGTGGCTTGAGCAAAGAGTGTAAATCTGATTTTAAAACAACTATGGCCATTTCAAAAATGCTATGACTGTACAAGTGCTTGGCTGCTGGCCAGGGTCAACATACCACATGCTTTAATATTATGTAAACATACACTTCTGCATTGCGTTCAGAAGCTAATTTGATAAAAATGTGATTATCATTTTGTGCCCACTTCTGCTTCATATCAAATCTGTTCAGCTATTATACTGGACAAATATAGCATTGTTGATTATAGAACATTGACCCAATAAAGAAGCTGATAATATTTTGGAGAGAAGGTTGCCCTTTCAACCAGACAAACTAGAATTAGGTTAAGTTTGATCAGATAGCAAACCCATGATTAGGAGACCAAATTGGAAGCTGTTTGAGCCCAGAGAAAGTGAAAATGTTATATAGGAAATTAGGCCAAAGTTGCTATTTTGCTGAGACCAATACATTCTGTGGTGTGTAAAGATGTCACAGATGAAAGATACACAATTCACTCATAAGAAAGAAGCAACAGTATGTTTACTGGTATAATATTGTGATTTAACAAAGCTTAGTCATAAGTAAGACAGAGAACTGACAAAATTTGAGATCACAAAGTACACTTAATTATTTACTGTATAAAGGGTAGGGCTAATCACACTCATTCAGGAGACCCTCCTGTTGTGTCATGCGTTTCAGAGTGGACCCCTTCACTTCCTAAAGTTCTCAAAGGAGTCTAGATAGACTAGATCCACTTCTGCTCCCAGACTTGGTCAACAGTTTAAGAATTATATGTGCGTAATTAGCCTAAGATATAATTTTATCAAAGCTAGCAAAGTTTAGAGCACACTATTAGTTACTTACTGAGGATCTGTATTGACAAGGACTCTTGATGTCAAGGCATAGAGAATCATTACATCTTCTGCAAGGTGTAGCCTTGAGAGGCATCCCTACTCAAAGGGAAATCCTGATGTATAGCCCACTGAATCACAGAATCATAGAATCACAAGGTTGGAAACGACCTGCAAGATCTAGTCCAACCGTCCTCCCATTACCGTTGCTACCAAAAGCCACTAAACCATATCTCGTAACTCCTCATCCAGACACTTCTTGAACACTGCCAGGGATGGCGACTCCACCACCTCCCTGGGCAGGCCATTCCAGTGCCTGACCACTCTCTGAGAGAAAAAGTTTTTCCTCATGTCTAACCTAAACCTCCTCTGGTACAACTTGTGGCCATTTCCTCGGGTCCTGTTTGTTTGCCTGGGAGAAGAGGCCAAACCCTCCTCATCACAACCTCCCTTCAGGAAGTTGTAGAGTGCAATGAGGTCACCCCTGAGCCTCCTCTTCTCCAGACTAAACAATCCCAGCTCCCTCAGCCACTCCTCATAAGACTTGTGCTCCAGATCCCTCATCAGTTTCGCTGGTCTTCTCTGGACACATTCCAGGGCCTCAATGTCTTTCTTGTAGTGAGGAGCCCAAAACTGAACACAATACTTGAGGTGCGGCCTCACCAGTGCTGAGTACAGGGGGATGATTATCTCCCTGCTCCTGCTGGCCACACTGTTTCTAATGCAGGCCAGGTTGCCGTTGGCCCTCTTGGCTACCTGGGCACACTGTCAGCTCAACCAACCGAGCATCAACCAACACCCCCAGGCCCCTTTCCTCTTCACAGTCATCCAGTCACTCAACCCCAAGCCTATAGTGCTGCATGGGGTTATTGTGGCCAAAGTGCAGGACCCAGCACTTGGCCTTGTTGAACCTCATCCCATTCACCTCAGCCCAGTGATCCAGCTTATCTAGATCCCTCTGAAGGGCCTCCCTACCCTCAGGCAGATCGACACTACCTCCCAACTTGGTGTCATCTGCAAATTTACTGAGGGTACACTCAATCCCTTCATCTAGGTTGTCAATAAAGATATTAAACAAGATGGGCCCCAGTACCAACCCCTGGGGGACATCTCCTGAAACAGGTTGCCAGCTGGACTTAACTCCATTAACTGCTACTCTTTGGGCACAGCCCTCTAGCCAGTTCCTTACCCAAAGAAGGGTATACCTGTCCAGGCCACGGGCAGCCAGTTTCCCCAGGAGAATACTGTGAGAGACCGTGTCAAAGGCTTTTTTTGACTGTTATCTAGGGGACCTCAAGCAGCTCTTTGGCTGTTTACTATTTATAGAGGTAAGACTAATAGTAATATTCTATAATGATTTTTATTTTGAATTAGATGTTAGTTCCTCAAAAATCTAGCTTAAACCAGACAGTGATCTGTTGTTTGTTTTTGTTGTTGTTGTTTCTCAGATAATCTTCAGCTGCTGAGCAAGGAGCCAGTTTCTTCATCAGCTACCCTGGGCTAGAAAGCAACCAGTATTGTGGTTACCAACTGCCCTAAAAAGAGGAAGGGGAGAGAGGAATACACCAGCACAAAAGAATGATCTAATTTAGAAATCTATGTGAAGTTTGTGCAGGGAATAAATAAAATAGCTGCACATGTTAAACTGGCGTGTGTAAGAGGTATTCGCAATGGTCTTGGAAAGAGAGGCACAAGCAAGAGTATAAGAACATCACTCTTGGAAACCTAAGCTGGTATAACACACAGGAAACATACTTTTACACAAGAAAACATGTTGCAGTGCAGAAATACACAGGGATTATGGGAAGATTAGGTACACGGTGGATACTTTGGAGTGGGGTCTAACAGCCTCTTGCAAACAGAGGCTATAATGTGTTTTGCTCATGTAAATGATCTTTCAGCCACTGCAGTCCAGCAGTGAATTTCTACCTTTTCCTGAGTTACTTTGATGAGGAGACATAAAATTCAGTGCTTTTTCCCTGTGTTCAAATGAAACTCAGATTGCCTAGTAGAAAAGAAATATCTTCTCAACCTTCGAATATATAAGAGACCTTACTTTCTGCCTAATCTTTGGATTTTGAAGTCCCAGTGAGATCTGAAAATGAAAGAAAATATGTCAGCAAACATTGGGACTAACATTCGGTAAGCTAGATTTTGACCATGAATTGGAAAGACAGTTACAGATGGTTATCAAAACACTTGAATTCCAGTATGTAAAAGAATCAAGATCATATAAATCTTAAAAGGTTGGAAATAACAGTAGGATAAAGGAATGACAGTAGATTACTTTGATCTCGTAGAAGTCCATGTTTTTAAAACTTCTTCATTTGTAATAGAGATAAAGGCCACTGTACTACGAAGAAGGTTGCTACTCAATCCTGATTACTCTTCTTTTTCTCCTCCATGAAACACAGGTTACTACTTCCTCTGTGCTGTGAAAGACAGGGTTGACAGTTTTCTATCATATTAGACTTGAATTTTAATTACACTGAAACGAGTGCAGTCTATTATTTTGAATTGAAAAACCTCCTTCCTTACAAGAGCTTGGAAACAAAGTGACTTGACATTGTATCTGTCACCCGAAATACTCTGAAAATAGATAGGTATCTTTTGATTAGATCCAAGAGAACTATTTGCAGCAAACAAATCTATTCATAAATACAGATATTACTACTGTTCATGAATTGTAAACAAATGATTACTGCTTTTCAGAATATTTTCATTCCTTGGAATTATTCAGCAACTATTTTATGTGAATATATTTCAACCTACACATTACTGAGAAATTGTTCGTTTCTAGTATTCAACATTTATAATCTAAATACAGGCTTCTAAAAGCTATAATCTAAAAACAGGCTTCTGTGAGAATCCTTCTTTGTTTTTCTGGCTCAAAGCTTGCTTCCTGAGGTGTTTCTTGTGATAAGACCCTAACTGATTTATTGAGAAGGCAAGTGATGGGTGCTACTGTGTGAAAATCAGCATCTCTTTGTGGACATTTGAAAGCACCTTCCTCCAGAGCTGTTTGCCTCCCAAAGAGAGTGCTTAGGAGTGTTTACTGGCGGAAGATCTGGCCTGTGACTAAATAGCTCCAGTTTGGTGTGGGAAAATTGGGGAATGGTACCATCGTGTCCTGTGAAAAACAGGATGCAGATGGGCATCCCTGCTCCCTCTTATCTGCTGGCAATGCCCGGAAGATGGGAACAAAGGAGTTTCTGCTGAGATCCCAGAGCCAGGAGCTGCCACTCCAAGGAGAGCTGACTCAACCACTTTGGTTTTGAGCTGTCACTCCAAAGAAAGCTGACTCAACCACTTTGGACTTATAAATATGTTTGTACTACCATCGAAAAGTCATCATCATCATTGTCGTCGTCGTCGTCATCAACAGAACAACAATGCCTGACGACTCACCACTACTGAAGATCAATGACCGAGCTACGAACCTCGCTGGATCCATGGTGGTGACTATCTCCCTCTTGCTTCCTATAAAGACTCCTTGCTTCTATTTCCTATATTTCCTATCGCCCACCTTCCCTTCCCCATCACCCTAATTCGTAATAGTGTCTGTTCTCCTCTTTCCCATCTCTCTGACTAAGATTTGTAATAAACTGGTCGGACCAACATTTGGACCGTTGTTTCTTAATCTCACGTCGGGTGTACATACGTTAAAAGAACCTCATCTCCCTCCTATAAATTGGAGCGAGACAGCTTCTCTTCAACTTTAAAAGTGACTCCAACTTTAGGTATGGCCTAACAAAGAACACTTTGAAGAAAAGACTGGCATATTGGATTTTGTATAAGGATGAAGAATGATCTACTTTGCAGATGGAGTTTCTCACAGATGTGGCAGAATAAATATTAGAAAACAGCTCCCAGTTGGAGTCCCTCGTAACTACCAAAATATGGTGTTTTTTTTAATAAGACAATAAGATTAAAATACGTTTATGTGTTTAATTTTAATGTTAGATTGGCTGTCAGGCTGTGAATTTAAATTTGAGATAAAAGCTAAAATTATATTCAGATGTAGCCAACTGATGTTTGTAGACGTTTAATTTTTTTTGAGGAAAAGTGAAAAAAAAAAAGATATTATTTACTTAAGCACCTCATAAAATTTGCTTCTTATTTTTCAAAATGCAAGTTTTGTACAATCAAGTGTACAGAAACATTTTTTTAGTTCTTAAATATAGATTCATTTTGAATTAGAAATCTTACAGTTTTCCACCTTTGAGTGCAGCTACATGAATAGCTTCGAATAGTGCACAGAAGATGAACAACCAATAGTTTTCCAAAGTCAAAATCAAGGTCTATGGAAACAAACAAAAATAAACATTTATTATTATTTGAGAAAAGGAAAGACACAAAAATCATTTTCATATGACTTGACTGCTCTGCCTGTTATTTAAATTTCTGGAGATGCAATTGTATACAAGCTCTGAAAAGAATGCAAGTGCCTAAAACCACTGCGTTGAGGAGCCTAATTCTTGTCTGTCTGACCCCAGAGCACAACATAAAACTCTGTAGATTAGTTGCCCAAACATCAGTGAAACCTGTTTTTTGCCCTGGTGAGGCTCCTGAGCTCTGTTTGGATTCTTTGTGGGGACTGTACTGATATCAGTCAGCTGAGATACTCGCTGCTGGTGCGAAGAATTTGTTGGGGGGTCATTTCAGAGTCAAGAAATTGAGGGAAAAATGGGGAAAGGAAGCAAGCTGTTCCTTTCACTTCCTCCTCCCCTTCAGACCTACATGAAGTGCTGTCCACTTGAGAGTGTTAGACGCCCTAGAGATAGCTTTTGAACTGCTTCTGAGCCAAGGTTTATCTCTTCAGGTCCCTTAGGGCACTAATGTGACCTGCTTGGGGCCTCCAAACTTTTTATGTTTATAATGATGGGAGTCCCCATTCAATCCTACTCTAGAAAATCCCTAGCCCATCCTCAGATGAATCTGTCTCTTAGTAAAAAATGTTTTATCATTGCAAAATCTGAGTTGATATGAAACTCTGATCACTTGGCATAACACATCCAGTGACTTGCTTTCCAGTTAGTATGTTCAGCCAGGTAGTAGTATGAATTCTGTCTGTACAAGTAGCTGAAGTGTGATTTTTTCATGTGTTTACCTAAATACAGGCAAAAAAATAGCTTCTGAAGCTTTCATACCATTGTTAAAGTTACTGTTTAAAATAAACAAACAAGACATTTTCATCTGTGTCTCTCTGCCAGCACAAGATATCTCTTCAAAAAGTGAGGTTATAAAAAAACAATGATAGCTACTTGGTAGTCTGTTATTTTTAACAGAGGAGGTAATGGATTGTATTTTATGTCTTCCTGTAAGAGTACAGACACAATGTGACATGGCTATGTTGTCAGGAAATGCTAAGGACTGCTGATAGTATGGGCTCAATCCTTCATGCTGAATATTTAAAGGGTGAAACTCAAAAATGTATAAAGAGAAGTAACTTGCATTTCCCTTCAGTTTTCACAGCATGTAAAGTTGTGTGGGTGAAGCAGGGTACAAAAGAGCATCTACCATCTGATTTCTCTTCAAGAGGAAAAAAAATCCCAAACAGGTGGTTGGGAAAAAAGCGGCAAGCTAGGGATATATCTGGAGGCAAATTAAAATATCATAGTAAAAAGAAAAACTGAGAAGAAAAAGAAATCTGGAGCAAATGTCAAAATGTACTTCAGAGGCAGGAGGAACTGAAAGATAAGGAACTAGAAAAATGTCTTGATAGATGAGATAATTTTATGAACTATTATCCTCTCCACTGTAAGTATCAAGTGAGAACAGGCAAGTAATGGATTCTCTTTCAAAGTACTATCTGGGAAAAACTTATAGAAGAATAACAAATGTAAAGGGCAATATTACAATCACACTCAGAAAGGACACAGTTGCTTCCTAGCATCAGAGTTCTGGTGAATTTGCCATGACTTGAAAGACAAGCACTATAGATGGAACTACAAGCTTTTGGCTTCATTTCACTTTCTGAATATGTTCGGGCTAAGGTAGACACAGTTTACAGGACTAATATTTGTAATGGGACTTCTAAAAGCTTCCCTTAGTATATTCCAGTTTATATAAGGACTGACAATTTCTACAACAGAGTGGTAAAAAGGAAATTCAGGTATGTTGTATAATACCAAGAAGATAAAAACTTATCTTCCTCTATATATTTCATCTAAATGTAATAATTTCTTTTATGCAATTATTCATTTTTCCTTGATTCTGCAAAGTAATACTGAAATAATACGTTCGAAAACTTTTTCTCTGAATATATTGCTGGTTCCTAAAATTAAAAAAAAAAAAAAAAAAAGAAAGAAAAAAATAGTAAAAATTTTGAGCAAAGAAACACGTTCAGTAGATTCCTATGGTTAAGGCTCATTCTTCCTTGTCAAGATATACTTAAGGCTGGCATATATTTTCATCAAGGCTATATTACATGATGAGAAGTGACAACCAGCCCAGAGACTGTCACCGCAAAATACAGGAGCTGGAGAACAGCAGAGAACATTGTAACAATTCCCTGGACAGGCTTTTTAAGCCATTTTACGTAGACCTACTTTTGCTTTTGTTCATCAAGTTCATACAAAACAATGTATGAACAGCAATTTATCAGTCAATACTTACTGGTCGTGTATACCGACTGTACTCCAGCTACAACAGAAATATCACTGTAACCACATAACTACAGCATGGCTTTTCATATTTATAGAAATAAGTGCTAAGCCTTTTTATGGTTACTTCCCGTAACTGCGTTGTAGTAACTATAGAAGTGTTGTTTGAGTAAACCTCACCTGTCTAATCCTGCATGCACTCCTCCATCACATGTAGTTCATGCCCTAGAAGTTATCTGCTGACTGATATCAGTAAATAAGAAATCTGATTTCAATTGGTGTGCCACAGTAGAGCAACAGATACATCTATTAAGTGTATGGGAAGGGAAGAGAGAGAGGTCTGATTGCTTCTTGTATGAGTGATGATTCTCATTTTCATGTTTGTTCCCTTTTCAGCAATCCTCCATGAAGCTGAAGCCTTTTTTTTTTTTTTTTTTAGTTCCCAAATAGTATTGTCATCCAAAGCCGGGAAGAAAACTCTCTAACTCCAATGTAATGTTAGAAAGCAGCATTCCTTTATTCCTCACAATGTGCAATGGGTGACCTGTCAAGCAAGCGCACCTCCTCAGAATTCAGGTTCTACATTTAAACAGTTAGGACATACATATGCAGTACATTGGCATACATATTCATTCTTTGTCAAGGTCTCATAGATATGTGGTAATGCCACTTTGGGCATGCTCAGTGGTATCTAGGGTGGTCGAGTGCTCATCTACTTCTTCCCCTTTTTTCACCATCATCTTCATCACTGAAGCCTTTGACCCACTGCCATCCACTTTTCCCCAGTTTAGAAGATTTCCATTGCTTATTAGGCCATAGTGAGCCACTTTTTAAAAACAGTGTATGTGGAACCTGAGGAAAATGTCCTTGATCATTTTGAGCCAAAAGATAAAAGTATTATGTTGCAACTCCAATACTTCTTGTGAGGCAAAATCATTGAGGTAGAAGATAAAAGTATTGTATTATGTCCCCAGTGCAAAATTATCAAGGAAAAACAAGACTGTTCACCCACTAAAGCTGAAATGGAAAGTTCAGAACTATCATTTATGGATTCCTTTTGCTAAACTAACAAATTGGTTCTAAAATTAATGTACTAATCCCTATTGCTAAACAAATCAACCTATATCAGTATAGAAAAAAAGGCCATGTGCATTCTGAGAATGAGCCAGCAACTGATGGAGGAACAAATGGGAGACTCTCTCCACTGACTTCAACCTTCACAAAAATAAGGATTTTCTTCTGGATCAGCAGTAGGCAACTTGATAGGTTATTATAAATATTACATATTTTTCCTGAAGAATGATATGCTACAGTTTTATATAGAATAGTTTACAGACTTTGTAATACTGCATATTACAGTAATACTCACTATGAAATTTCGTAGTATCTCAGTGATGTACAAACTGCTTAAGTTAAATGTAATACAATTGTATGTGTTTTTTTAACAACATGAGCAAACAGGATTTTTGTCTCCTTGTTCAGATAAATTTTATATGTATTTGCAATGGATTAAAATATCAAATAACTGCTTTTATTCATATAAAATATTGCTGCTTTACTCTGAGGAACTGACACAGACATACTAAGCCAATACTTGTATAAAAAATGTGCTAGTAGAATATGCATGCAACTGATTTATATTTTACTGTAGTGTTTGTACCACCCACATTCTAAACTACATTACAGTAACTATAGACCACTAAAGGAACTGTTAGGTAAAGTTCCTTTTCTAATTTGTTAATTACTGATTTTTAAAATGCCTGTCTGTTTAGGCTAATTCTGCCTCCAGGCCTAATCACTTATATTTCTGATGTTTCCTCTAGATATAAAATAAAATGAGAAACGAGCGTAAAAATCATAGAAATACAGAAATAATCCTGCTGTATTGTTTAGGAGAAAAACAGATCTAACAACCAATGTTTTCTGGTATATTTGTGTGCCTAAATGTTTGATGTATCAAATATACTTTGTGTTTGTCTGTGTTAGGGTTTTTTAAAAAATAGAGCTATGGAGGAGTTTTGCATTGGGAGTATATTAGTTTTCTAATTCACATAATTCTAAAATTGATTTCACTCATAATTCCTAACTCATTCTTAACAGTCACTCAGTTCTTAGTGGGATGATATGGTTCATCCAGGGAGTTGAAGCTTGCCTAAAATATGGTATTGATTTATTGAAATGCAATTTTCATTGCACATTGCACGCAGTGGGAAGATATTATGGATCTGTGTGAATACTAGATGATAACAGCACAGCAAAACAACACGTAAACACTGTATTAAAAATTTTTTTTGTGAGATGCAAGAAGAAGAGAAATAAAGTCTTTTTAATGAGGAAAGGAAGCCGAACAACAATTTTCTCTTTATCAGTTTGTTTCCTAGTGGATTTCTGTGGATTTGTCTGTGCCTCTTGGACACATGGGAATCAGAACAATTACAGCCAGAAGAACCAGCGTTAATAAAACAAGAACAGGCTTGAACTTTAAATCTAAAATTCATATTTGAACCAAAATATTTTAGATTATTAAGAGAAAAACAATTTTCATTGTTCTTTCTCTGTCTTGTTCTGATTTTAGCTGTGGTCAGAAGCAAAAATATTATCATTATGCAAGTTTATCAATTGGTCATTTCTGACAGAAACAAGACAGTTTCTAGATAAGAACAAATATGTCAATATTTTAGCACTTTTTTTTTATACAAATTGTTTAAAACCAAATATGCCTGGTGGAAAGGTGACCTCTATTTGGCCCTTAGATTGATAGGAAGGCTAAGTAAGGATAATAGTGCTTTCTGCAGAAAAAAAAATGAGAAACTATTTTTCTTAATCTACGGCAAGAGTTGTGCCTTAAACAAGTTGGTTTGAAAATATAGACTTGTCAATCCTTTTTCAATTAGGGCCCCATAAGGGCTAAACAACTCCTGGAGCAACCATCTTTTCCATTCTATCAATCAGTACTTATTCATCAATTTGTTAACTGTGTTCTTATTTTCTTCCATTAAGAACCTTTTTCGATTGATAAAATGCTATATATGTATATATACGTACATATACATATGTATACATATATATACATATATGTGTATACATATGTATATATACAAATATAGCATTTTATTATATATATGTATATATATAGCATTTGTATATATACACATATATATACATATATATAGCATTTATATATATACATATATATACATACATATACATATATATATGTACATATATGTATATATTTTTGTTGTTTGTTTGCTTGCTTGCTTGCTTCTTGTGACTATAAAACAAAGGAAGGCATAGAAAAGAGGAGAAGTAAAGACACTTTGACATGGAACTAAAAATGCACATACCCGATCTACAGTAGCTATACTAGTAGCTACTCCCTCACTCCTATGTAAAAGATAATTTTTACATTATCAAATATTTTAGCAACAATTCATTATTTATGAAGAAAGCACTTAAGATAATGCAACACTGATATAAGAAGAATCATAAAAATTAGAACGCATGTAAGCCATTAAGAGCTCATTGACTTTGAGTGAGGCTGCTATTTTTTTAGCCGGACAACATCATAATGTGGTTAATGAGTATGAGTGCTTTTGGAGGTGATCATACTTTCAGCAGACATTAAAACCTCAGGTCCAATCTTATGGAGCTTAGAAAGAGATGATGGAATCTCTGTTAGATCAGCTAAGCACTGTTAGTACGGCATTAGCTCATTTCCTACCATAGCTGCTTCAGCTCTTTTTACTTTGGGCAAATAGCTGAAAAAAGAGAATCCATTATTCAAGTTAGTAACCTTTCTTTTAGTATTTTTGCTATCTCAGGTACCTTTCTTGCATGCTATAGTTTGTTATTTTAATGTGAATCGTATAAATGTAGAATAGATTGGGACAACTTGGTTCTTTCTGTCACTTTAAACTTCTTATGTTTCAGCATTTATGAAGACGCTCAATCATAATGGTGAGAAAAGTATGTATCTTGACCAGGTACTAATACTGTAGTTGATGAAAAGAAATGCGAAGAAGTGTATGAATCATTACGTATGCTTTTAAGTACAACATTCCTCTTGTTCTATTCAGGCAAGGGCTATTTTTTAAATGAAATGTGAGATACTAAGACCCAGTGCTCTCTCTGTTGAGTTCAAGGCAGTATAATACCATTCAGATCCCAGAACATTTGTTCTCAAATGGATGCCTCCATTTGTCATATCAGAGATCACAATATGAATGTTCCTTCTCCCTTTCTGTAAAATTAGTTGAAATACAGGATGCAAAAAATAACAGCGTAGGGAAACTGGATGCACAGTTGACGGTGGGAAGCAATCAAAATCTGTCTTTAATATATTTGGAGAGCCAGCAGTACTCAATTAGACTTTTGCATGCTTTCTTCATCACAGCTTGTGATGACATTTTTTTCCCCCTAATACTAATACTAATATTAATACTAATACTATATATAAAATAACAGTTTATTTTCTTAAATTGTTGGTTCTTTATTTGTTCGTTTTCAATTAAAGAAAAACAAAAGTAAAGAAACAAAAGAATGATCATACATGTTTCAGCAGGCATAGCAAGATTTCTTTTAGGCAGAAGAATTCAGACAGTTTCTTTTTCAAGTGGATTCTGCCTATTGTATCAGAACAGTTATAATTGCCAGTTCTAATGTACCTTTAATATGCTCCTGACATGTCCTGTGCTCTCGCTACCAGAATCTTTGTACTGCAGGAGAAAGTCAGTTTTCAACTGAAGGCAGTGATGGATAAAGCTCTAGACTTGCGGTTTCTGCCAAGTAGATTACAGTTTAGCAGGATAAGGGGAAGACTGTAAATAATGTCCTGGATGGCCCTTAACTTACTGGAGCTTTATTGACCATCTCCAGCATCATATGCTTGCAGTCACATGAATCTAAAGTTTTTTTCCACTGTTATATACTGCTTCTACACTTCTGGTTCAAAAGCCTTAGGTTAGGCCTAGTGCTTTTCTTTAAAGCATGAAGAATTTTTATCTTCAGATAAAACTAGCATCTTTATGAATTCTGACTTTTAGAAAAACATAAACTGTTCCCAAAGTCTTTTTTTCTTTATTTTCCTTGCTCTGTATATTATTTTGACAATATTATCACATTTTCTTCAGGGTTATAGTTACCTTAGCTGTTTATCTGTAATTCTTTTCATATTAGCCAGCAATGCTGTAGTCTTGCCCAACAGGCTGCGTTTTGTGGAGACCTTAGAAGTCTAGCAAATGTTTTTGAAATTATTCTGAAGTTGTAGACCTATACTTTCATCCTAATCATTTTTCCCCCAAAGGCCCTTTAAAAAAAGAAAAGAAAATTAAAATGCAGCACTCAGGATACCCACTGAGACTAAATGTCCTTTTTCCATAGTAAAAATCTGTTAAAGTTTATTTATTTTTCTGTAAACTCAGAGTACTTAAACTATGAAGCTACAAAGATAATTTTACACCCCCTCCACACACATTTCAATAGCTTTGGGGTATGTGCCACAGTGAGCTTTACAATGAAATTACCTTCCATTTAAAAAAAAAAAAAAAAAAAAAAAAAAAGAGAGAGAATAACTTCTATCTGTATCGACCTTCCAACACTACTTTTTAAAAATTATTTTAAAATGAAAATTGACTATGATGAGGAAAGACAAGGATGCCTGAAGAACAATACAAAACACAAAGAAATCAAACATCACTGGAGTAAATCACATATAATGTCTGTTTGTAAGGTGAGATGTGTGCTTTTGAAGCTGAAATAGCTGAGACTATATACTATATACTATATTGCTATATACATGGTAAAATTAATGAATGGTGTCCATGCACTGAAGCTGAGTTGCATTTTCCACTATAACAGAATCTTGGTTTGATTTCTGAGTTACTCCAACTCTTTCAGTGTTGGCCACAGGTCTTGGGATGATTTTACTTTATAATTTTTTTTTCCATCTGAGCTGAGTAGCTATCCTCTTTGCTGTGTATATTACTCAGAAAAGAATAATATACAGAACAGAGCAATGCAGATATTCAGACTGTGCAGCTTTCATTGCTGACAAATTTCACCTCATTCACAGGAACAGCAGAGTGGGCATCTCAGGTCTGCAAGATAACTAATCTCTTTATTATGGTAAAGAATCACAGGTGTGATGGAGGTTGGAGAACGGAATGCCTGAGAGCTTCACTCAGCACAATCTTCTACATGGCACTGCATCATAGCTGCCTACTCTTCTGTTTGACCAAGAAGATCTGGACATAATCTCTCTAAACCTGCACTCTCAAGATGCTCTTGATGCCTTTACTGTGAATCTAGAACACATCGCAAACATATTCTCCTCTAAAATCACAGTCCTTCTACTGCTAGTTAAAATAGAATGACACACGTGTAATGGCAGTTGTACATAATAGCACGCATTTAAGTTCACCTGAAAATGAAAACTAGAAAATGACATAATTTTTCTATATTTAAACTCTAAAACTCAAATAATCCCACAGCAATAACTGCAAAGAATGACACTAAAAGAAAGCTGACCTGTTGCAAAAGACTGTTGAGCTAATACATCTTAATATGCATTTGCCACATCAGAAGAACAAAAGACTCTCTGGTTTAGCCAACATCAAAACTTTTAACTAGTAGAAATTTTAGACTGTACTTAGTTCACCATGTTTCATTATCATGCACATGAAAGTTAGAGAATAACTAGACATTTGCTTCCTAAGTACTCCTGCATACATTATGATATACTGCTTAATTGTATATTTACACAGCAATTTTCAGGTTCAGGCTCTCCCCTATTTCAGTGAATGGAACAGATCTGTAGTGCAAAGGGAAGGTTACAGAGTAATCTTTCTGCTTTGCAGCTGGGGAGTTCTAATGGCTTAGGAGAGAGCAAAAAATGTGCCATTTGCTCCTCTGGGTAGATCCAGTGTAATTTTCAGACCCGGAAGGGTGTAAGGATTGTCACTTGTGTGTTGCCAATGTCACATGCTGTCTAAGGACAAAGGTTTACTGGGGACGTGGTGAGAACACTCATGGTGACAAAATTCAAGAAGTTACTTTTACTAGTAGAAGGAGACAGAGAAATATTGCAAACAAATACCTTGGTCTCAAAATAAATTCTTCCATTCCTATTACAACAAAACTAGTTCTAAGTATTCATTTTTTCAGGCTTTGCTCCTCAGTTTGTTACTACATTGGAGGTTTTTATTTGTCTTATTTCAAACACAATGTTTATCATTAACTACCTATGGTAGTGCATCAATAACACTCCAGGGGGAAACCATTTGTAAACTTTGTTGGCATATTTCAAAACATAAATGTTCCAACAGGAGGAAAGATAAAGACTACCCTTTAAGTATATAAAAATAAAGTATATATGTATGCATTTTAGGATGACTTTTACTATTTTATTTTTTTTCCTTGCTTATAGGTTTTGAGAAACAGTTTGTCTTGAGATGAAAATTTTCATGTAGCAACAACAACAAAAATGATTTCTGGGTAGTGTTGTTGACTACCAATGTAGTGTAAATTACTGTGCTCATATGTAAAGAGAAAAGCTTTTGAAAATGTGCAATGTTCGTTCTATTTAATTACCAGTAGCTGATATGGATAGTTTTTTTATTACTATTTCTCATTTTTATTTTTTATTTTTATTTTCAATGAATAGCATAGGTAAAAATAGGACATTCTCAAGTCTTTTCTAAAAGCCCCATATTTTTATCTACTTTCCATCTTTTATTCTCAGCAACACAAGAGTATTTAGGCCTGAAAACAATTTGAAAAAATAATACTCCAGATTTTTCAAATTAGACTTTAGACTATAGGCACTCATATCTCATTCTGTTTTAATTTCATTGACCTCTGTCAAAATTTTAGCTGTAGGTGTCAATCTTTTTGACCAACGCCTATTACATAAATCTTACAATTGCTCCGCTTTCAGTGAAGGATTTCACATTTCATTGCTTTCTAGAGTAAGAGAAAGTTTTCATGAAATATATATATGTATATATATAATTTTCTTGTCTCACAGGAGTGTTGGCAATGCTTGCATTTAAAATAAAACATCATTAAAGTCACTGGTGATTCATGGAACATTTTCTTAGGCAGATTACTTCAGGCTGTTTTAATGCCTTATAGCTGGAGTTCTTGCTTGACCCCATGGTAGAAATATGACTGTGAATATGTGTGTGTGTGTGTAGATTCAGAAACTGCCTTAAGCAATGTTCTTTCTGAAAGTATGAGCAGAGCTTAAAACCATATTTTGCTCCCATTTGGATAGGTTGTTACTTTGATTTTGTGCTTGTCTGAGAATTTGAAAGGCACTCAAAAAGGCTACAGTATAAAATATTTAGTAGCATAACTTTCAGATAGCTTCTTTATGTACCATCAACAAACTTTTTTTTGAATGATAAATGTCACTGTTCTAAATCAAGAAAGATTTTACAATGATCTCAATTATAAAACATCTTCCGGTCAGTTCCAGAATTGGATCTAGTGGAATTGTGGGATAGAGATCTTAAGATGAGAGCTAAAAAAGGACATATGACAAACCTTTGTGAGCTTGAGAGCAAAAGCATGTGAGAACTATCACATTAAAAGTCTCAGTATATTTTTTACTTTTGAGGAACTCCTCTGCAGATATTAGGTACCATTTAGATATTTGAAATCGAATGAATGCAATACTATTTAATTGTTTGAATTCCTTCTGAAAATTGCAGGCATTGTGTAACACCAGAAAAAATAATCCCGTTATCTTAGTTGTAGTTGCTTTTTTTTTTTTTTTTAATTCACAGACTTATCAGTATATTAGAATGTTATTTCAAATTATTTGTTTTATGTTTGTTTTTCTAAAGAATCAAGACATCGACAGATGTTGATCTGCCAGAGGGGAGAAAGGCACTACAGAGGGACCTGGATAGACTGGATCGATGGGCCTAGGTAAACTGTATGAGTTTCAATAGGGCCAAGTGTAGGGTCCTGCATTTTGGTCACAACAACCCCAGGCAACCCTACAGGCTTGGGGAGGAGTGGCTGGAAAGCTGTCTGATGAAAAGGGGCCTTGGTGTACTGATAGACAGTCAGCTGAATGTGAGCCAGCAGTGTGCCCAGGTGGCCAAGAAAGCCAATGGCATCCTGGCTTGCATCAGCAGCAATGGTGTGGTGAGCAGGACTGGGGAAGTAATCCTGCCCCTGTACTCAGCACTGGTGAGGCCTCACCTTGAGTACTGTGTTCAGTTTTGGCCACCTAAATACAGAAAGGACACTGAGGTGCTGGAGCAGGTCCAAGGAATGGCAACAAGGCTTGTGAGGGGCTTGGAGAATATGCTGTCTCACTCCAATTTATAAGAGGGAGATGAGGTTCTTTGATATATGTATACCCGATGTGAGATTAAAAAACAACAGTTCAAATGTTGGTCTGACCAGTTTATTACAAATCCTAGTCGTTCAGAGAGATGGAGAAGGGAAGAAGGGTGATAGAAATGATAGGAAATAAATAGAAGCAAGGAGTCTTTGTAGGAAGCAAGAGGGAGATAGTCACCACCATGGGTCCAGCATGGTTCGTAGTTCAGCCATTGATCTTCAGTAGTGGTGGGTTGTTGGGTGTTGTTGTTCCGTTGATGACGGCAACTTTTCAATGGTAGTACGAACTTATTTATAAGTTCAAAGTGGTCGGGTCAGTTCTCTTTGGAGTGACAGCTCAAATCCAAAGTTGTTGAGTCAGCTCTCTTTGGAGTGGCAGCTTCTGGCTCTGGGATCACAGCAGAAACTCCTTTGTTCCTATCTTCCGGGCCTTGACAGCAGATAAGAGGGAGCAGGGATGTCCACCTGCATCCTGTTCTTCACAGGACACAATGGTATCATTCCCCAATTTTCCCATACCAAGCTAGAGCTCTTTAGTCACAGGCCAGATCTTCCGCCAGTAAACACTCCTGAGCACTCTCTTTGGGAGGCAAACAGCTCTGAAGGAAGGTGCTTTCAAATGTCCACAAAGTGATGCTGATTGTCACACGGTAGCACCCATCACTTGCCTCCTCAATAAATCAGTTAGAGTCTTATCTCAAGAAATACCTCAGGAAGCAAGCTTTGAGCCAGAAAACAAAGAAGGGTTCTCACATATGCCCTATGAGGAGCGACTGAAGGAACTGGGGCTGTTTAGTCTGGGGAAGAGGAGGCTGAGGGAAGACCTTATTGCTCTCTTCCAACACCTGAAAAGTGATTACAGCAAGAGCAGGGCTGGTCTCTTCTCACTGGTGACAGGATGAGGGGAAATGGCCTCAAGTTGCACCAGGGCAGGTTTAGGTTGGATATCAGGAAAAACTTCTTTACAGAAAGGGTTAAGCACTGAAATAGGCTCTCCAGGGAGGTGGTTGACACACATCCCTGGATGTGTTTAAAAACTGTTTGGATGTGGTGCTCAGGAACATGATTTAGCGGAGGGTTGTTAGAGTTAGGGTAGTGTGGTGAGGCTGCAGTTGGACTTGATCTTTAAGGTCTTTTCCAACCTGAGGAGTTCTATGATTCTATGGTTCTATGAACAACAGTAGTTTAGCATGTCAGCTTCACTTAGTAAATATCTTAACATTAAGATAGTATGTACAAGTTATGCCAGAAGTGTGATAGTATCCTACTTATCTACTCAGAAAGTTCTTCTAAAATGAAGACTTATTGCTATATTTTGAATCTGAGAAAAAGGAATGCAAATTACCATATAAATGGCAAGCAGAATGGGAATTTCTGGACAGCCAGCAAGCTACTAAAACTGCATTTCCTTTTGAAGTAAACAGAATATTAAATATTTTACATCCAATAGAAGATAAGGATTGATTCTTGTCTTATATATGACTTAAGGGTTTAAGATAAGCGCTTGAAGAGATTTTAGTTGTGACCAGGTGATATTTTCTATTAATGCATTATTAAATGAGACAAGCTGTGTGATTAGAATTAGCACATACTTCAGTAATGTGTTGAATTAAATTTTAAATCTTAAATACATAGGACTTTTATTTAATATCCACGTTCAGAAGTATAAAACCTTGTTTGAGGACAACCTGGAGTGAAACTGGAAGACACATTTCTGAATGGAACCAAGGCAAAATGATAAGGATGCTGGAAGCATAGACTTTCTAATTAAGTCCTCTAATTATTCAAACTGTTCTGTACAGTCATTTTCCTTTCCCTTCCTATAGTGCTTGGAAGTCACAGGGGGATCTGCTCACATACATCAGCTTGCTGCATTCATGTCTAAAATATGGCATGGCCTACAAAGAAAGACTTTTTTTTTTTTTTTTTCCTGGTTTCTAATTAGCATCACAATTGGAGACACTAGATTTTTGTTCTTTTCTAGCTTCACTTCTGGCTTCAGACCATTTTGCTAGTCAGTAATTGCAGCCAGAAAGCAATGCCAGAAGGTGTAAAACCAAGTATTCAGTATGCAGGAATAGAATAGCTGCTTTTTCCAGGAAGAATAAGATTGTGGTCATACCACAGCACTAAATAGGAAAGAGCCTTTTTGGGGGTTAACAGAAGTTAAAAACAAAGGAGGAACTGCCCGCTCAGCAGGGTGATTAAAAGCGTCTGGAAGTGTTGGGTCAAAGGAGGTGTCTCAGTGCTCACCCGTAGCAGATTCAGTTCTTAGCAAGAGGTATAACGTCTATCATCTTCTGCAGATTTTTACTCAGAGCTCTAGGTAAGTACCTGGGTTTTGATTGTTCTTCAAAGTTAAGATTTAGAAGTTTCTTTTCTCTTGTAGGTGTCTCCTTGCAGAGCAATGTCAGTAAATAATGCTTCTTTCCTTCCCTTCCCTTCCTTTTTTTTTTTTTTTTTTTTTTCCCCTCTTTCAACTTGCATTTGGACCTTCTCAGGAAGGGAGTCAATTTGCCCTCTGGTTTTGTGCGGCTATAAATAGGTGATACATAGAGATCTGTTCTGCTAACTATTATTACTTTTACTCTCTTGAGAACTTAGGTGGTTAAAATCTTTATTTTAAAATATATTTTTAATTTGGACTTAAATGTAGGATGAGCCCTGAACTGTTTGTCAATAAACATATGGTATTCATATCTCAGTGTATTCAAAAGCATAATGGTAGCTTATGAGGGAAAGTCCATGTACTCACTGTGTATTAGTGCCTCAAGAACTACTGAGTTGTGTGAGAGCTTCCAAGTTTGCTTTGGACTTGTGTGGGGGTTCAAGACAACTGGTCTTTTCTTCAAATTTCAGAATAGAGGCTGGCCGTGGGAGCGTAAACAAATTGTTCGCACCAGTGTTCCCTATGTGACCAGAAGGGGTGGAGCCACCCTGGGTTCATGTAAGGGCCAGCCACTGATTGGAGAGCTTCTCTTGGAGCTGGGCTACTTCCTGCGAAGCTGTTCTGAATAACCAGAGATCCCCTTCAACAGTTTGGGTGAGTTTGACTCTTTTTTGTATATATGATTATTGGCTCTTATGGTTTTATGATTTTTGGTTATTGGTATTCCACATCATAACATCATGTAGTGCACAGGGAGTTAAAGAGTTAATGCTCCACAGTTCCTGCTCGGATTGGAGGGCGTCTTGTGGCATTGGCATACCTGTGAATACTTTGCCTGGTATCCCTAAGAACCTGTCAGAAACATCTTTGCTTCCTTGTGAGCAGAACTGTTGTTGTGGGTTTTTGGAGCTCGCACATTCTGGATTATAGTCTTATTGTAAACCCTCTCTTACCAAGAGACCCAGAAGAAGAATGATTTCAACTGGGGCCCTCAGTAACAACAAGTCTTTAAACAAATTAAACAGGAAGTAGTTAATGCAGTAATCCTTAGGCTAGTCTGGGCAGGACAAAATATAAAAAGGATGTTCTATATTACACTTGGGAAGAATGGCCCCACCTGTAACATCTTTTTAGAAAGCATCAGGGGAGGCTTGAGGCCAACCCCTAGGGTTTTGGAGTAAAGGATACAGAGGATCTGAGGCCTGTTCTTCTCCATCTGAAAAAAGAGATATTGGCAGCGTATGAAGGAGTCTGAACTGCTTTGAAGTGGTTGGTACTGAAGCACAGTTCCTTTTGTCACCCATATTGCTTGTGCTCAGCTGGACTTTCAAAGGAAGACTCCTTTTCACACATCGTGCAATGGATTATATAGATCATGCAGTAGGCTCAAATAGGAAGCCCCAGTCATTCAGGAATCTTGGAAGTGATCATGGACTGGCTCAAGAGTAAATATTTTGGAATGCCACTGGAGGAGGAGATGGCATGTGCTGATGAGGCCCTGTTGTGCAATTAACTAGCAGAAAATTAGAAGCAATATGCTTTGTTCACTGATGTTATATTGTGGGAAAGCATCAGATGTGGAAGGCTTCTGTATGGAGTTTTGCACAATGAGTTGTAGAAGCTGTTGAAGGAAATGGTGAATTGATTCAATCTGCAGAAGTGAAGGTCATTCACCTGGCTTTAAATATTGCTGAATGAGAAAAGTGGCCAGTGCTCTACCTCTATGCTGATTCATGGATGGTGGAAAATTCCCTATTGGAGTGGTTACAGCAACAGTAGTAGAACAATTGGCAGCACGTGACCAAACTCATCTTTGCTGCTGAATTGTGGAAGGATACTGCTGCTCAGGTAAAGAACATAACTGTAAAAGTATGTTATTTAAATGCCCATATACACAAGAAAATCAAGACAGTCAGCAGGTGGATCTGGCTGCTGAAGTAGCTTAGGTAGATTTGGGCTGGCAGCATAAGGGTGGATTATTTCTAGCTTGGTAGGCCCATGACACTTCAGGCCATCAAGTAAGAGATGTAACCTATAGATAGGCTTGGGACTGAGGAGTGGACTTGATCATGAGCAGTGTTGCACAGGTTATCCATGAATGTGAAATGTGCTATGATTATGCAAGTCAAGCAGGTAGAGTCTCTTTGGTATGGAGAGTGATGACTGAAATATAAAAATGGGGAGTTCTGGCAGATTGTTTATGTGGATTGTTATCTTTTTACGACAATATTTTTGACGTTCAAATTAAGCTTTTAAAACTTTATGCCCTTTAATTGTCAGCATTAAATGCAACAACAGAAAAATAGCTTACCAGATTTCATTACTGAAGTATAACAAGAAATATTCAATTTTCAAGATAGTTGTCTTTAAACTTTGGAAACTAATAAATAAGGAAATGTAGAAGGTAAGTAAAAGTTTCCAGAGATCCATGTTTTTCTGTCACTGATTCCATATCCAGACTATCAAATTATCTCTCATTTCCTTCAAAAGAATGAAATATTGGATTTATGTTCTTGCTGTATCTGAATTTGCATGTTATACATTCTCTAGAGGGGGTAACTTGTACTTAGCTAGTAAATCTTTTTTTTTTTTTTTTCAGAAAAAACACTGAAGTTCAACAATCACAATGACTGAAGATAATAGACTTGTGCTTTAATGCATTCATAATGCTTTTAGCTATTCACTAGTGAAAATTTTTGAGGTAAATGTAACAAGAATCAGAGATGTTGGAAACAACACTCATTTTAACTCAGTTTTGAAGCCCAAAAAAATGGAACTTGTTCCCAAGGAATAAACGTGAAATCACTGCAGTACTCTGTGTGACAGTGGGATAGCCTGTAAAGACTCAGTTTGGACTGTGGGGCTCCAAGATGGCCTCACCCTTCTTGGAGGTGCCCCCTGCCTGTCTTGCCTGGAGAAGAGACACAATCAAGAATCTGCTCCCTGGGAATATAATTGGACTGAAGTGAGGTTGCATGCTGTGCAGATTAATCTTTCATGATGGTTGCTGAGGTGCAGGACAAAGTGCTGGCTTCATTGATTTGACACAAGACATACTATTCTCATCACTGTATGACATATTCTATAAAGTAAAGGCTGGATGATTGGTCCTGGTAGGAGAGGTGTTCACAAAGTGCCTTTTTTGTTGCTGCACCCTCCCCCCTCCCTTTATTTCTTCTTCTGAACTGGGTTTTCTCAGTAGCAAGAGCATCGCAGTAGCTAATGCTATATAAGACAAATGTATGTTTCTGTAATTTTTTGTTTCTACTTTTGAGAAGAAAAAAGGCAAAGCAAAACAACAATAGAAAACCACAAAAAAAAAAAAAAAAAAAAAAAAAAACACATCTCTGTGGACTTTAAGGAAGACAAAATCTGTGTCAGTATTTGTGAACCTAAACCAACTAAACATTCAAGTGTGCAAAATCTTCCACACTAAGACCAAAAGAAGTATTGAACCATAGTAGTTTTTACACAGTAGCTAAAATATTTGGATAACCAGTAAATGCCATTTATGCTTTCATATAAGACCTGATGATGACTGATTCCTGGAACTGTGAAACTAGTGTAAAGCCGCTGGCTTCTCAAACAGTGGTGATGGTGAATTCAGTACTTTGGGGCAGATAGATGAGTGCATTGCTGACAGTGAGTCTGAAGCAATGAATGTGAAGTGCCTAGAACAAGCCACTGCAGAAACAGCATGGCTGAACCTGAGACATCGTGAAGTAGGGGTTTAACACACTCTGTGGTAGTAGAGCAGTGAATGAAGTAAAATATCATCTGATTTTTCCTTGGCAATATATGCCCACTGACCTTACTTAAAGTTTTGGGGTTTGTGAAGAGATTTTTTTTTGAGTGTGGAAGAAGGAAAATAACTGTTACAATATTATAATTTTTTTATTTTTATTATTCCTGTTTGCTGCTTCTCTTCTTGCACTTCTACTTTCATTTCCCAGATTCCTTGTTTCTTGTTATCCTGTTGTGAAATTCAAATTGTACTTCTGAATGTTGGATTGTACCACTGTAAAAGACAATTTTTCGCACCTTCCTTCCCATTGGGAATAAGGGCTGGGACATGAGCAAAATGTAAAGGAGGAGCTGTTTATGGACAAAGATGTAATGACAGAAAAGATAGTTTGAAGATCAGAAAAGATGTTTGAAGAATCCTCACAAAAGAGTTCAGAAGGTGAATGTTTGTCCTCTAATTAGCTTTATTATTAGATCAGATTGCCAGGACCCCATCCAACCTGGCTTTGAACACCTCCAGGAATGGGACACCCATGACTTCTCTGACCAGCCTGTTACAGCACCTCACCACACTCCCAGTGAAAAATTTCCACCTGAAATCATCTGCCTCTTATATACTGGACTGTCCTCCTCTTGTGGCACCTCTGATGCCTATGGAGGATGCTAAAATTCCAGGCTGGGTCACCAAGAATGGAGACTTATGTGGTTTCAAGCCTAATTCTCGTAGACCATTTATAAATAGCCTGAGACCCCTTTTGATCCAAGAAATTGTATTTAATTATCAGGCTTATCACTTATTTCAGACCACTCAAATTGACCTTCTTTTGGTTCTCTAATTACATTCAGAAAAGACATGCTTCCACTTGTATGAATCTTTGGCATGGGAACTGCTGCCCTAGTTTGTTGATGTATATCTCAGTAAAAGGGAATATTTCCAGTAAATCTCATTCCTATACCCCAGCAGTTTCTCCCATTCAAGATGCAGAAGCTGACATTTCTCTATTACACTTAATGCAGAACCTCACAGGATCATAGGGGTTGGAAGGGACCTCTGGAGATCATCTAGTCCAACCCCCATCTAAAGTGATTCCATAGACTAGGTTGCACAGAAAAACATGAGCTAACAACCTGCTGTAATATTGTATTACAGTGCTTGGTAAAAAAAGCATGTCTGATGGAGAGATTGCCAGCAAATTACATTGCATCTTATCCAGAAAGGCAAGAAAGTGTCTATTAAGTTTCCGAAAGTAAGCTGAAAACTGGTGGATATAAGAAATGAAGGGGCATCAATACCAGCTGTGTTGGTTAAACCAGTAATTAATCAAAAAACAGAAGTTAGTAAGCTACAGGAAGTAGTAAGCACACTTTCAGCTGTGTTAAGGCTTTACAGGAGTAAAGATGACACGCTAAATGGGAAATTTTTGCCTTTATTATGGTATCTCCAAAGCAGCTAGTAGTACAGAAGGATAAATTTGCCCATTATCTGTAGATGTTATTGAGAAACTTTTTTTTCCTATAAGGGAATATTGCAAGATTGGGGTTATATTGTGGTTTTGATAAAAAATGAACTTCTTACTGGCAAATTTCCCACCCAACAATTTTGATTAATAGAGCAGTAATAAAATTAAATATTCTAAATGATTGGCTGGCTTAATTTTTGAAATGCCATAAAACATTATTCTTACCTTACTATCAGTTCTGCTAGTGGAAGGAGAGATTCAAGATGAGTTTGTGTTGGGCAAAAAGGGAAGTTTCTGCTATGAAAATAGAGTGAGAAAGCAGTTCCTTGATGCATTGACCATCAAAAACTGTCCACCTACATCTTCCTTTCCTTTTGAGCCATTGGACTGGTTGTAATTCTTAATCATCAATCAGAACACGTATGTCAAATTTAAAGTACAATATTTGATGCTGTCCTACAGAGACCAAAATGACATTTCTTCCTCAGAATAAAATGTAGAAATTGGAGCACTGTGCTTGAGTGAAAGAAAACATGTGGTAAGTAAGCTGTACTCACATCTCACCTGCATGACAGCTATAGAAATATTGTAAGAGAAAAGAATATATATATATAACAGAGTAATTTTGGAAGGTATATGAAGTTTATAGAGTACTCTTTTACAGCTTTTTAAGGAATTTGCTAAAGACTTCCAGTGTAAAATAGGTATTAGAAACATTTCTTTCCTTACTTTTGCAGCTTAAATGAAAGGTAAATATAGGTGCAGTAAGTAACAGTTTCAACCACTGTAACAGGAAGAGAATGAGCAGCTGTAATTTGTGAATCTTGTGAAAGTTTGTAAACATCTGCATTAGTTCAATTGCAACTACACCTTCTGGGGATAGGACTGTGAAGACCTATAAGCAGATGTAGAAGAAAATTGTTTAGTTACCAAAGCAATAAAGGTTTTGATAATTGAAAGAATATGTAACAATCTCAGAATAGCTGCAGAAGAGAGCTGAACTCAGTTTCTGGTGCTAAAAAAACTAAAATTAATGAAGACATTTTAAATTGAGAGCTTATGCTAATATAGAGTAGATCATCCAGCTTCTTTGTATTTATTATTAAGAAGTCAGGAGCAACTATAATCACTTTAATCACAAGCAGTACATGTTAGCATAATCTAATTTATTAGTGAATCTTCATCTGATTAACTTGTATCACCCTTGTCCAATCTATTATGCCACATATAAATTGTGTTCTAGGATCATAACCAGCAGCTGAGTCCTCACCATTAATAGCAGTAAGTGTCCAACAGGCAATATGTGCTAAAATGAGGCTATACCGTAGAATCATATCATAGAATCATAGAATGGCCTGGGTTGAAAAGGACGACAATGATCATCTAGTTTCAACCAACCCTGCTATGTTCTGGGTCACCAGCCACCAGACCAGGCTGCCCAGAGCCACATCCAGACTGGCCTTGAATGCCTCCAGGGATGGGGCATCCACAACCTCCTTGGGCAACCTGTTCCAGTGTGTCATCACCCTTTGTGTGTCCTTCTGCCTTTTTCTTGAATTTGTACACTTCTTTGAGTACATTTAGTACAACTACTGGAAGTAAAACAAAACGGAATATACCCACTTCTTTTACAGGTTAATCAGTTATATATGTACACAGTTCTAGAATTCTGCCAGCTTGGCTTATGCGGTGATTAAACATAAATACCTTGATATCTTGGAAATGTACTTTGCCTTTTAGAAACAATGTCTCCTATACATCTGTTCATTCTTTTCTTCTTTCACTCTCAGTTCCTCCTGTGTGAGCTTTTGTTGTGGCTGAAATCATATTCAATATACTTAGCCAGATCGGATCCACGTGAGGATACTGAAGGAGTTGGTGGAAGTGATTGTCAAGCAGCTTTACATCATTTATCAGCAGCCCTGGTCTACTGGAAAGGTCCCAGATGATTGGAGACTTGCTAATGTGACTCCCAGATCAGAAGGGGGAACTGGGGAACTACAGGCCTATCAGCCTAACCTCAGTATCAGGGAAGGTCATATAGCAGATCATCTTGTGTGATCACATGGCATGTGTTGGACAGCTTGGGGATAGGGCCCAGCCAGCATGTATTCATGAAAGGCAGATCCTGCTTGACCAACCTGATCTCCTTTTATGATGAGGTGACCCACCTAGTGGATGAGGGAAAGGCTGTGGATGTAGTCTACCTATGCTTCTGTAAAGACTTTGACTCTGTCCCCAAAGTATTCTCCTGGAGAAGCTGGCAGCCTGTGGCTTGAACAGGTGCTGACTGAAAAAAGCAGCTGGAGGGCTGGGCCCGGAGAGAGGTGGTAAATGCAATTAGATCTAGCTGGCGGTTTGTCACTAGTGATATTCCTCAGGGATGAGTCTTGGAGCCAGACTCTTTTAGTATCTTTACTGATGGTCTGGACAAGGAGTTTGAGTGCACCCTCAGTAAGTTTGCAGATGATACTATGCTGGGAGGAAGTGTTGATCTGCCTGAGAGTAGGAAGGCCCTACTGAGGCCACCAGTATGAGGTTAAACAGGACCAATTTCTGGGTCCTGCACTTTGGTGACAACAACCCTGTGCAACACTACAGGCTTGCAGCGGAGTGGGTGGAAGGCTGTATGAAGGAAAAGGATCATGGGATGTTAGTTGACAGCTGGCTGAATATGAGCAAGCAGTGTGTCCAGGTGGCCAAGAAGACCGATGGTATCCTGGCTTGTATCAGAAATAGTGCAGCCAGAAGGAGCAGGGAGGAGATCATGCCTCTGTACTGGGCAGTGGTGAGGCTGTACCTCAAGTACTGTGTTCAGTTCTGAGCCCATCCCTACAAAAAAGACTTTAAGGGCCTGAAGAACATCCAAAGAAAGGGCAACATAGCTGGTGTAGGGTCTGTAACACAAGTCTTATGAGGAACAGCTGAAGGAACTGAGATCATGTAATCTGGAGAACCTAAGAGAACAATGGATGTATTTGGAGTTGTGTGGAAAATCTGTTGGAGAACAAAACTAAATACTAAGTGGTTTTGTTTCTACCTTAAAATTGCTCAAAAGTAGTGAACAGTTCTAGTTTGTCATACACTTATAGCATAGTCTATTAAATTCTATTAAAAAAATCCAGAAACAACAGGGAAACAAAATATAGAACAGTAAGAATCTCTACTTTGAAGAGTTGTTAGGCTTCTGAGGTTTATATCTTCATTTGTATTTCTTGTAGCATCATGTTTAAAAAACAGGAAAACAATACAAAAAAAACCATCACCTGTAGTGTAAATTCATTAATTCTGAGACCACGTAAAAGGCACAATTATAGAAAAATGAAGAAGTGTGTGTTAAACTATTACTTATTTCTCACTTTAGATTGCCAGAAAAAAGTAAATGTAAAAGATGTATGTGTGGGATGTGTGGAGGGAAGTGGTTGCTGTTGTGTTTTATTTGTTGGTTTTGCTGTGCTTTTTTTTTTGTTTTCCTGGTATGTTACAGCAAATCATCTACAAATATTACACTTAAAGTACAATACAATGACATAGAAAACTACTTTGGAAGTAATTGGGGTGCCTATTTTACTTATCTGTTCCCCTCAGTTTCTTTAAACAAAATCATTTCCCTGAAAATTACATCACAACATTTTTCAGGCCAAAGATCTGCTTCCTAAATAGAAGGCTTAATTTGGTACTTGCGTTCTAGGAACTTTCTTTAATAAATATCATGTAGATGTCTGGAAACCAATGTTGATCCCTATAATTTTTAAAGACTGCTATGTTGCCTGTTGGCAAAGAATGCTAATGGTGGTATATCACTTTAAAAACAATCCTACAAGTACAACGGATTCAGTCTTTGGTTTGGGTAAATTATTAAGTTTCATGTGTATTAGTGAAAATGTCAAACCACATTCAAAGGAAACGGTTTATTTAAAACCTTTTGTCTTCTGACTACATAGGAAGGCAAGCAAGTGGATCAAGAAAGACCATCTTGTAATCTTATGTAAAAACTTAACGTATATAAACATTTTTATTTTTTCTTTAATGGAGCTGAGAAAATTGAGAAATTGAGAATTTAGTTGGGAAAACTGCTGTTCAGTTGTTGCTTATATGTGAATCTGAGTATGATCTTAGTAAATTTGCTCCATCTTTTTAGGAGCTCAAACCTTTCCACTTGTTGGCTCCCACTAATCATATTTACTTACTTTTGAATATATCTAGTTTGAAATTTTAGGCTCTTCAAAAATAAAATATAAGAAAAAATTTAAAAAGAACGTATGCGGGAAGAAGAAAAACATGAAGTTCAGAAACCAGGATATAAGAATGCTTGTCTTTGGAGACAACACATACTTAATGAAGGACTTACTAAACATCTTGCCTTCTGAGAAATCCACAATATCTTACTGATGTTAGTTTACCTTTGATTCAGTCTTATACAGTGTATGGGATCTTCATCCATTCTAGAAAGCTGATGTGCGCACTATGAGAAAATGTGTTCAGTTATTCAAGAATTTTGTATGCAATAGATTTTCTTTGTGTATGTGATGAAATGGAGGACAGTCCATTCTTGAGAAAGTGACAGAAGTTTCTTTATCAATGTATAATTTTTTTGCGCATTTACAAGTTCAGCATCATATTGACTATTAATCACCTATTCAAGTAATTAATCCATGACACTGTTTGCATAATCTTAGGAACTTCCCCCACTGACTACTCATGTTTTCAAATGTAGTACCAAGCCTCAGTCTTGATTGAGGTTCATTTTCTTAATGTTCTGATTACTGTTCAAGATTCCTCTCTCTTGGCTTCTATTGACATTTAGCGTGGCTGAGGCTGCTGATGGATTTTCAGAATGAATCTTTAATAAGTAAAGGAGCACTAAGATGCATTAAGCTAGCAAGATGAGTAAAAGATTTTTGGCAGAGGATCTATGAGCTCTCACCAGATTTTGATATAGGGAGATAAATAGTAGTCCTTAACTGAAAAGTTATTTAGCATTTTTTTCCCTGAACTAAAAGGTTGTAAGTATATTTAACAGAAAGCCTGTAAAGAGCATTACTTAATAGGAAAAAATTAGTTTTGTAGAAATGCAAATCTCTTTTACATTGACTTTAAAATAATTATTGACAGAGTAGGAAGAAGTTGGCTGGATATGCAGAAGACAAACACAATGCCAAGACGACTTGCTTATAGAATTGAGTTCTTATAAATCTTATTCTATCTGAGAGAAGTGTCATCTTTATTTTCTGAGATGTAACCTTCATCCATTCTTTACAAATGTAGCATCACATCTAAACTAGTGGTGGATTTGATTCCTTTACCAAACACAAAACTGCAAAATCTGTTATCTACATTACCAGCAGGATAACAGATAAGTTTCTTCAAGGCACCTGAGACTGACTCACTCACACGTTGCAGAAGCTTGAGAGACCACATGGTATCTTGCCCAGGTTAGGTATCTCACAGAACGTCTTAAGTGGTGTGACGTGCTTCTTAATGTTTAATCATTAGTATAACAAGTATGATTCCAGGTACTGTAGTGTTCTTCTGCATGTATGATGAAATAGATTTGGCTGTTAGGTTTGAGACCAATGATAATTGATACCTGTGAATAAGAAGTAAAGTTTGCACTTAGTCAGCATGATAGCCCCTATACAGCATTATTTATGAGCTCAGAGAAGATGAAAAAAAAGTATTCTGAAAAACAAGTTTGACAAAGAACTAGATACACATTCATTATACTGTCTCAAAAACTCTCTATTTAATCCACGCTGATGCAGGTATAGTGTTTAGATTACTTGCTATTAAATATTTCATATCCTTCTAATAACCAAGCCTACAAATAGCATACTGTGCAGTGCCACCTCAGCTACATTCACAGAAATGTCATCTACTTTTCACTTTGCTCGTTCCTGTTTTTACAGCATATGCTGTTGTACTCTTTCCCTAAGGCAAGACTGCCTGTTATAGGTATTGTTGCACACTTTTTATTTTATTTAAGTAAAAACATACTTCTTATTTAAACTACAGTATATTCAGCATTTGAGCTCGCATCTTGCTCTCTATGTCCAGTTAGCTTGGTATTATGATAGGGATTGCATTGATGGAGCAAGATAGAGAAGAATTCGGCCCTGTTATGGTTTGATCCAAAGTATAAGAAATGATAGGGGAAAGCTGCCACTGATGCGATCAGCTTTGGATTAGTCTCTTTGAATATTGTTCTTCTATTATATCTGACTTTTCTTTTTGTGTATTAAACATACTGATCATAATTTTTTCCACTGTTTGGAAACTCAGAATCTGGAAATTTTTTTACCCTCAAAGATTTTCATCCTCTGTATTCCTATGTGTTGGTGATATTAATTTTATAATTCATTTTTATTAAATGAGAGTACTTTTAACATCTTTTGGGATGTTATAGCAAGTAAGATTCTGTATCTTCTAGATCATTGGAAATATTAATTTCAAATGTCTTATTTGAAGGTAAATATTTATTGATTAACATCAGACCTGTGCGACTTGGTATTCTCTGTCAAACTTCACCTACCAAAATTCATACTCTAACTGCATTCAATGCAGATTTATTGCACTATTTGAAATTTAATGTATAGCTTTATATTTTCAAACTTTCTCATTAAAATACTTAGTTTTGTACTACAATACTTATTTGTGTATATGATTTACCAAAACAACAAAAACCAAGAAGAAATTTTAGAAAACTTAAGCAATTCACAAGAGAAAAAAAAAAAAAAAAAGGAACCCTGTACCTTGGAAAAAAAAATCATTTATCATTTTTCCTTTCAACATACAGAGACATATATTATCTAAAGCTAGATCTTGCTAAAACTTTCTGATCTGCTGAAGACTTCTCTGTGTAAATAATTGTTTCTTTTGCCTCATCCTCTGTCTGTGTTCACGTATCCAGTAAAAACTATATTAGTTTTACTGAAATAACTATATGACTTACTGTGTTATAATGTTATTTTGTGTCATTAAAATAAAACTTTGCTTGGATATCACTAATACAGCAACTTAAACTTCTTTGAAGACATTCCTCTGGCATGCAGATTTGATGTTTGTTTTAATTCCCATTCCAGTGTAAGTCAAATAAGTTGTTATTCTTTAGAAAGTTAAATGAGGAGGAATGTGTGTTCTTACAGCAAAATCTTGTATCCTGGCTTTTCTTACTTGGTCAACAAATTTTTATTTTCTTTCACTGTCTGCACAGTGGTCTTTAAGCAGAGAAGTAAAGCCCCACATTAGGTCATTAGTAGGCCTGATCATGTTCAATGTAATTGAGTTGAGATGAAAGTGTTTTCCTGAGTAATGCTGTGTACCTAGCTTTGATTTACAAATTTAAGTGTTTGCTGTTTGTAAAGGTATTGGTATTATTCTGCAGCAGCAGTTAGATGGTTAACTGTTCTGTGGACAATTCAATCCAGAATAATTTTTAGTGTTAAAAAAAAAAAAGAAAAAAAAAAGAAAAAAAAAGGCTTAATATTACATCTGCTGTTCTTAAGAAAATAAGAATGTTGATGGAAGTATGGAGATTTACACTAAAATATATCCTATAGTAGCAATTACATCTATTAATTACAATTACATTTTCCTAAGAAAAATCCTAATTTTTTAGAAGCAGCCTCTGATAGAGACATCCTAAACTTTCTATTTACAAGCCTCTATATTTAAAAGCAAGTTTTTTCAGTTATCAGCAGTTCTCTATGTATTCTGGAAACTAATTAGGAATCTGTTATGGACAAACGGGAACTCACATATTTATTCTATTTGGTGTGCTGCTTCAATGTCCTAACTTTCAGGAGGAAAAACATCCTTTCTAGAATCTCATAAAATTTTATTTATTATATCTTCATTTATCTTTTATTTAAAAAGAGATCATTTACTCTTATAGTTCTCAAATTCTGTACTACTTATGATCCTGATATAAAAACAAATGCTTTTTTAAATGTCTTGATAAGAACTTATATAATTCTGTCTTTAGTTTATTTGCTTTTCCCTATTTGAGAGTTTTTCATTTTTCTTATCTTGTTCCTGTTGAAAGTTCAGCTTCTTCTCTATTGTACCACTGTTGTATTTGATGGTTCCTTGTGAATTCTCAACTGTATGCCTGTGAATACTTTTCTTATGTTTTTGAAGGTAAAAATGTAAGTTGTGTGTGAACATGGACTAGTAAAATGAGGATATAGTCACTCAAGCTTGCAAGCATTTCAGTAACTTATGTCAGTGATAAATGTTGTACGTAATTGAAGAAAGTAGAGTTGTTACAGAAGACTTATTACAAATAATATACAATCAAATAAACAGTGGCTTTGAACACCTATTAATGAGCAGAGGAGGATAGGAGGTGGTGTCTGGTTAGGAAAAGAGAAGAAGGAAATATTTTTCCAAATCAGCGGTGTGTAAGAGGATTTAATTTCCTTACATTGACTGAATTTGGCTGCCAGAGCCTCTTAAGATATCAGTGACTTCCACAAACATATGTTATGTAAGAACAGCAAATAGACTCATCTAGACATAGATTCAAATTAGAACCAAGCTGCGATTTGAGTTGATCCTAAGGAAATACATATTTCTGAGCAAATATCAGACAGATATTTGCAGATATCTTGTGGTTACTTTGGAAATTTCTTTGTATTTTTTTTTTATCCTTAAGCACAAAGAAGATTTCTGTATGAGCTTTCATGCTTCCTCCCTGTTCTTTATCTATTAGCAGAAGTATACGTGGCTGACTGTGCTCAGCATTGCATCTTAGTAGTGTAAAATTTGTATTCAGCTTTTGTCTCTTCAAACTAAACTCAATGTCTAGTCACTAGAATGCAGTGGTTTTGGCTTCCAGACAGCAATTGTTTCCAGACAGGAATTTACAGCATTGCAGTGTAGTTAGTTGATTCTACCCTGAAGGTAAATGTAAGACGGTTTAAACTTTGTTATGCTGGTTACTCAGTGAATATATGGGGATATATATATATATTATATATATATATGAGGATATATATTTTATGACAGGACCACTTTAATTGCAAACATTAGCAATCTTTAGTATCTTTCCCTTTCTGTGATACTGTTTTACTGATGTACTTAATAGTATTCCAAGGGGCCCAGATACGTATTATTATTCATGCATCTAAAATAGGTTATCACCTTAAAGTCTTTTCTTCATCATAAGTAATATTATTTCATGGGACAGGTAAAATTGTTTATTATATCACATGATTACAATTTGAAATTGGTGCTTAACAGTAAAGCACATATGTTGTCATGTCCGGTAGCCTCAGGTGTTTAGCATTTGTTAAGACATAGCAAATGTTTTCACTGTATCCAAATACTTTGTTGCATGCTGAATATTTAAATTCAACCAGGAAATGATCTCACTTAAATTTGTTCTGAACAGATGTAACTCCAGATTTCAGTCACACTAATTTGCTTATCCTAGGATGGAAATTTTAAGATTAATTTCTTGGCTTGATTCCATCAATAAGGTTAGATCATCAAAAGGTATGTTAGATGAATATAGAAATAAAACTAAAAACAATGTTATTCCTGAGCAGAATTACTAAATATTTTATTCAGTTTTTCTAATTAAAATAATTACAGGGAAAGGGTAGCAACTTTCATACTGAACAAATTTAAAGTAGATTGAATTAATCGAGGTATCTACCTTTATGGTCTGATCTTTATGCTCTACTTCAGAGCTAAACAAAGTTATAGCATGTTTAGCATGTTAAGGAAGGCATTTTCCAAATTCCTCTTGAGCACTGACAGGCATGAGGTACCTCTCTAGGAAAACTGTTTCAGTGTTTGACTACTCTCATAATAAATAAATTTTTTTAATGCCCAGTCTGAGCCTCCCCTGGAACTTCTTTGTGCTGTTCCCACGTGTTATATCATTGGTAACCAAGCAGATAAGATTGGCACTTCCCTCTCCACTTCCCCTTCTCAGGAAATCGTAGAGAGAAATGAGGTTGCCTCTTACCCTTTTTCTCTAGATTAGTTAAAGCAAGTTTAGAAGCTAGTGTTACTTGCTGGCTTATTAATGTATTTTGGACTTATTTGCAGTGCATTCTTTTAAAACTTCAAATATCATGAAATCAAAATAGTGATATATATATATATATATATAAAATCTCTGAGGGGTTGGATTCAGTGATGTCGTGAGGTCCCTTCCAACCCTTGCAATTCTGTAATTCCTGTGATAATCAACCTTGAAAACAATGTAATAGTTTCACAATAAATGATGCTGCAAATTACATAAAGCCTGCGAGGCAACAATTTCCTGTGTATGTATGAAATCAGTATTGAAAATGTTTTTTTTTTTTTTTTTTACTTTAAATAAGAGCAAATGAATATTTTTTTATGCTTATTTATCTACAAAAGAACTCGCACCTAATCCACTCGCAATCCATGTTTGTACTAGAATGAAATGGAAAAAAAAAAAATCTTTAGAAGATCTCCTCTAAGAACTTCAACTTAGTTAATTATACATGAGGGAATAACTTAAAATCACATTTTTTTTTAATCTGTGCAGTCTTTCATTTCATATATTCCTGTCCACTCTCATTTGAAATCTGAATGCAACTATTTTTTTCAAAGGGATATTTGTAAAGTGATTCAATGCCACTCCTAATCACTTGTTCTAGGTGACAGAGCTGCATTTGGAAAACTGAGTTTTGTATGTAATACAGATCACCAATTTCACACATTACTGGGTTAGCTAAAGGAGCTGTTAATACTTCACCAAATTAGGTGGCTCATATTTCAAAAAATGCATAAAATTTGCATATGAATAAAAACAAATGTAGAATTCATATAAAAGACTAGGAGGAACCAGCCGTCTATTAAACGGAGATAAGATGAAATACATAGGCAAGAAATTGACATTTGTGCACTACTGTGCCGAAGGATTTTTAGTAAATGCTTCTTAAACAATAAGCCATTGCATGAAATTTCTAACTGGAGTGTTAAGGGAAATTACACTTCAGGATGTCTGGATGGAAATTACCATGCGATGAACTAAGATTTCTTTTTGGGTTACTGCCACCTTTGAAAATTTTGCAAAAAGATTTTCACTGACTTGTGGGCTCTTAGTTCAGTTTTAGCTTTGTCCTGTGATTTAGCATCAGATACATGGGAGTTTTTTTCAGGAACTGAAAGGTCTGTTAGAAAGATGATAGGTGTTTGTTTCCCTCCCCCCCCCCACTCTTGGACCTGTGATGATGTTAGTACTGATGGAATTTTGAAGTGGGTTTTAATTCATTTTATTCAAGTTAAATTGGCATCGAAGATTTAAGTTGGCAAATCGTATGTTTATGATATCTCATAAAATTAATGCCTCATTTATGAGCTGAAAGATTAGTAAGTGTTTATTTCTCCTAATTTTTCTCAAGTGAGTAAATTGAGGGCCAGAGAGATGACAGCAGCATCCATAAGTAACAGTTGCAAAAATGATATGCATGACTTCCGTTTTGCTTTTAGTTTGTGTTATATGCTTGGGGGAAGAGACAGTAAAGCTGCTGGCTGGCAGAAGAGTGTACAGTGTGGCTACATTATGGATTTTTAGACTTGATCCTTGCATCTAGGGTGAGAGCAACAGCCTCAATTTCTGTAGAGATCTAGTGCTCAGCTGTTTATCTCCTTAGCTACCAGGTAACTCAATTTTACTTTAGGTTAGTTACCAAAGAACACCAGTGGCTCCCAGAGACATCTGCAAGCGATACATGTCTATCTCTAGAGGAAATGTGATCTGGCTTTAGGAGAGAATTCACTGAGAATATAAATGAGGTTTTCACATAATGGGTTAATTTTCAAGTTAAAAACAAACCAATTAAGAGAGTCATGGAAAACACACATAATGGAATTAGCATTGACAGTCTGCATTGTTATGTCTATTTTGAAATATTTTATGCAAAATATGCCTGTTTTACAGGTTTATAGGACTCAAGATTCAGCTGATAAGATTTAAAACCTATTTTTTTTCTGAAATGAGTAGGATGTTAAGTACCCTTTCACTGTTACTTTGGATCCACACTTTTTTCCCAGTACCATGCATAATGTTCCTTTAGCATCTTCCCAGTCAATTAATCTATAAAATGTTACAACTAATGTATTAAGCTTTTGACTGTTGATTGTGGGCAATGTTACAATGTATTCCTTTGGATTTTTATTTTTTTTTTAAATAACACTTCAATTTTTATATAAATCGGCTTTGCACAGAACATCTTTGGCAATCTATTTGTCAGTGAGGGTAAATTCCATCTTTCAAGGGAGAGTTCATGTTTCAGCTTTCATTTGAAATAATCCTTATGGATGTATGTGAGTGTACACATGTACTTCTTGCTCTCTTGGAGAATATTAAATAAAATAGACCAAGAAAAATTTGTAGATATCCCATGGGAAGGAAATGGGGACTATAACTTGAAGTAGCACAAGAAGCTCCAGGATGAATGTCCTTCTGTTTCTTCCAATTTCTTGTTTGTTCTATTCTTACTTTTGCTGTTATTCTACTCCTTTACACCCTTCAGAAAAAAAACATTTCAGCCAAAAACATCTTGCAGCCAATTTATTTTTGTTTGATATTATGGGAACAGATATTGAGCACCAAAAGCTTTCACTTGTTAGGGTTGTGATCTGGAGTTACTTGCTGTGAAAGGGTTTCTTCCAGATATTCAGTGGGAGTCAAACTGTGTACAAATTGGCAATGAAACCAACATGTTCTGCATAGAAATGTTTTCTCACTCTTCCTTGGAGAAGGTTAGGATATGCCAATTATATAAGGCAGCTATGGTTAGCTCTATTCTGAAAGACAGGCTTGTCTGTATGGAACCCAAACCTAATAGTATCTGTCTACAGAGAAGATATGAAGATGAAGACCAGGGGAGTATTTGTTGTATATGGGCTGTGCTGCATTTCTGCCTTAATGCAAGAAATTTACTAGGTAATGGGAAGCAAAAAAAAATCTTGGATTAATTTAGAACTGAAGCAGTGTTCTGCACCCATTTGGTATTTATGCAAGTGTAATGTTTCCAAATTTGACAATTCAAATGAAAACAACATCTAAATGCTTTGGCTATCAAAAGTAGTCAGAATAACTTTGATCAAAAAGAAATGAGTTGACATAGTGTTCCTGACTCATGCTGAAGTCTACTCCTTCATCAGTCCAGCTGTAAATGAGTTATCTTTCAAGTTAGGCCAAAAAAATCAACAGAACTGGAATAAGCAACTCTAGCTTATTGGTTTCTTCCATGCTATTTTGTAGATCCAATGATCTATTTAGTCTTGATTTGAGTTTTATAGTGGGGAACATCTGAAAAGCTAGTCCCATTTCCTTTTAGGTATAGGTTTCATATATTAAAAGCTAAACAAATTGCTAGCTTGATTTCTGGAGAAGAGGAAGAATGGAGAAGAACAGAGTAGCATATAACAGAGTAAATAGCTTTTTTTTTTTTTTTTTTTTTTTTTTTTTCCTCTGGGCTACTGTCCTTCCCACCCTGGGTGTGTTTGTGTGTATAATCATCATGTAACTGAAACCATGCATCAGTGCAGTTTATCTGACACTTACTTTAAGCTAAGATTAAATAATGAATTAGAATCTGGAGAACTGAACAAACACCCATACAGTAAGAACTGTTCCACTGTTCTTTCAGAAATGAAAAACATCGTTGTGCTCTAATAGGAAAATTACATAGGCAAACATTGCCTGAATCAGGAGGTTCCAGCTCATTGACTGTAAACTTACTCTATGCTTGAGTGACCGAACAGTCTAGTGCATAATTATGCAGATGTGTAAGATGACCTAAGTGAAGCCTAGTCTGCCTTCTGCATGCTACAATTTTGTATTTATTTCTTTTCTGTGCCAATTTAAAAATAGCTCTGATAGTGTGTAAGTTGGTTGTTTTCTAATAAAATTAGTTCCAGTTTGTGGTTTTTTTTTTTTTTTTTTTTTTAA
>JACDJE010000082.1:3658536-3712446 GCA_016647715.1 Pavo muticus | reverse complement strand
TTTTTTTGGCTTACGATATATCTGAAACATACAACAACCTGGTGAATCAACGTATCTGGATGCATACTTCTTTCCTATCAGTCCATTGATCACCCTACTATTAAGCATGTGTGTGTTCAGCTATGTCACCTCACTTCATGAAGATGATCAGAGAGCAGTTTTATCTGTAGTTGTGCTAGGGTATTAAAATGAAGCGGTAACTTGAAAGGCAAGTAGTGGCAAGTAGATACAAGGAAACTGTAATCTGAACCCTGCTAAACTGTAGTAGAACAACACTGAAACATTGCTTCAGCCAGGGACTTCCAATTTTTTCACCTTTTGTTAGTATTAAAAGTTGCTGAAAGGATTTCAGGAGATAATATTAATTTACCTTATTTTTGTCTGCAGTCTTCTAACATGTCAGAAGCTTGTCCTACTTCAAATGAGAGAAACTCTTTTGGTCTGAAAGTTTGCTATGCTTATGTAGAAACAATGTATCTAAACAAAAATTAGTTTGGCAAAGATGCCACTTTTTAGGTGAGGCCTTGCTCTCCTAATAGACAGTAATTGCACAGTTCTGTGTAGTCCTGCTGATATCAGTGGGAAGTCATGAATCATGTCATCTTGTTTCTTCAGACGTATTTGCATTTCATTTTCTAATCAGGGTTGCTAGCTTGAAATTTGAGGAGAAAAGGACACATTTTGATGCTGAAAGTAATTTTGCTCTCAAATTCAAACAAAATCTCTTGAGAAAGTACATGATAACACATCTGTGGGCTAATCAGTATCGGGTTGACCAGACTGGCCTTGCCCTTGTTCCATGATTACAAGTTACTAATGTAATGAATAATGTAGAATCTTTTAAGACCTGCATATGCTTTAATATCTGCAATACATGAGATTTGAAAACAGTGGCAATGGCCTAGCCTAGATGTGCATTTCTGTGTGATGCTTTGGAGATTTTTTTTCATAGTAGTTGGAAAGTAAAATAGTGAATTACTTACCTTTTAGGGAACCGTAACTCTGGCTGTAATTCAGTGTGTACTAGAATTTGTGCGCCTCTTATGGATCCCCTTTTAAGGAGATGTTCATTTTTTTTTCCTTTAAGACTTCAAAATAGTTTTTCATTACTTTGAAAGTAATGAAAAGTGAGATCATCATCAGAAGTTTATATAAGTGAATTTATAAGACTATTCAAGACTAACTTTGCTGTGTTCTGATAAAAGTGCTACCAAGCTTATGCATTTTGATTTTTCCTTTGCTTCTTCCAAGCTCTCAATTTTGTACATCTGATTGTTTTACACTGTAAATGAGTAAGAAGTCTAAAACTTGTGCAGCTGTGGTGTTTAACTGCATCAAGTGGTAGACTGCCTTTTTAATACAACTAAAGTAGAAGAATCCTAATTATTTTACTGTTTCGTTTACTACTTCAAAATTAAAGAAGTTTTCTAAACTAGTTTCTGGGAGATTTTAACTTGTTGGTTTTGTTCTGTTATATATTTTTCTTTCCATCTCTGAAGTGCACCTCTTTTCAATACTAGTATGAAAAGGGAAGTTAGGAGAGCGAAGTGATCTAAAAGTGGAAGAAAATTTTCAGAAGTTTAATGTGGAAATGTATGATACTACTTCTATTATTCTATTTTATTTTTTAATCAGATCTACTGAATGTCAAAATCACTGGTTTGTGACTTGTAACTTTCAATTCATGTGACTGTACTGCATGTTGGTTTTCTACCGTTTTTAAAGACTGTGCACAACCTTCTAAGAAATGTAATTACGGTTCTGTAGCACATGAGATTATTGTGCCTAATCACTTCCTATGGAGGAATGTCTTGAAGACCCAGCATTGAAAACAACTTTATCACTGGAAGATGTATGAGCCTAGTTGTGAGATATAGGGGCTGTGCTCCCATATATCATAGCCTTTCTCCGTGCTTTAAGTGAAATTCCCTCTTCTTGCTTCTCAAAGGCATTTCTAATACGAGGACTAGCCTGCAGCCCAGAAGGCCAACCATATACTGGGTTCCATCAAGAGAAGCATGACTAGCCCCTCTGCTCTACTCTCGTGAGACCCCACCTGGAGTATTGTGTCCAGTTCTGGAGCCCTCAACACAAGAAGGACATGCAGCTGTTGGAGCAGGTCCAGAGGAGGGCTATGAAGATGATTAGAGGGCTAGAGCACCTCCCCTATGAGGACAGGTTGAGAGCTGGGGCTCTTCAGCCTAGAGAAGAGAAGGTTCCGGGGGTATCTTATAGCCGCCTTCCAGAACTTGAAGGGGGCCTGCAGGAAAGCTGAGGAGGGACTTTTCATAAGGGCATGTAGTGATGGGACAAGGGGAAATGGTTTTAAACTGGAAGAGTGTTAAAGAGATTTAGTCTAGATATTAGGAAGAAGTTCTTTACTGTGAGAGTTGTGAAACACTGGAACAGGTTGCCCAGAGAGGCTGTAGATGGCCCCTCTCTGGAAGCATTGAAAGCCAGGCTGGATGGGGCTTTGAGCAACCTGGTCTAGAGGAAGGTGTCCCTGCCTATACCTGGGGCATTGGAACTAGGTGATCTTTAAGGTCCCTTCTCACTCAAATTATTCTGTGATTCTAGGACTATTCTCAGATCAGAAAATGCTTGAAACTAGTTACTGGTTTATTGTTTAGTGAAATATTACGTACAGAGATAAAAAATTTGAGATTTTGTTGATGTGGAAAGGTAGATCCATACAAAGTACAATCTATCTTAATACAGATTTTGTAAATAAGGGAAATTGAAAAGGAATAGAAAATATATCCAGGGACCTGTTTACTTTAGCAGTTTTGGCAGCTTATTCTTGTTGCTTGTCCGTAGAGTAGTATTAGTTTGAGTTCAGATATGAAAAGTATACACAGACTGTCATGGGGTTATCTCTAGATCTGTGTCCATGACAGGGGAACAGCAGGCCAACAGGCCCACCAGTCCGAAAAGGGAAAGGAGAAAGGACAGGGAGATGGGCCTGAAAACAGAACAGTGGCAATGATTTGAGGAAAGAAGTTAATTTACTAAATATGATATCGGAATGCAAGATAACACAATGTAATACAATATAATTGGAATTGAGGCTAATAAGTCAAATAAAATGAGAAAGTGTCTGAAACCGAAGGCCTTACTCCGAATTGAGGGCAGAATGGCTGGAGAGCACACCCACATACTGCCAGGCAGGGAGAGAGATAGTCCCATGACTTGCCAACTTTATCTTCCCCTCTGAATGCAAAGTCCTCTGGGCTATGTAGTTCTTCTTTTCTGAGAGCGAGGTATTTGGAAAATCAACAGTTCGTGGAAGTGGGGCATTAACTCTTTAACTCCCAGTGTTTTACATGATGTTATGATGTGGAATCCCGATAACAAAAATCATAAAACCATGACAACAGAACTATTGAGTGTCCATTCCAGATGCTTCTTCACAAAAACAGTTGTCATTTTCAGATACACAGGTCTTAAATATATATGCTTGTCCCAATAATTCATGATCTGAAGATGTTCACACACTATCTGATATCATCTTGCCAGAGAACTTATGCTCTACTCCCTCTTAAAAATGATTTCTGTTAATGGATGTACACAGTAAAAGTATATACACCTCTTTGATGTACATTCAAAATATCACACTTGTGCAGTGAATAGAGGATTTTTGCCTGGAAATACAAAGATTTGTAACTGAGTTGTGGAGTCTCTTAAAATTGCAAGCACCAACTTGGACGGATTTAACTTTTTCACTCCTTTTTCCTTGCCTTATCCTCCTTCAGTGCTGTTGCAACTTTCCTTAATAGAAATTAAAAGTTGGGAAACTAAGTAAATGAGCTAATTGTTTGTTTGGTTGTTCTTGTTTTGTTTTGTTTTTTTTTGGAAAGGAGTAATCTGAAATTTTGTTCTCTAATACTTTTTAAAGTTTGTTTGTTTGAATTACTGTACAGCTGAAATGCAATTAGACTTCACTGTGATATATGCTCAGTGCTTACAGTTTTAAAGCAAAATGCTTTAGAAGCACAGTTGTTGACAGATGGGCATTTCTACTCAAATGTTTTCCTGAATTCAGTTGTTAGTACAAAAGCTTTAAAATGTTTATTATTCAATGTTGATATCTGTGGGTTATTTTGTGTCAAAGCATGCGGCCACTTTTCATCAGCAGCCAAGTGTAAAGTTGAAATAAAAGAGATTTTTGACCTTGTCAAAAATAAATAGGTGGATATATTCCAACAACAACAACAACAAAAAGCATGCCATTTTTACAATCACTGTTTATATAATGCACTGCTGGTCTGTCTAAAAGTCAAATTACTGAAGTCTGTAAGAAAATCTATTCTAACTAGAGGAAGATGGAGGAAAAAAGAAGTGTGTTAGAAGTTGTTATACACTTGCCTGTGTATTGTTGTTCAAGTACATCTTGCCAGCATTATCTTTTCTTTTCTAATCTTATCCCTTTGATGACAAGTGATCTCTAATATAAGTATAATCCCATGGATAGTTTAAGGAAACAATAGATTTTCAGAATGATGGTAGGCTATCTGAGATTTTAAATAAGACATTTGGAAAAATAACTAAATATGTAAAAAAACCTAGCAACAATTATTTCAATGATTTGTAAGGTTTTTTTTTTCCTTTTCTCTATGCATCTTTTTTTTATTTAAACTTTATCATGAATACATTCTTATGCCTGTGGCTTTGAAGTATGATAAGGTCCATATTGGAGTGAAAAAGATTGATAATAGAAGTTGTCATCTCCAGAAAATCCCATCAGTATGTCTCATTTTCTAGTACTTTATTGTTAAAAATAAATAAAATATATGGAGTTACTATTCATATTGGAAAGGATAAGAGGAAATTTCTGTAGTGATATCTAGAAGGTAAAACAATTCTGAGGGTTCCTCTTCTAATTCATTTATTAGTTAAGATGTAATCACCCCTATTTCTAATCTAAAATGTACTGTATGCACAATGTACAAAAGACAAAAATGCACAAAAAAAAATTATAAAGCACAAGAGCAGAGCTGATTGTGGAGAAAAAGGAGTCACACTTCATAAAGAACATAATTCTTACTCTCCATCTTCTGTTCTTCACATTCTTAACCAGAGTCTAATCATTCTTCTCCTGTATTCATAGAATCATTGAATCATATAATCGTAGAAGAGCTTGGGTAGGATGAGACCTCAGAGATCATCTACTTTCAATCCTCCCTGTCAGCGGCAGAGTTGCCATCCACTAAATCAGATACTTGATCAAGTTGCCTTGGGACCCAACCAGCCTACACTGGAATGCCTCCAAAGATGGAGCAGCCACAGGTTCTCTGGGCAACCTGTTCCAGTAGGGAAACCTTTATGTTACAGTTTCAGGGCAGTTATGCTGGTGCCTTTGTGGCTGTGAAGCCAGCTCAGTCTGTGGGCCTGTAGGCTAGCCTGTCTTGGCAAGACCATGGCCAACCAGGGCAGAGCGGTGGGAGAAGGAGACCAGCTCTGCTGTGTCTTCCCCAGGCCTAGGAGGTGACATGGGGCCTGAGTCTAGGAAGTGCCCTAGGGAAAAAGGACAGTAGGGCCTGCAGTGCCCTCAGGGCCATGACACACTGAGTATTTCAGCACTGCTGGCCATCAGAAAGAACTCGCCAACAAGGGATTATCATTTATAGTTTCTCTGAGAGCTAGTCGTCTGCCATTAGGAAAAAGAAATCTCTCCAAACCCTTTGTACAGAACTATTTCTACTAAGCATGTGCTGTAAACTGCTGTATTTCACCACATAAATGCTTGACTTCAATGAATTTGAGTATATGGACACGTCCAAAATCTGGGATCTGACCAGTGAGTTGAAACTTCTGTCGTAGTTTGTAGATAATGTTGTAGGAGTGGTGATAATTGCGGGTGTTTTAATATTAAAAGTAAGTTAGTGGTGTGTGATTGAGAGATGAAATTATAAACTAAGGTTATATCTTTATCCAAATATCCCAAATTATACAACCAGTTTACTTCTCCATCCACTTGATGTACTGAATGGCAGTGCACCCATCTCATGTGTTGGCCACTCCTTCCACTTCTGTGTTGTTTGTGAACATGCTGAGGGTGCACTCTATCTCATTGTCTAGGTCACTAATGAAATTTTTTTACAGTATCGGATAAGTTATTTAGTTTTGCACCACAGCTGGTGACTTCCTTTCAGCTGAATTTCATACAGCTGATCATAATGCTTTTATTCTGACTGTCAGCTGGTTTTGGTCCATCTCACTTATCTAGTCTGTGTGTCATCATTTTGACGGTGAGGATTTATGGGATACAGTGTCAAAAGCCTTCTATTCCATCAAAAAATATTTCAAGTGATATACTGTAAAAGATGCAGAATTTATAATGTCGCTGGTGTATTATTTCTTTAGAAATGGAAATAACCTGTTTTTGAGACAAACACTGAAATTTCCTAAATCCTGACCCACATCATGCATAGTACTGCTTGAAGTTTTGTTTGTTTTGAATCCTGTGCTAGGCTGAATAGTTCTCTTGAAATTGACTTAGAGCTTTCTTAAAATGGTACAAGTTGGGCTATTGGGAACATGATGTAACAATTTATTTTCAGAAAGAGTAAACTTTCCTTACTTTTTTTTTCTTCCTGTCTGTTACAAGGCTGTATACAGGGTATAATCAGCCATACTGAACACATCACTTGAACACACATCCTGGCTTCTTTGTTTTAACCTTTGTCCTCACACCTTTGCAACACCTCTATGTATCTAGAACACAGAGGTTGCCTTTAGATGTTTCTCTGCCTGTGGATTTTCAAATATCCTTTGAGTGAAACAGTCTCATGCTCTTATGATACACTGTGATTACAGCATGTGTAGCTCTCAACTAAGAAAAAAGTCATCTAATTTGATTTTCTACATAATACAATCTTTTTTTTTTAACAAAGATTTTTCACTGTGTTTTTTAGAATGCTCTCATCTTTTGAGAGTTGATGGAAAGAAGGAAGTTAAATCAATCAAGTTACTAGCTCTATAACTTCCTAAAGAAACATGCACCACTGAGTACATTTTCACATTACATTCTCAGTAGGGACTTTACATCTTGTAAATGCTTCAGTTTAACAGGTATGAAAAAAGAGATCTCTATTCTTTGCAGTACAAAACTGTTGCTCAGTTCTTTTAGAAGTCTGATCTCTATTGTGCACATAAAATGAAAGATTAAGGAGTGCTCACAATTCCCAGATGCAGCTGACCTGGCTTTAGGTGAGAGAACTTCTTAGCATAGTGAACATTTTGATACTTTTGATTCTGGATGCATTTTCCTGTTTCAAACTAGAATACGCCTCATCTTTCTAAAAGCATACAAATCATTTCTCTTGAAGGAAAAAAAAGGAAAATGTCTTAAGACTCACTAGTATTATCCTGTATTATCCTGTGCTGTATGCCTTTTTTTTTTTTTAAATCTATTTATTTTAAGTGTTGATACATTTGTGTATGTGTGCTCTACTGCTCCACTTACCTACTCTTCTTTGGAGGCTTGCAGGTCTTTGAACAGCATCTCTTGCCTTTTGGTCTTTCTCTTTAAGGCAACTACACATCAAAGTCATCAATCACAAAATAAAAAGCCTAATGAGTAGAGTGGCCACAGAGTTTCAGACCCAGAGCAGAAGAGATAAAGGCCTGGTAGTCCCCAAGAGTAACAGAACACTGGTGAGCTCTTACTGTAGACCATGGAGCAGAGCAGGTTTATGTTGCAAAAGTCTTTATTATTTCCCCAGCTTCAAACAGAATTTAGATAATCATGTGCTGTCTATCTTGGTCTTGAGTAAAACTAGAATTCAAGAGACAACACACATAAAAATAAAAACAGAAAATGGGAAAATAATCATTAGAAATAATCTAAAATTTCCTAGGCAATTTTATTTATCATAAACAAACAAAAATTCAGAAAAGCCAATCATCTAAAATAATTTTCGGGTCACCTTTAACAGCAACAGTATCATTTCAATATACAAGCTGAAACATAGGAAGATCTGTTCATTTTAAAAGCTAGAGTAGAGCAATTAGCTGTAAGAATGTGTCATGCCTTACAATAAGAGTTAAATTATGGTAATATACTTCCTCACAAAAATGTTCACCATGTGCCAAAACCCACACATGAAAGCAAACTTTCTCCAATCTGTAATACTGTTAGATTCTAAGAACGGGAGAGATAATAAAGGACCTGATTCTTTACTTTGCTATGACAACTTGATGCTTCTTAGATGACTGCTGGAGTAAGCCTGTAACTAACAGTACAAGAATTTATGACTTCAAATAAATCCCATGTCAGCTAATGATTCAGATAAGCTTTCAATAATGTTGCCCATCTTTGTTTGAGAGTCATGCCAGTAGTTCTCTATCACTAACAGAACTATTATAGGTACCTTGTTCACTCCCAGCAGAGTCAGATTTTTATTTTCAATTTTGCTATATTGTAATCTGTTCCAAGATTTCCTCCAACAGCATACTTGTCTTCTCTCCTGGTGAAATGTCAGAAACTGCCTCAGAAACTCTTTTATCTAAAGAAAAAGCTGTAGAGAACTACTTGCAATCTACTTTGTTTTGTGTACATCTATGCAGTTTTAACTTGTACTTTAACTCCTGTTTGGCCCCCCATAAAAAGAGTATTGAGTTCCATTGGCATTAGTACACCAAGGCAGGAGCCAGCACACAGCTCTTGGGGCAGTTACAAATTACAAATCCATATTCCTTGAAATCCTACCTGCAATCTGTAGAAACGTTAATAGACTGGAAAATGCGGGCCAGGGAAGGCTAGCAGAGAGCCATATACCTTTATTCATTTATTTACTTAAAATAAAAAATAAAAAAATCCAACTGCATAAACTCATAAACTTTCCTGAATTTCACATTCTTGTTTTATTAGTAGTAGAATTTGATCTTTGTCAAGAAATACATTAAGCACATGTTTAGTAGAAACAAATACCTGTATGAATATTGAAAACGTGTAGTAGAGAGTTCAATTTTGCAATAACTATCAAACATTATCTCTCACTACTTAAATGTTGACTTAACAGAACTAATCTAAACAGAAAAAAAATAAAGTCAGTCAAATGAATAAATAAACGTGCTTCTTATCTGTTATGTGTATTAGAAGAAACAGTGGTTTAGTACAGCAATCAAAGTTTGATTTCAGAATGAGTATTTCAGTTATTCAGTCACTTCATATGATGAATATCATTAACCTGTCTGAACCTTAAGAAGAGATTAGCTAGGAAAAATTATTAAGGAAAGAAACATCTATTCTTATGGTGGCTATCCGTTGATGACAGGACACAAGTTATTCTGCAAAGTCCTAAAAACAACAGCGACAACAACAAAAACAACTAAAGCATCTGGATGACAGTAACAGCAATATGTGGAAATAGATGGGCCTTTTTTATTATGGAAATTGAAAAATTTTTTGTCTTTGATTCATGCTTCAATGTTGTGGTATTTTAAATTAAAAATATTAAAAAGGAGATAAAGACAGTGTCTATAGAAAGAAGATAAGATTTCTCTTTCTGTGGAAGCAACTGTGGGTTATAAGGAAAAGAGGTTTTCACAGGCTGTAGAAAAGGACAGCAAAACCAGAGAGGGCTGGAAACACGTAGGCTGAGAAATTTCTCAGATCGAGAAAATGGACTACTGAGAGTTAAAGAGACAGTTTTTATGCTTGAGGAAAGTAACTTTTCTAGAGAGAACTATATAGCATTTGCTGCAGCTCAGTCACTGATTCATCTGAAATCAATCCAGGAAGCAAAGACCCACTGGCAAGGACTCAGTAAGCAAGAGCAGTGATAGTTATCCTCCCTGTAGTTCCATTCTTCCTGAACACATCATCAGAAATTTCTCTTTAGAAAGCTTATTCTCATTTTGCATTGCCCTTAAAAAAACTTTGTTCTTCTGAAATATAAAATATATTTATTGTCTTTACAGGGGTTTCTGTAGTGGCTTTTACATGAAGAATATGGCAGTTGCAGATAGACCTCCTTCAAAGCTCTAGCTAATTTAGCTTATAATCATGATTTAGCTATAATCATGAAGTAGTGTGGGTAGTGGTTCATATGACCAAAACTCATACCACAGGTATGGCCAATGGTTTGATCTTCTTTTTTTTGGTAACAGAACTGCCAATAGTTCACATGAGAGTGAAGGTGGAAGGTCAAGTATCCGGATATTGCCTGTAGCTGGGAATAACTTTGAAGATATGCCAATTATTATTTAAGCAAGTTAGAACAAGGTTCTCTTTTAGAAAAAAAAATTGGCAACAATATTATCTGCACTTTTCTTGGATCAAGTCCTTATTGGTGTATGGCAGTATGGGAGGAAGATGAAATGAAATCTCTGATCTTTTAATATCTTGCTTGTCCAGTTTCTAGAGTTAGAAACATTATTTCTTATATGAATATGGTTGGAGAGCTGTTATGAAGGAAATATAATTCAGCTCTTCATATTCCATGGGCAGCATTTAATGGTGATTTCACTCATCTTGTGATGTATTTTTCTCCCTTGTCAATTTCTTCACATTGTGCAGCTTATTCTGCATTTCCCTTTGGCTCTTGTGATTCCCATGTAACATATCATTTTTGTGTTTTGTGATGAAATGGGAAAAATGAATTCTTTAACTATTTACCATTTTTAAAAGGGTGGAGGGTGACCATAGAGAATTGTATTCTATTACATACTTAAATTTTTGTTTCTTTTCTTACAGTAGATAAACACATTCCTTTCTAGAGATCTTGGTGAAGAACAAGCATGTTCTGGTCAGGCTCTCAGGCAAATTATCAGCCTATTTTCTGTAATCCACATACGGAGAGTATCTAGTTGTTGGTACTTAGAACTTTTGTGTCTCAGATACTCTTACATGGAAAGTACAGAGGTGTTTGTACCTTCAGTATTATTTCCACTTGCAGTTACTTCACAGCACAGCTGGCATTGAACAGAGCGAGGAATCAGTCATGCCAATCAGTCATGACAAACGTTGGCATAATCCAGCGTGAACTGGAAGTATGACATCAACAGGCATTTCCTGGCATGTTTGAAATCAAGTTGTGTTTTTCTTCAGTGCTACTACTTTCAGCTAACAGGTTGACATTGAAGAATGGAGGTAGATATTTTGTTTGCAGTTTTCCCCAGTTATTTTAGAAATGTTTCCATCCTGTAATTACTGGTTCTAGCTGCGGGATATTTGAAAATAAATAAATAAAAACATGAACTCTGCAAGCAACAGAGGATTTTTTGAAACCAGTTCAAGTTTGCCAGTCCTTCAGCTCATTTGCTAATTTAGTCCTTTCAGTAAATTAAGGAAGATCAGTATCTTCTAACTGTTTCACAAATAATTGAGACAATTCAATTACTCTTGCAGACTTTTCAATTCCTTCTACCTAGTAAAAGGAAGTTAAATCCACTACCCAACCATTCTCAAGAGATGCATATGAAGGTACACCAGGCAGTTAACATTTTCTGAATTTACTTTTTGATTCATAGTTATTTTTACCAGGGGTAGTTTTTTGTTTTGTTTTGTTTTGTTTTGTTTTGTTTTGTTTTTCAGTCTTTCCTTGTGCAAACATTTGAACTCTTAAAGAATTAATAGTCATGATGTAAGTTAAACTCTGAATCACTAGTGAGTTCAAGGCTGAATTCCTTAGGAAGGGAGATACTACATTAGCAGCTGATTTTAACTTTGATGTTAGCTGAGAATTTGACAGAGAAAATGATGAAAGATAATCTGCACACTGTCTTGAAGTTAGGCATACCAACTATTGCAGTAATTCCCCATGCACACAGCTTACTGAATTAAACCTGTGTTCTTTAATTTCACAAGTCTTGAAAAGCCCTATTGTGCCAGTTAGAACAGAAAATAATGAAGAAAATGCACAAGATTTTCTTCTCACTTTGGCCATTCATTTGCTACCAACGTGACCAAACTCTTTGATAATTCATACTGGTTATTTGCTGTATTTGGAAACCTCAGTTCTGGTTATTCTTGTAAATGCTTCAGGTCCTTTAGAAACCCCTAGAAAAGTGCACATAATAATGTCAGTAGTTCATTTAAAAGAAAAAATAAAAATAAAAATAGCCTATAATAGCAACATAACCCCCTCCCCATAATTTTAATCAGTACAAAGAGAATTTATGGCTTGGTAATTTCCATGTTGAAAAATTGGCCAGTAAATATATCTGAGCAGATGCACAGATGTATGTTCTTCCTACTATACCATCTGCTAGACAAACACGAGCAGACCCACACTTTGTTCTGGGTCCTTGCTCCATTAACTGCTGTTCCATCCATCAGAGGGAGTGCCTGAGTAGGGGCAATTCAAGGAGATCTGCTACCAGCTGGGAAGCTTTAGGAAGAGAGTATTACAGGGAGAGAAGCATACTTCAATAACTTGTATCAGAACTGGACTAGAGGACAGGTCTCCAGCTGAGAAAACATAATCAACTTAGCCCTTCTCATCTATATGTAGTACTGCCTGTTCCTGGTTGTCATACCCAACTGTTTCTTTTCTGTTGTCTGTGTCACTCCATATTTTGATGAAATTAGTCTAAGGACGAGGAACCTAGAGACTCCCTTCTCTGAAGACTTTTTGTCTAATCTGAGAAGTTTTTGTGCATTTTACAGAGATAATCTCTTGGGGTTTGTAATCTGATGACACCTAGTTGTTTTGTTTCTTACCCTAAACGGTGAAAACTTATAAGCTTTCACAAAATACTAGTTGCAGTGCTAAAATTAATTCATGACTATGATAGAGTTAATTCATCATTATCTATCTTCATTTGTTCACCCACTTGACTGAACAGTGCAATATTAGACATGTTCTCTTTTGATTCTAGCAATTATGCTGTACCCTTTAACTTCTTCCATTATAAGCTATTGAAGATGTAAGTACAGCTACAAGAAAAGATTTCTTGAAAGCTTTTTTTTTTAAATGGTTAAAAATTTCTGAGGGCCTAGACAGGGAAGACAAGAGTTTTGTTTGTCATTTTGATCACCATTCCACTAACATTTGTATTGATAAACTGCTATTATGATCATCTGAGTATTCTGTGTAAATGTTGAATCTGCTTTCTCAGCTTTTGTGAGTGTTTTTTGAATGAACAATGAGAAACATTAGACTGATTATGCACCTCAGGAGCTGTGGTGCTTCATAATGTAATGTCTCAGAAATACAAAACAAAGAATAAACTATTTAAAAAGTGCAGGTCGGGAAGAGATTTAAACTGTATCTTTCTAAGAGTAACGTTTTCGTTTTCCTTTTCCTCTTTTTTTTTTTTTTTTCTTTTTCCTGTTTCCTAAATTAATCTACATGAAATTTAAAGACACCTGGCTCCACCTATACCAAAACATAAACTACAAAGCTAATGCTTAGAAACAGATTAATGACTTGAATATTAAATTTCAAAATAAATGCTGTTGTGTATGGTAATTTTACTGGCATTCACTTAAAATGACCTGAATAATTTATAGGTGCCATAATAAAATCTTAATGTCCTAACTGGAAATGGTAGTAGGAGCAAAAATGTCTCTCTCATAATAAATATATAGTATGTTATAAAAAACTGAGAGGTTCGTAGAGATGGTTATAAATTATGTGTTATGAAATGCAGACAATTGATGACAGAACTGAAAATCCATGGTAAGTTCCATGGTAAATAAGGATAAGGACAAGAAGAAGCATTTTAGTATATCTAGGGAAAAAATAGAGCTTACTTTTTACTTGGGTAGTTTGCTAAAAAGGGAGAATGGTGATTCTGAAAGCAGATATATTTGACTAAGTGCTAATACACTACCTGGGGAATGGATTTCAATGGTATTTTCATATGTCCAAGTTGAAAGTACCTTCTAATTCAAGAATATCAAGAGGAGATATCGAAGAACAAATACTCCAGATGTATATTCAAGGCAATTGATAAAAAGAACTTAAATACAAAAGAACTGTGTGGATTCAGTGGGGTGAAATCATATGCAGCTACCACCTCACGGCTGTTGCTGTCCTCATCCTCTGTTGAAGTGGGCTTTTTTTTGTTTATTTGTTGTTTGGCCATTGTCCTTGTGTCATAAATAATTATTTCATACATGCTATGCTTGGGTATGGCAGCAAGATTCTGATGACTACTACTTCTAACCATGTGTTACAGTCAAGAGTCTGTGACATGCAAGTGGGCATCCTTTTAGCTTTCGAATTTTCCTAGTGGAAAATTCATTTCTATGCCTTGCCCAGCATGTATACTTTCTTTCCAACCTTCAATCATTCTCTGGGGAGCTTAGGACCAAGTGGGGCTTGGGGAGACGGTGAGGACTAAATTCAAAAAGATGCCACATGACTAGGTTTTTTTTTTCCTCTTAGGATCATGGACAACCTCCCCTCCCCCCACCCCCTATTTCTTATCTTTTTCTAAAAAAAAAAAAAAAAAAAAAAAATTAAAGAGCTTTAAAGGATTTTTACAATCAAGGTCTCAAAATTAATGCTATCAATTTAAAAGATGTTTTACACTACTGGAGATGATCTTACAATGAGGCCAAAAGCTCCATCAAGCCAGAGAGCAAATGTCCCAAGAAACTGCAGTCAAGATTTCTGATTATTGCTGAAGTGTGTTAACAAAAGTTACAAGGAGATATTATGTTTGTCACTGGCTTTTTTTTTCTTTTCTAAAGATTTAGTTTAGTCAAAACTACCAGTATTGGTGTTTTGTTAAATATAAAGGATCTTTGGCACTACTATAAACCTATAAGTAGCTTAGAAACAAAAGGAAGCAGTACTTCAAAATCTGCAGCTTTCTCTCAATCAAGTGAAACTGCAAAGTCAAGGAGTGGACCTGCAAGCCGCTGTGGAAAGTATGAATAAAGTTGTATCTGTTATTCGGTACATGTTGGTAACATGTCTCAAATATATCTATACATATATTTTTTAAAAGTACCCAAACAAACAAAATGAAACAACAGAAACAACACCAGACTTTTGAAACATCATAGAGGCTGACCAGCTGTGATCAGTATTCAACTCTTTTTTTTTTTTCTAATGCAATCTGTAAAGGACTGCCAAGGACAGAACTGGCAGACACTACTTAGAAAAAGTCGGTCTTCTAATAGTATTCAACTATACAAATTTTTATAGTGCTTTTTTTAAAAAAAATAATACAGGTAGCAGATAAAAACAGGCCTTTGATACCATATCATCTTATAGCATGAAGTCAATGTTCAAATTTAAATTAGCATTCTTAGCTAAAATATGGGGAGAAAAACCTTGATAAATATAGTAGAAGTACCTCCTGAATAAAGCACTGACATTAAAAATCAGATCTGCAGAGTAAAGTGAATTTTTAAAGCAAGCACTGTCTATGTTTCAATTTAATAACAGTAATAATAGTTTGTAGTTTGCACCAAAAGTAACGTCTTCTATTCATTTCCATTGAAACTACACCAGATACGAAGAACACAAGAACACCATTCTCTGCAAATTCTCAGCTACAAATTCTCAGAACTCTGGTTTTTAGCATAGTCACTACCATTAGTTGGGCATTTTTGCCAGCAATGAACGAGAACCCACATGCCAAGCTTGTAACGGTATGCACAAGAGGAGGTGACTCACTGTTTCACAGATGCTATGATGGCATAGATTATCTTCTCTGGCTTGACTCTTGAAGTTCAAGCCTTCAGCTTAGTCAGTGTCATGACGTAGCAGTCAGTGTTGATGTTTTGTCTGGGTTCCAGGAAATTGAGAAGGATCAACTTTTACTGTCTCCCATGGCAGCGCCCATCATTTTACTCACTAAGGGCTGAATCTTGAACTTTTTCTGCAGTAGGGAATTCACATGTTGACACTCTTTCAGTTCTGTCTGTTTCTGTGTGAGCATTGGTGGGACTCACCTGGTGTAAACATTTCCATCTTTTAAGAAGAACTGAGTTTTAGATAATCAGGGTTATGTAGAGACAAATATTCTGAAGTATACACATGAAATGAAAAGAGAAAGCATCTTACAAAGCAATAGTAGAGTCCATAAATACAACACTTAAAAGTAAATTATTGTAATAGAATTGCATTCTTACCAAAATTATAACAATTTTCAGGATACGAGTGATTGAAATTGAATGATGTTAAGAAACAATGGTTTTCTCTGAAATTCAGAAAAAAAGATTATGCTTGTTTTCATCCTGCCCTGAGGAAGGGTAACTATGTAATATCATGGAAATATCAGAAAATACAATTGCAAGAAAAATGTTTAGCTGAGGATATTGACCTTTGTAATTGAAGCCATCCCTTCTATACCAGAATAAGGGTATGACAGACAGTAAAGAGATTTATTCACTATTGAAAACTATCTATATTTAATCTTCCTTCAGCAAAAGTAGTGGTAAAAAAGAATGTGAGAATTGGCAATGATACAACATTGTATACCAAGCAACAAATAAGAGAAAAATGCTGTTTTCCTGAGTTTGAAAATGTTAGATAGGACTACCATGTTTAGTACTGACTTAAACAATGCATTGTCATCACTTTTTATACTTTCAGTTCTCCTTTCTGACGAAGAGCAAAATGACATTCAATGTCTCAATTAAAGGTAGCTGAAAGTTTGTTAAAAACTGTGCTGTTACTTTAAGCTTCTACATATTCTGTACAAGTTTGTGGAGGGGGATTATGGTTTTTTCCTTTCACATACTTCTGCCCTAACCTTATAAAAGATGTGCTGTATTGTAATCTTAATAGAAATTATCTTCCATAGTTATGTAGAAATGATGCTATTATGAAAAAAAGAAGCAAGATGAGTGAGAAGTTTTCTTTTTCTCCAAGGCAACTGGAATAGTTATCTTTTGATTTCTGGAAACATCATTATAATTCCAGTAGTATATACCATTGGTAAAATTACTAGTAGCTATCGTTAGCTGTGCTGCTTGTGAATAAAACAGGCTTCAGTTAGAACTAATAGAATTTTGAATGAGTTTAATAAAATTACTAGTCAAAATTAAGTTTCAAATAAAAGAATAAAATAAAAACAAGTTATTTTGCCACTGTTTTTCAATTTTAAATACCTAATTTTGGATCACTATCCCCACTTCAACATAAGTGTGAACATAGTGTTGGAAGAATGTGTGGAGTATTTAATATCTATGCAGTTTTCACCAAATATTACCAAGAGTACTTCCACAAATCTTCTTTTTCTTTTTCTTATCCACAATAATTTGTACTAATCCTTTTATTTTGAACATTGAGTATTCTTAAGATGACTTTATCTTTCCATTATTTGGAAGCTAATCTGAAATTTCCAACTGGCTGTTCTACTACTTATTGTGCCTGAAGAGCTTAACTAACTCCGCTTGTCTTCGTTGATCTCTAGAGATCATCTAGTCCATCCTCCTCTTGCTGTGTTGCCCCCCTAGAAACATCAGAATAACTGGCATTTTCCCTGTAATTTTGACTTAGATTATTAATATAAGCCAAGAAATTGATGCAGTTGAAATAGGTATCCTGGTCTATGAACTGCAGGAGTTATGTCTCACTAAAATTCTGCACTGAAACCATAAATTATTGAAAAACTATTTGCGATGAAGGATTTTTTGAATACATTAATGATAAAGGGAGAATGCCAGTGGTTGATTATATACTGTAGACACAATGTAATCACTATTGTAAACCTCTAAGTGTTTCTATATAAAATAGAAATATCAGACATTCTGTGAATCTTATTATCTTATTTTCAATTACTTACAGCACATGATAGTCTTCTTGGAGAGCTGGCAAATATATCTTTTTGGAATGGAAGTGTTTTCTAGTAGAAGTGTTTTCTAGTAAAAGTGTTTTCTAGTTTCCTCAGTGCCTTTTACACATAACCTTTAATCTTCTCTGTGAATTGCTCTTTTGGGAGACAAAAGAAATTTTGCTGTATATACCCAAAGTTCATCTCAAGACTTTTAACAGCTTTTGTTTTTCTTTTTTAAAGTATTGTTTAAAAATATGCAGAATAACTATGTGAATACTGTATTTCTTTTATGTATGTAAGCTTAATTCTCAGGAATATCCTATCCAGAATTAATAAGAAGATATTGACATAAATTCCTACATTCAAAAAACAAAATTATCCTGTTTGTAAAAGCTTTTCATTATGTGTCTCATGTATTCTCTTTAGGTTTAATTGAACTCTCTAGACAGAAGACTTATTTCTAGAGGGAGAGACCTAATACTACTTGTCAAAACTAGTAACTAGTTTTCCAACTAGTAACTTTAAATAATGAGCTACTGCTGTGCTTTAACTGTGCTCTGTCCTCATTGTATGAGGGAAGGAAAATAAAAAAAAAACACGTTTCTATTCAGTACATGCGAGTCATTCAAAATATTATTTTAAGATTAATGTATAAATACTACAAAATTGTAAAAGTAGTCTAGTTTGCCTAATGCTCTCCCTCATTAATGTGAGAGACCTATCCATTAGTAAAGTACCACACTATGAAGTTAGTCATTTGAGTTCATGAAGTGTGAATCCTAAAGGCATCAAAGAAAAGAGAAGAAATTCCCTCTTCGGTACAAAAAAATATTCTTTATGTATAGCAAATGCACTGTCTTTCCTTAAGTAACAAGTTCTCCTTCATTAAAGACTTTCTAGTCTTTAAAGATGGAGTGAGAACTTCTCAGTTTTTAAAATTAGACTTCAGTTTTGACGAGGAGTGTGTTTGTACTCAAAAGTCAAAATTATTTAGGGACAGAAAATATATCAAAGCAAATTGACTAATTTTATGATAGTGTTATCAGGAAAAAGATCATTTTGAATTTCACACATTTTCAGAAGGCAGAGTCAGAGTCAAACTCTTCCCAAGAGCATGCAGTTGTCCCATGATTTTTCTGATTTGGTGCAATGTTTTGCCATCATCTCCCACTCAGCTAGGTCTGATGAAGCCTGTACTGTCTCTGGAACTATACTCCTTTAAAGCATGCCTCCAGCTGTTTTTTGTTGTTGTTGTTGTTTTTTGTTTTTTGTTTTTTCCAGCAGAAACTAGAAAATTGAGAGCTTATATCAAGCTTGGAATTCTTCTACCTGCACAATTTCCTTTATACCAATTTTTGCCTTTTGCGAGTGTTGTGGTTTATCTCGGCAGGCAGCAAAGCACCACACAGCTGTTCATTTACTCCCCCTCAGTGGGATGAGGGAGAGAACTGGAAAAAAAAAGGTAAAACTGATGGCTTGAGATAAAGACAATTTAATAGGACAGAAAAAGAAGGGGAAATAATAATATAAAATAATAATAAAAATACACAGAACAAGTGGTGTGTAATGCAATTGCTCACCACCAACTGACTAATGCTCATCTAGTCTCCAAACAGCAGCAGCTTCACCACCCCTCTGGCCAACTTCCCATTTTATTGTTCAGCATGAATTTATATGGTATGGTGAATTTGAGTCAGCTGTCCCTATTCTGTGCCCTCCTAACTTGTTGCAAGCAAATCAGTATGAGAAGCTGAAAATTCTTGGCTCTCTGTAAGCACTGCTCAGCAGCAACAAAGACATTGGTTTGTTATCAACAATTATTTTCACCCTAAATCCAAAACACAAAACCATATCAGCTACCAGGAAGAAAATTAAATCTATCCCAGCTGAAAAAAAATGTCAGTGTGAAACCAAACTATTCAGTCTTACCTTGCAGAAAGAGCACTGTCTAACTACTGTGTTAGACAGTAGTATGCATAAGAGTTGTGCTATTTTTGAGTATTCTTGTAGGGAAACAATAGAATTTGGAATGTAAATACATGAGAACTATGCCATCTTACATACAGAATTTAAAAAAAAAAAAGTTTTAGTAGGTTATGAATTAAGTTTGGGGCTGAAACAAATATTTCATTATTGCATTTGGTTAGATAGATCAGATGCCTCTGTGTGACAGCTGCTTCCAAAAATTCCTTTTTTATCATATTTTTATAATAATGATGGAGCATCTCCTAGATGAACTCATTTCCTGAAGGCCGATTTGATGTAATGTTACTAGAAAAACAGGAAAGGTGACATGGATCTACAGTTTAAACTATAGTAGTGTCTGCCCAAATCCAAGCACAAATGCATTCCAATTAAATAATCTTTTCTGATTCTTGATAACAAACAGTGACAATTCCCTGTGCTGGGTGTTTTTCTTGGAGAAAAGAGTTCATGAGCTTGACATTGTCCCTAGAAATTTAGTCATACACAGTCCATTCACTAATGTGCATCTTGCAACTAAACACTGCTGCACTGATCTATAGATGTCAGTGCCAACATTCTGAATGAATGAGAGGGGGACAAAATCCCAACAAAAACAGCTCCTCCCTCACCATAAAATTTGTTATAAAAAATTTTTTGGCCTCTAGATGACACTGTGTACCTAAAATGCACTAAATATTTAACCTAGAAAATCCAGATTATCTTCCATTTCCCTCCTCTGAGAGAAGTAAACGAAAGAGTATTATCGCTACTCAAAATAATTTAAAAAATAAGGGTAGCAATGAATAGTAAAAGCTACAAGTGTATGACCATTGTTTTTGAAATGCGTAAGCAAAACAACGAATTTGTGATTGCAGTAGTTCATGCTTTGATTGACCTTTCCTCACCACATATCTTGGGTGATGGTTGGAGAGAAGACTCTTTAGCATTTCTCTGTTTGAACTCATGTTTAAATATTGGCTTTAAAAAATTACTTTGAGACTAAAACTGGCATTCAGGAGCATCACATCTGTGTAAATATGCAAAACTGTATTGAAAACAGATCAGTTTGGGGGAATTTTCTTTTGGATTTTATTAAATCATTTTCCCTAAACCATTGATTAAGTAAAAATTTAAAAAAATCTCAAAGAGAAATTTTTTACAATACTTGTGTTTCCATCACATCTCATGATTATCATTATGTTTCCCTACTGACTTAAAAGTCATTCCTATGAAGTATCAGGGCTGTTGCTTTGTGCTTTATTTGTGCTTAGTATCTGACAGAGATGGATTACAGATGGCAGCATTTGTGACTATCATTAATGTATGGTACAAATAGGATAAATTCTGGCACATTTATATAGTGTCACAAGCAATGAGGCAAATATTCTTGTTCTTTGTGGTAATTCTCACTGGCACCCTCTGTGAAGAGAAGAAAAAAAAAAAAAGAAATCACTTTTTCCAAACCTGAAAAAAAAAAAAGTGTAGAATCATAGAATCATAGAATCACAAGGTTGGAAAGGACCTACAAGATCATGTAGTCCAACCATCCTCCCATTACCCTTCCTACCACAAGCTACTAAACCATATCACTTAGCTCCTCATCCAGATGCCTCTTGAATACTGCCAGGGACGGCAACTCCACCACCTCCCTGGGCAGGCCATTCCAGTGCCTGACCACTCTCTGAGAGAAAAAGTTTTTCCTCATGTCTAACCTAAACCTCCTCTGGTACAACTTGTGGCCGTTTCCTTGGGTCCTGTTTAACAAACAGGGAGAAGAGGCCAAACCCCTTCTCATCACAACCTCCCTTCAGGAAGCTGTAGAGTGCAATAAGGTCTCCTCTGAGCCTCCTCTTCTCCAGACTAAACAATCCCAGCTCCCTCAGCCACTCCTCATAAGACTTGTGCTCCAGACCCCTCATCAGTTTCGCTGCTCTTCTCTGGACACGTTCCAGGGCCTCAATGTCTTTCTTGTAGTGAGGGGCCCAAAACTGAACACAATACTCGAGGTGCGGCCTCGCCAGTGCTGAGAACAGGGGGAGGATTATCTCCCTGCTCCTGCTGGCCACACTATTTCTAATGCAGGCCAGGATGCCGTTGGCCCTCTTGGCTACCTGGGCACACTGTCAGCTCATGTTCAGCCGAGCATCAACCAACACCCCCAGGTCCCTTTCCTCTTCACAGTCATCCAGCCACTCAGCCCCAAGCCCCAAGCCCCAAGTACTACTTGGGGCTACTGTGGCCACAGTGTAGGACCCAGCACTTGGTCTTGTTGAACCTCATCCCATTCACCTCAGCCCAGCGATCCAGCTTATCTAGGTCCCTCTGAAGGGCCTCCCTACCCTCAGGCAGATCGACACCACCTCCCAGCTTGATGTCATCTGCAAACTTACTGAGGATACACTCAATCCGCTCATCTAGGTCATCAATAAAGATATTAAACAAGATGGGCCCCAGTACCAACCCCTGGGGGACACCACTTGAAACGAGTCACCAGAAGGACTTAACTCCTATAACCACTACCCTTTGGGCACGGCCCTCTAGCCAGTTCCTTACCCAAAGAAGGGTATACCTGTCCAGGCCATGGGCAGCCAGTTTCCCCAGGAGAATACTGTGAGAGACTGTGTCAAAGGCTTTGCTGAAGTCTAGGTAGATTACATCAACAGCCTTTCCCTCGTCTACCAGTCTGGTCACCCAGTCGTAGAAGTAGATGAGGTTGGTCAAGCACGACCTGCCTTTCATGAACGCGTTTTGGCTGGGCCTGATCCCCTGGATGCCACACACGTGCCATGTGATCTCACCCAAGATGATTTGCTCCATAACTTTCCCTGGTACCGAGGTCAGGCTGACAGTCCTGTAGTTCCCCAGATCCTCCTTATGGCCCTTCTTGTAGATGGGAATCATGTTGGCAAGCCTTCAGTCCTCTGGGACCTCTCCAGATAACCAGGAGTGCTGGTAGATGGCGGAGAGTGGCTTGGAAAGCACCTCTGCCAGCTCTCTCAGCACCCTAGGGTGGAGCCCATCCGGTCCCATGAACTTGTGCCGGTCCAGATGGAGGAGGAGCTCTTTAACTGTCTCCACTTGAATCACCGGGGGTGTATTCTGTGTAGCATCCCAGACTTTCAGATCAAGGCGTAAAGTGCCCTGAGGATAACTGATCTGCCTATTAAAGCATAGGGGTACTTTTACTGTAGTAATACACAACAGAGTTTTGGCTCATGTAGGGTAAAGTTACAGAATAACTTCTGGAATTGAGCTTTTAAGTTTTCCAAGAAAATAAAATCTTAAGTAGTCATTAAGTCTAAGTTACACCAAATTTTTTTTACTAACAAGTATCATATCTTTACCTCTCTTTAACTAGATGGAATAATAGACCTGCTCCTGGACTTATGATACTAGACAAATCATAGAGTTAGAGACCCTCTACCTGGAGCTTGCATGTATCTTGAAATTGTATGATAACTAATTTTATAGTTGATTTCCACATCTGTGTGTGTGAGAAAGAAAATTTAATCCAGTAAGCAGTTAAACCATGGGATTGTTGGGATTGAGAAATGTGAGGCTAGGCAACTTGTCAAAGTCAATCTGGGCTTCTGCAGGTTTGTGTGAGCAGTCTTTGTAGTTCCTGGCTTGGATTTATGCTCAAATGTAAGACTGCCTTGGGTTTCATAATGAGTTCCAATTCAGAAATGATTCAGCGATTCATGAGTCAAATAGAAAATCTGACCTTAAAATGACTGAAACTGTTTGTTTATTTATTCATTTACTGCTGAGGAAGGGAGAGAATCAAAAGAATTTTAGACAAGTAAGACAAAATATGAAGACCTGCTCAGAAAAAAATAAAATAAAAATAGATTAATAGATAAAGGAAGACCTGGAAGATAGTGAAAATTTAAATACATGTAAATCAGCAGATTTGAATGACATAGATTTGATGACATTAAGTGAAACATATAATGATTGTGAAGGACTAGCATGAAGCAAATTCAAGTCACAGTGGAACAAAATACTAAGGGAAAAATTAAGGAGTGAAATAGAGATTGAAGAACGGAAATTCTGGGATACTCAAAGAATGACTGAAATGTATGATCAATATTTTTCTTTTCATTCCTTAGAAAAATAATGAACAAATACGAGAATAAAATGTGAAAATATGTTAATTTTCTCTTGGATATAAGACCTAGAGCAAAAGGTGAATATGCTTCCATGAAACCCAAGTTAACCTTAGTAGTTCTATAGTACATTTTGACTGCTTATTTGAATTTTTGGATGAGAGTGGTAAATTTTTAATTAAAGAGGAAATACTTTGATTTTTAAAAAATATTTTACAAAACTTTACTTTTTTTTCTCTATATATATCAGTATTTATATGGCTTTGCTATTTCTAATGACCTTGACATAACTATAAAGAGTGTTTTCATATTCACATACGTAAAGAAATGGCAACGATGAAATAAATGCTGTTGGAAAGAAACTCTAACTTCTACAAAAATCTCATATTATTAGGAGTTTTTTTAAATATCTGTTTGAAAAATTAGGAAAAAGATGTCAGATTTTGAGCGTATTTCCTGAAAGATACGGATTCAAGGGTTATTCCAAAAATCACTGACGACAAAATATAACAAAAGGATTTCAGGAGATTAGAAAGATGGGCAAGAAAACAACAAAACAAGATTCCTCTATTAAAAATGCAGACCTGGGGAAAGTGACAAAGTCTCAGCGGAAAACAGGAACCTCAGGAACTTGTGTGCCAAATTAAATTTGTGGTTGATAAGTGGCAGTAAATAAAATACATCACAATGAAATACATGAAGAGTTGGCATGTTATGCAACGTTGTGGCATGGGACAGGAATAATTCTGTAGGTCTTTGCTGCATTTCAAGTGAGGCTGGTAATATGAATGTTAAATGAGCCCCAAATTAGAAGAAGCTCAGCCCTACCCATTTTTCTTATGGTGAACTCTATAACCTTATGGTGAAAGGAAATACAACTCTTCTGAAGTGTTTTTTTTTTTTTTTTTCTTTGCTTTTTCATCTTTTTGATTGTTGGAAAGTGGGAAACAGGGAAGCAACTTCATCTCGTATAATCCTTTTCCCCTCTCATGTAATCTTAAATTTGTCATTCTTCCTTCAGTTATATTTTTAGTTTTACCACAGAGTCAGTGCTATCAACACTTACTGATAGCCATCTCAGACTTGTGTTGTTCATGATTATGGCTACTACTTAGGACAGAGGTCTTGATTTGATTGTACTGGATGTGGCCCTGCAGCATCTGGAATCCAAATGACAGTGACTGTTCATTGGTATCTCTAAGCTTTTACTGAGAAAGATCCTGCCTCTGCAAAAGACAGCCTTGATGTGTGCATTGGCATGGTGCTGTCCATGGTGAAGGAATGTTGGATGTGGGAGAAAGGGAGCCTTGGCTTATCCTTTCAGTAATAGGTTAATGTGATTTAGAGCTTATTTCTTGATGTCTTTATTTATTTATTTATTTTCAGCTTACTACCTTTTTTTTTTTCTTTTAGGATTATTCTCAAGCTTATAAAAGCATGTATTTTTATATTGAGCTTGCCTAACTCCTTTTAACTTCTGTCAGCAGTAAAATGTTGCAATTGTGAGGAAAACCTGTTGCATTTTCAAGTTCCTGTTCTCACAAATTGTAAATTATGTCCCACATATAAGTATATAGAGGAAGTATAGATAAGAAGAAATTGATAGTTTTTTGCTTATGCTGTATAATGAGAAGCCAAATGTTTCATAACTGTCTTGATAACCAGCCATTAAAAACTGAATGATGTCAAGAGTGTGCAAAAGCTTAAAATCTGTATACCCTTCTGCTTCAAGGATTCTTCTATGAAATGAAAACTGCTGTGGTGCTCTACTTTCCCCTGTGGGAGACTCTTGACCTTGTTCATGAATGCTAATGGAAAAAAAAAAAAAAAGTGTGTGTGTGGGTAAACCATAAAATTAAGTTCTTTCCTGACTAAAATTTGTGTTTTCAAATTGAATGTGATGAGCTTTGAATTTTCTCTGTTTAAAACCAGTGTGCCAATATTACACTCTCTGTTCTAGAAAAATCTGAGTTTTTTTGTTGCCCCTGGGGAAATCAATGTAAGAAGAAAATCTAGGTAGGCTCCCTTTATAGCTATGACTGACTTACTTACCTTCTCATTACAGATTCGTGCACGACACATGTAGAAATATTTTCAGTGTTTGGTACCTTGGACAAGCTTTTGTGGGATGATATGCCTCTGTGGAAGGAGATTAAGTGCCTGTGCTAAAATGAAATCTCTCATGAAAAGTGTCCATGCTTAACAAACTAAGTCACTCTGATAGTTTTATAAAACAAGCTAAAAGTATGTTTGCATCTGGACTGTCTTCTGCAGTATGCCATAGTGTGCCCCAGGGAAACTGGAGACTGAGGAATCATTATGGCAATTAAGTCTTTTTTCTCTCCTCCTCTATAGAAAATACCATTGGCATAGAATTCAAGACTTTGAGATGGGGGAGAAAACATCACTTTGCTGTATTTTATACTAAGTTATAATCATTATGTGGGTACACTTCGATGAAAGAGAGATTGAGGAAGGCATGAGAGTGTGGAAATTTTTATCTCAGATGGCTTTATCTACCAAAGTTTTATATGCAACTGGAAGTAGGACCTTATTAAACAGAAAATAGAACAGATCCAATTGCTTATATTTTCAGCTGTCTTCTCAAAGCCTATTTCCAACCACTAGGTGGATATAAGTTATACAGTTCCACTAGGCAGAAATTAAACATACTTAACTTCAAGGATGTATCCATATAAAATGGAAATAGAAGAGAATATGAAAAGACACTTGGAGAACAAAGATTTGGAGCCATTTGGTTTCTTTCTTTTTTTTTTTTTTTCATTGCTGTTGATGCTCTTTGATTTTTTATTAAATTTTGTTCTAAATATTATTTTAAAATTCATTTTTTACATTTGAATCAAAAGACTGGGATTGAATAGGTGAAGATCTTTTGCCTTGTCTCCAAATGTAAGTATTAAATTGGCCTTATTGCCAATCTAAGTGCCTTATATACATATTGAAGTGTCAGTTCTCTATTTCCTAGCCTTTTTAAATTTTTTTTTTGCTCTAGGATGTCTCCAAGGTTCTGAAAGAATGTGTGAAGAACATTTTAGGTCTTATTTCTTTGGTAATGATAAAATTTACTAGTATTCTTGTGCTCCTGCAACCAAATAATGAGGCTACGAAAAGTGGTTTTCTATATTAAAAAACAAAAAATGAACAAACAAATCTTAACATTGTCAAATAACAAAAAAGAGATCAGAAATCTGCTGGCAGAAGAAAAACTATTAAGCAGGGTTATCATCACCTCTACTTAAATAATAGAAGGTAGAAACCACTTTCAAAAGGTCTTTCATAAATTAGCAACATACAGTATAAATTGTAATCAAGCATCTTCAATCAGGAAATAATTATGATACATCAGCTTGATTAAAAATAGCATTTCTGTGGTTTAGTTTTCAGTGATAAGTATGAATAAGGTAAAAGTCCAGAACTCTGAAATATATAGGTAACAATTTAACCTCTTATATCAGGTTAATAAATCTAAATTTAATTAACATGACACAAAGCATAGCAAATGTTATAGGTCAGTAACCAGTTAATTCTTATGTAATGTACACAAACAAATTTATTTCTGGGGGATAAATACTGATTTGGTCCTAAGAAGTAATACAAATAGATACCAATATCTTTATATTGCTTTTGCAAATTCAAATATACTGAGACACGATCATAAGACTGAAGGTTAAGTTCTGGACAATCAAAATCAGCTGAAAAAAAATTCACAAATGCTGTCAGAGACAGGATTTCATTCAGTATGTATAATTTATCCAAAACAAATTACTCAGTAATTTAGTCACAGTAATATGTATATAATAATAATTTAAAGGACCATCCCTAAGCAGATGATTTCTTGCTAATGGAAGATTCTCTAATATGGTGCAGCTCTGAAGGCTGCATAGACATGGCCTTAATAGGCTGTTACCACTTTACATGTTACCACATTTTACCTATTCACAGTAAATAAAAGCACTGCAGTACAAAATCACCTATTACATATCACCTAAATTTATATTAGGTAATTTATAAACAGAGGTGTATCTCTTTATTTCAGTTTAAATTCTAGGATGAAGTTAATCTTTCTTCTGTCATCCTTCATCCTCTCCATTTTTGTAGATCATTATAGAAATAAAAATGTTGAGCATTGTGCTGCATACAATTGGTAACAAGGTGAATGATGAAATGTGTAGTTTCTTTAGCAGAACAGTTAGAGTATGCAAATCTGTCTGCCCATGTGTGATTATTCTAGTAAAATAGAAACAAAAACTTCATACACATAAAATCCTGGGTATTGCTGTGATCTGTGACTTCCAATATTGTCTAGACTGTGGATGTCCAAACTTGGCTTGCCTGGGCCACACTAAGTGAAGAGGAATTGTCTTCGGCCATAAAAAAATATATATAACATAGTTATGTGTATAAGTAAAAAACTATTCTTTTTTATTTTTATATTAAAATATAAAAAAGGAGGGCAACAAAACCGTAAGACTAGTGGGATATTTGACCTTATTTTTTTGAAACTAATTCATCAATGTCTAGTTTAATGGCAGTGGTTGATATTCTTAGTGAGTTCTCAAGGTGCTCATCAGAGATTTTTGATGAAATTTTTCTCTTCCTTTGCTTCATCCTTCAAAATATTCGTTCACAAATATACATACTGCCAGAGAGCGGTGACTTGAATAAGATGTGACTGTGATGTGAGGAATATTTTTCTCTGCTAAGACATGTCTTATAAAAATCATAGTAAATACACAATCAAGTTTTTCTTTGAGTTGAATGTCTGGCTGCAACTCTACACATTCCATTTGAAAATTTAGGGGTAATGTGTTTATGTTGACTGACCAAAAATGTAGTCACAAATATACCAAAAAATTGGTGATTTTTTCAGCAATCTTGAAGCCTATTCTCAAATTCCATTATCATAACAGAATTTTTTTTTGTGCTGTTCGCAGGACTGTGTTTGGCCAGTGTATCAAAATGCATAAAATTATTTGCAATAACTTGAGCTTGCCGTAATGTACACTACATTTTGAACACTGTTTGAAACAGCACAGATGAGTTGATTTTCTCCTTGAAGATGAACATATAAGTGATTTAAATGAGTGTTCAAATCTACAAAAAATATGTATATCACAAATTATTTTATACCTTTTTGAGCTTTTTGAAATGTTGAAAATCACAATATTTGTCAGAACCATACAAGTATGCTGGATATTTCTTCCACAGTGAATATGTTATCATAAATTATTGTATGAAATAACATAAGCTGAAGTTTAATATTTAAATGAGAAAATTTATATGTCTGCTTAGTAACAAAAAATGTGTTTCTTCACAGACACTCATGTGTTGGCATGTTGAAATGTTATTATCAGCAGTCTCTGTCTTTTACTCAAAAAGTGGCACAAGTACATATAACATGTAATACATGATGGTTTCAGTTCCAGTGAGAGTGTGGCAGGCACGAGAGGTGGAGTCAGCACTTCACTGCTCCCTCCCATCCACACCATCTGTTGTTTTCTACACAGTCCACTCTTGAGCTGTGTTCATTTGACTAACGAAAAATATTGCTAAGAATTACATAAAAGTGTTAAAAAATTTATGACCTTGTGGGGCCATATTATTAGCTGTTCAGGGCTGCCCGGGGGCCACAGGAAATAAGATGGACAAACCTGTTCTACAGTTTGTGTTTATGTTACTTTTTATTACTTTTATTTCCTTTTATATTCTAAAGGTTCAGTTAATAAAATCTAAAAAATTTAAATTGGAAAACCTCCAGAATAACTACAAGGTATAGATTCATTCTAATTGCTTTTAGTGTCTTGGTTTTGTTTACAGAAAAAATGGAAAAGAAATGATTTTGTTGTGCTTGTTCTTAACATCCTCTCTTCTCAGATTTCTGGTGACTCAGTTATTGAAGATATGAGGTTCTGCAAATCCAAGGGTCTTTCTCCTTGGTAGGCCACCCCCTACTATCAGTACAAGGTGAGGGATGTAAAGATAGAACACAGCCCTGCTGAAAAGAAGCACTGCAATATGACCTTGCAGCCCAGAAAGCCAAGAGTATCCTGAGCTGCACCAAAAGAAATATGGTCAGCAGGGCAAGGGGTCTTGACCCTACTCTGTGCTGGTGGGACTTCACCTGGAGTTCTGCATCCAGATGTGGAGTCCTCAGTACTGGACAGACATAGACCTCTTGGAGTGCGTACAGAGAAGGGCCACAGAAATGACCCAAGGGGTGGAACACCTACAAGGACAGGGCTGAGAGAGCTGGGGCTGTTCAGCCTGGAAAAGAGAAGTGTCTGGGGAGACCTGAGAGTGGCCTTTCAGTATCTAAAGGGGGCTGTAAGAAAAAAGGGAACACACTCTTTAGCAGGGTCTGTTGTGATGGGACAAGGGGAAATGATTTCAAAATAAAAGGGGAGATTTATGTTGGATATAACAAAGAAGTTTTTTACAATAAGGGTGGTGAGGCACTGGAACAGGTTCCTCAGAAATGTGATGGAAGATCTGTCCCTGGAGACATTCAGGGTCAGACTGGATGGAGCTCTGAGTAAGCTGATCTAGCTGTAGGTGTCCCTGTTTGTTGCAGGGAAGTTAGACTAGAAGACCTTTAAAGGTCCCTTCCAACTTTAATGATTCTATGACCTTATGATTCCATGATTTTATGATTCCATGATCAGCTACTATGCTCAGTATGCTTATTTAAGCACTGCTCAGCAACAGCTAAAATGTTAGTGTCTAGAACACAGCATCATAGCAGCCACTAGGAAGAAAATTTACTCTATTCCAGATGAAAACAGGAAGTGCAGTGAATCAGGTTTATAAATAAGTAAATACTGATGTGCCCCTTGTTCAAAATTCAAAACCTGAGACAATATAACTTTGAATTTGTTGTACCTATGAGAGATTGATTTCACATACATCATCACTCTTGTAAGCTCATGCCAGAACATTTCTGGCTATAATATCTGTGGTAAATCAGAATTACTGTTTAATGGTTTCTATGTACTGAAATTGCATTATCTCCTTTCGTTTAGCCAATGGCTCTTGGGGTTAGAAACTGCTGTTATTTCAAATTCTAGGATATTGACCTAGTAGTTGCTCATTTTCTTTTGGGAGAGAAATCATGACTTTGAAATGTTATGACTTTTCGACCTTGAAAAGATGTAAGAATAAAATGCTTTGTTTGGCTCATGATTGCTATCTTACAACCCTTATTAGATGTAGAAGCAGACCACAGATTTTACTAGCAGACTATCACAGTCCTTCCTTTTGTTTGTGAACAACTTGTGTTCTCACATGAATACACTCAGAAGGGAAAGGACTAGGAGATAATCTGTTGAATGGAGGGACAAAAAAACAAAACCTCCATTCATGTTTTACTCCAGATGTTACTTACCACACAATAACTGCTTTTTATTGTATGAAGCTCTTTTATACAGCCATTGTATCACTCATAAAAAATAGTACGTATTTTTTTTTTTTCCAAAACTGATAATTTTAGCTTTCAAATACATGATATTTCTTATTTTATTTTGCAGATGTAAGATCAGTAATTTTCCTTGATTTAAAAAAATATATACATTTTAGTCCCTGAGATTTGAGGGGAAGAGAGCAAAGAAGTTTAATAATTTAGTTTAGAGATGACAAATTAGATTCCCAAGACTGCCTTGAGAAGTTCACTGGTAAGACGATGTGTGGGTTTAAATTAGGAAGAGTTTACATAATGTGCAAGTGATTGAAGGTTTTGCATAAAAATTCAGTGTATCATTACTTTTCCACAAACTTGAAGGAATTCCTTTTCGCATAAACTGTGAAATGTTGATGACATTTGGATATGTTTTTCTGTTTATCAAAGTTTGGGAGAAGATATCCGAGAATTGCTTGAATAGCTCTTTTGGGGGAGGTTGCTATCATTACAGTAATGAGAAGTGTTTTTCTTCATTGGTGGCACAGAAACGTTAGAATTTGAAATTACTTCAGATGAACAGAAGTATTTTTTGAATGATTTAGAAATGTCCTTTGTTATCTCCTGCATGCTTATGAACAAATACATGTAAAATTAGTCTTAAAACACTCGGAAACAGTAAGTTGATTTTTCATTTTGAGAAATCTTCTAATGAAGTTTCCCTCCTCCCTACCTTCCACTAAAACAAAAATAACATGAAGAGTTTGAGGCTGAACATCAGAAGTACTGACTATATTTGTCACAAATAGACCCAGACAAGTTTCTGTCAAGCAATACCATATCTTTTTGTGCTGAAAATCTTTTCCTGGAATTTGATTCCCCTATATCTTGTTATTCTCTTGGCAAAGGATCGGTACTTTATTGGATTAAAATCACCATGAAATGTGGAATTGAAGGCGTACATAGATGTAAAGAGGTCCTTAGGAACTTAAAGAAAAATCTTATCTTCGCTGACAGAGTATTCTTAGGCCAGGAAACACAAATGAGAAAATTTTTCTCTCACTGTTCTCTATGCTGTAAATGAGAAGTTAAGAAGGGATCAGAGACTGAAGTTCATTAGAAGAGTCAGGACTTGGAGGCATTTCTCAGAGTATTAATAAGAAGGTATCACAACCAATAAAATAATTTCATTAATAGCTTATTTTAAAATAACCTGCTGATAAAGACAAAGGTAGAAGAAGAGAAGAGGCTATAGCAGAGCTGCATGATGACAAGAAATAAGGCAGCTATCTTTTTAAATGAAAAGTCAGATAGTAGGTGATGAAAATTGCAATAGGTACAACACAATGCTCGTAACATATTTTTATAGTCTTGTGTTTAGGTGGAGTTGCTCTAGCATTAATATGAGATGTGTTGACATTTTAACTAGTTTTCTGTGGTTTATTTCATTTTTATGTCTTACAGATCTGTTTTTAACTGACAGAATTACAGTAGTGTTTGCGTTTACCCCATTTGATAGTGCAGAATATTAAAATGGAAAAAGGAATATGCAGTAGAGCGAGTAGCGTTGGGCTTCCATTCTAAGTGGTGTGCCAGTATTAATCAGACTAATGTAGGATTTGTAAGACTATGTTTAGTTTCCTGACAGGTGTACTCCACAAACAAACAAACAAACAAACAAACAAACATGCTCTCCATATAAAAAAAAATCACTATGGATGATGTTCCATACAGAAAGAAAGAGTGGAGCCAGGATGCTTTGAACAGTTAATCAGCTCTGCCAGAATGTAGTACTAATGAAATTTATCTGACTTGTAGCGATCATAGAATCACAGAATGGCTTGTGTTGAAAGGGACCTCAAGGATAACCACTTAGTTGTTCAGGTTCAGGGATGTGAGGTTCAGGGATGTGAGGTTCAGGGATGTGAGAATCCTGGCTCTCAGCGATGAATGAGAAAAAGAACTCATGGAGTACCACAGCCTTCTCCATATCTGTTATGGCCAGTTCTCCTTTCTCATTTAGCAGAGGAGCTACACTCTCCTTGGCCTGTCTTTTCTGACCTACATACCTGTATGATCCCTTCTTGTTGTTTTTAATGTCCTTTGTCAAGTTCAGTTCCATCTGTGCCTTGGTTTTCCTAATCCCATCTCTGCAAGTATAGACAGCATCCCTGTATTCATCTCAGGTGACATACGCTTGCTTCCACTGCCTGTACTTGCCCTTTTTTTCCCTCAGTTTGACCAGCAGGTCCTTGCCAAGCCATACTGGTTTCCTGACAGAGTGCAGTACTAATGACGTTTATCTGACTATTAGTGATAAGCTAGTTGCTATGCCTTATTTGTAACTACTTTCTCCATCCAGCCCAGCCTTTCCAACTAGCAAGACAACGGAGAGTGGAGTGCCACTGGAGCTTTCTCTTTCTGTCCATTCTCAGTTGGTAGCTTTCATGTTTTTGAGCTGTCTGACTTCTCTCTCCTGAACAATTTTTAATGCAGGCCTCTGGATATCTCATTAATCCTTTGGTTTGCAAACCTTCTCTTTATTCATGCCCAGTTATTTCACCTCATCTGCAATGTATGATGTCGTGTTTGGTAAAAAAAAAAACAAACAATTTGATATCATATCTTGTGCTTAGCCCTGCATTGTTTCCCAAATAGACTATTTACTTCAAAGGGAGTTGCTCATCCAGCCCTTTTCCTGTGGTGATCAGTGAAGTAGCATAAGATAGGCATGCTATGGAGTTGAGCCCTTCAGGCACATCCAGGCAAATCCTGATGCAGCCTGTGGGTGATCTCAGTCACAGACTGCCACTCTCAGATATGATCAGACAGAAGCAGTACTTTAAACCTTATACCAGTGGATTTTGTGTATCTTCAGAAAGCTTTTCACAGTTTCCCTATTAGATACTCTGCTGAAATTCCTCCAAAGTCTTGTTCTGATGTTGGACATCTTTGTTCCACTCTAATTTGTCTGTGAAAAGTAGTGTTACATTCTTCCATCAGAAAGGTATTCCAAAGCTAAGTAAACAAATGATTTTTCTGTGATGCACAGTTCTTTGCTTGATCTTGGAGAGGTACAACTTTTTAAAATATATGGTTGTTCTTGTCTGCTAATCTTGCTCGTGAAGTAGACCCTCTATTGTACATGCTAAAATAAAGATCAGTATGCTGTTTACTGACAGATGCCATATAGGTGTCTGTTGCACCTACAATTAACATGTGTACATGGTGAAGTTAACCTCTCTGAAACATTAAAGAAATACTGCTCAGTCTCAATATCAGAATCACAGAATTGCAGATGTTGGAAGGGACCTCAAGAGATCGTCATCTCCAGCCTCCTGCTAAAGCAGGTACCCCACAGTATGTCACACAGTTGGGTGTTCAGATGGGTCTTTAATATCTCCATTGAAGGAGACTCCACAACCTCTCTGGGCAACCTGTTCCAATGCTCCATCATCCTTACTGTAAAGAAGTTCTTCCACATGCTTGTAGGGAACTTCCTATGTTCAATTTTTAGGCCATTACTCCTTGTTCTGTTACTACACACCGAAAAGGGCCTGACCTCATCCATTTGCCTCCCACCTCCCTTTAGATATTTATAAACATTTGTCAGATCCTTTTTCAGTTTTCTTTTCCCCAGGTGGACCCAGGTTACTCAGCCTTTCCTTGTATGAGATGATGTTTATCATCTTTGTGGCCCTCCGCTGGACTCCTTCTAAGAGATCCCTGTCTTTTTTGAATTGGGGAGCCCAGAGAGGGACACAGTAGTCTTAAACATGGCCTCACCAGGGTAAAGTAGAGAGAGGGAGAGGATCACCTCCCTCGTCTTGCTGGCCACGCTCTTTTTAATGCATAGCAGGATATCACTGGCCTTCTTGACCACAAGGGCACACTGCTGGCTCATGGCCAACCTGTTCCCTTCCAGAACACCCAGGTCCTTCTCTGCAGAGCTCCTCTCCTGCAGTTCATCCCCTAACCTGTATTGATGCATGCAGTTATTCTCCCCAGGTGCAAGATTCTAGACTTACTCTTGTTAAATCACATCCAGTTCCTCCCTGCCCAACTCTCCAAGTCCTGTTGAATGGTAGCACAGCCTTCTGGTGTGTCAGCCAATCCTCCTAGTTTTATATCATCAGCAAATTTGCTGAGGGTGGACTCTATCCCTTCATCCAGGTCATTCATGAAGATGTTGAACAAGACTGAACCCAGCACTAACCCCTGGGGAACGCCGCTAGTTGCAGGCCTCCAACCAAACTCTGAACTGCTGATGACAACACTTTGAGTTCTGCCGGTCAGCCAGCTCTCAATCCTCCACATGCTGCACTCACTTATTGCACATTTTCTAAGTTTCATAACAAGGATGTTGTGTGAGATGGTGTCAAATGCCTTGCTGAAGTCAGGGTGCACATTATCCACTGCTCTCTCCCCATCTACCCAGCCAGTTATGACATCATAGAAGGCTACCAGGTTGTTCAAGCATGGTTTCCCCTTAGTGAATACATGTTGAGTACTCTCGATAACCTTCTTTTCCAATTGACTGGGGTGAGTATCCAGAAAAAGTTGTTCCATCACCTTTACAGGGATGGAGGTGAGGCTGACAGGCCTGTATTTTTTCAGATCCTCCTTCTTGGCCTTTTTGAAGACTGGAATGACGCCGTTTATCCTGCAGTCTTCAGATACCTCTCCTGTTCACTAAGACCTTTCAAAGATGATAGAACATGGTTCCACAGTCACCTCTGCCAGCTCTTTCAACACACGTGGGTACATCCCATTGGGGCTCATGGATTTGTGTGGACTGATTTTAGCTAGACACACTCTGACCAGATTCTCCTTGACTAATGAGAAGTCTTCCCCAGACTCTCTCTCTGACCTCCAGGGTCTGGGATTCCTAAGGGCTAGTTTTAGCATTGAAAATATTTTCAACTTAGTTTACTCTTTCTTCAAGGACATCTTCTTATGACACTTTATATCAATGTGGGGACTGGAACTACGTTGGTTGCTCTGGAAGTAATGCTTCATATTTATTTCCAGGGAAACTACAACAGATACAAAGAACACAAAAGCACTGATTGATAGAGCAAATTCTCAGCTATAAAACACTATTTTTTCAACATAATCAATAACATTACCCTATGTGCACAGATGAACTGATCAAGACTCTCTTCATTTCACAGTGTGATAGCTGTGCATGGTCACTCAGAACATGGCTTGTCTTTCAAGACACTGTCACCATTATTTACCATAGGAAAAAATCTCTCATCATGCCAGGTTTCCCTCACTCTCCTTGAGAAAAATCAGATGTGATGAAGTTTTCTGGCAAGATATATTTCCCGTTTCATGCTCGAGCATGTTTTTTCTTCCTCTTTTTTACCTTCATAGATCTCACCTTTAACTATTTTATCGTTGGTACTGACACTACACGCTTCTTCTAAGAGATGTTTTTTTCTCCCTTACCATCTTCATTTCTCTGTGTATGTAAAAGTGGGATCTAGCCAACATATTAAAACACCAGAGTGGCTTACGATAGCTAACTGTGGAATTTAAGTCCCTCAAATTCATTATTATTCAACTATGATAATTTTGCTCAGAACCATCTATCTACTTAAGAACATTTTTTCCCTTTCACAGTGTTGTAAGTCACTAAAATTGAGCTATTGTTAAGCTACCTAAAGTAAAAACAAAATCTAGAAAAGGATAGCCTGTTTGTGATTTGCAATGCATGCTTTATTTTTAATTTTTTTTTTTTTGCTATTGCTTTCTCTTAAACTTAAACAAATGCAATTATTAAGTTCCATTTTTTTGACTTCTAGAAATATTTATTTATTTGTTTGTTTGTTTGTGACAGGTAGCAGTATTTCTACACAGAACAGTTGTCTCATGCTGCATTATAGTTACTTGAGCTGATGCTGAACCGTCAAGTAAACCTCTCTCTGGAGAATTACCACACTTGGAAAAATGCCTGCTAAGTCATAGATTTCTATACAGTCTGTATGGTTAATTTCAACTCTGCACTTATGGTGTATACAGATAGTTTCATCTGGTGTAGTCTTGCTGTGATTCATATACACAGTTCTCCACACTTAGCTCCATTGGGTCTAGCTGGAAACTTTGCAAGTAGCACACCATTTTTTACTACATACTGACAGAACTAAAGAGATGCTTGCTGGTTAATTCAAGAGATTTCTGAGTATTGAAAAAGATATGTAGTCTGTTTTGTTGCTATATTGAACAAAAGCCTGCCTGATTCATTCTGTACTTTCAGTCCTGGATCTCTTTCATTGTGGTATCACCACATGTTTACATTGAGAACCTCTGAGATTTTGGCATTTGTTATGGTTATGAAGCTGGATAGTACTTGTTAAAGATTTGCTACTCTTTGGAATGCCAGTTTTGCTGCATTCCTTCAGTCATTCTTAACAATGCAAGCAAGTGCTTCTGCCAGCTTGGTAGTGATTGGAAAAAATACTGAATTCTTTGGAATTTGTGATTTGACCTCAAGCTATACTTGAGTCGTATTGTATTCTATTTTAAATGGAATCACACAGCTTTGCTATACTGTATAATTTTTTACATAGATTTTATCTTTATAAGTACTTCTGGCTGTTATATTTGAAGTTGAAGAGATAAACCTTAGTTGTTCCAAACATCTTTGAATTTTGAGTTCAAATGACATTATTGACCTAAACTAGATTTAAAAAACTGGGAATGTTTATACAGTCAGGTGTAACATTTCAGCTGGGAGGTAATAATTCACAGTCAAGAAAAGGATAGCTTCTTAAACAATTGCTTAAACTGACCTATGAACCTAATGCAAAATGCACAGCTTCTTGTTCAATACATAATATATTTATTTTACAGTAATAAAACAATATAGATGCAGCTATTTTTTTTATATACAATATATCCATGATCAAATATAACAAAAGAAAAATGACAAGATTTATCAGAAATTATTTGAGATACACAATTTCACTACTGCAAGGATAATACTACAAAGATTCTCTTTAAGATGTAGGTCAAATCCAGACTCCATACTTTTTGTTGGACTCAAATGGGTAAAAACAAAAAATGTACACAGTTAAAATGTAACAATTTCTCAGAGGGTGATTATGAGAAAGGTATTGTAATATATTGTACTCTAGTTTGTAGTATGTGTTAGAGGGATTTGGAGGTCAGGAGGGAGAGAATAACGTGGTGGTTAAAACAGCGAGGAAGATTTTCTGTACTAATGTGGTTGTTCAGAGGTTATTCAAAATAGACACAGTCTTGTTTTTTAAGATTTCATTTATTAAATGCTTTATCTATTAAATACTAATATCATGATTACTTTTATTGCAGTGTTAAGCCTGAACTTTTTCTTCCCTGAAAAATAGTAATTTAACTAATCTTCAAATTTTTAGAAGATGATTGTTTGGAGAGAAATTCCTCAAAGTGTATAACAGCAGCATGAAATTACATTAGTCAGAGGAAATAATAAAAGCAAAAGCAGATTTTCTTGTATTTCTAAATTATTGTCCTTAAGTTTGCTATTTCTCTTTTTTCTTTCTCTTTTTTCCCCCCCCCACATTTCAAGAGGACTGGGAGGTGCAATGCTTTCAGATTAATAATAGTCTAAATTAAGAGAGGGAAAATATAACTTTTTCTTGTGGACTGATTGTCTGATAGAATTCTTAAATGATCATACCCATGAAAATTACTGTAAGAGAGAATGGCTTTCTTTTTCTCAGATGATGGGACTTAGACTTGATCCAAATCATGAGAAAGGTTTTTTTTTTGCTGAGTAAGGTAACTTTGGAATGAAAATCTAAAGAAAATACTTAGTATTTATACATCAGCTTACACGTAGCCGTCAGCCACTCTACTTATCCATACAGTGACCGAGCAATAGGACAATAATATCTTTATATAGCATTGAGTAGTCAGTACTGGAAATGACTGTTGACCCTCCCAATGCCAGGCTATTACTACAGTGTAGAAAAGCAATGATTTAATATAGCTGTTGTTTTTTGAATTTTTTTTTTTCATAAAGTAGATTGGATTTCTATTATTTTTCACATTACTTTCCTACTACAGACATGAGACCCAATTTTTCTCAAGAAGTCTCACTCTGTTTTTCTAAAATACGTGCACACGTGCATGTACAAAGATCTCAGACTATTTGAAAATTGCTAGTACTACCATCAAGCTGAGGAGGCTGAAAATTTTTAAATTGCTGTTATCCTTTTCATGCAAAATATAGCACTTAAGAGAAAAGAGTTATGCACTAATTTTCCTTCTTTAACTCATCTCCAAAATGAACTGCCAGTCTTTGGGACTGCCTTGTTTACAGGACTATCTCATAAAGTGAATGGCTGTGGACCAAAACTCAATAAGCAGTGTAAGTAACCCTCTCTCAGTGTTGGCAAGGTCTGTAATAAAGGGATCTTAATATCTGACTGGAGAAAATTCTGATAAAATTGTTTCAGCATTCAAAAAACTTTTCATAAAACCTCTCCTCTAAAAGGAAGTAGAGTGGTGTGGGGTGGGGGAATCCAACCTCTTTCCACCCTCACATCCTTTCCAACAAAAGCATAAGTTTGAGAAGATTTTAGTCAACATATACGTACCAGTGAAATCAGTGGTCTTTATGTGCAATAGTTGTGAAGTAAATTAAATTTTTCTGCAGTTTTGAGTTTGCTAAAATGTTAGAATACAAATAATTTCTTGAGATTCATGCACCTCCCTCTCAAGATTGTGAGGGAGTCAGTTTTATAGATGATGTAAAATGGAAACAAAAGTCAGAATTCCTATATTGTCATATAGGAAACTGTTGAAATTCTATTATTTTACTGGTATCCTGATGTAAATAAGTTATTTAGATACTACAGATTTATGACTTTGTTGCTGAATGTCAAATTTGGCTGTTTTAGAATAGGGAATGCTGTGAGACTACATAGACCATGTGAAGTAGAGATGCAAAGCAGTATGTTTGGTAGTTTATATAGAATATATATTTTTCTGATGATAATTGTTTTATGTTCTCATTTTTGTAGTATAGGCAAATTGTTTAGAAAATTTGAGACCTATATAGAGTATTTAAATAATAAATAACCTCTTTTTACTGGCTTCATTCTACATTTACTCAGAGCATCAACTTTTCTTGAACTGGATATTGCATACCCATTAAACTACATCTGCTCTTCCTCAGACTGAAGAGTCTCATCACAGAGACTCAGCCCAATTCTATTAATTTTAATTGATTTTTTCTTGTTTTATTTTTAGTTTTTTTTTCCCTCATCTTTCCCTAGATAGTATGCAAACAGCTTTTGAGAGAAAAGCTCTTGACAGAATTGGAAAGGGCATGTAATCATTTTCTTGTTACACTCTGGGGAAAAGAGTCTTAAGGGAGCGAATCAATGAAGGAAATAGAGCCAGAAAATAGGAGTTCATGTGATTTATGTATGTGGATTAAAACTTTCATCTTTGAAACTTTTTCTTCAAGGCATATGAGAATGTACAATTTAGCTAAATACTTAACCACTATATCTGGAATCAAGCCACTTTATACTGATGCAAAATATACTATATATTAATAAACTAACAAGGAAAAGATAAAGAATTATTCAGAGCCTATGGAGAGAAACTAAATAATGTATTAGAAGTAGCTACTGTCTATCTGAAGGGCAAAAGAATCAAATGCCTAGCTTTAGTAGAAAGTTTGAATAACCAATGGGAATAAATAGTTACTGCTTGTTACTACGAATTCAGAAAGAGTGTATACTAGACACCAAAGAGGCATCTACAGCATCCTGAGAGATTCCTAGTCAGGTATTTGAGGCTGATAATCACACTTTGTTCAAGATGAGATTGTATAAAAGAGGAATGCCTTAGAGAAAAACCAAGGTGTCAGGAAAAGAAGAAAAATGGCTGTAGGAGGCTGTAGGAAAAAAAAAAAAAAAGAAAAAAAAATCTGCCTTGACAAACATCATGTCTGGGTGCAGAACCAGGGAAAACACATTGTTTTTAGGATTCGGGCACACAAGAAGTAGTAATGTGAGGTACCAACAAGTTTACTGGGCAGAGAAATCTGGGCCGGTATTTAGCATTTCTCAACTTCCGTCATGGAAATCTGCATGAACACCTTCTCCTAGGTGCTTTTTGTCTGTCAAAAGAAAAAGAGAAATATTGAGATCTGAGCACTCTGGCCTTCTGGGAATGCCAACAGTGAAAATGTAGGCCAGCAATGTTTCTGTCATTTTGTGCTAGACATTGTAAAAGTAGATCAATTTATTTGTATAATTATCCTGTCTTATATCTAAGACCCTAAAACTTAGCCTTTGTTTGGTTGTTATACAAGTGGGTTTAGTTATGTAAATATAACCATTATGATTAGTAAGGAAAAAAGTTGTTTATTTATTTTCCATATCCACTCATTATTCATGTCAGACATAGAGTAAATGTCTGTAACTCTTGACAGATGAACAGAATATTTCATAGAATCATAGAACCATTAGATTGCAAAAGATTCTTGGGGTCATAAAGTCCAACAATCAACCTAAACTACCAACTCCTAACACTAAGCCATATCTCTTAGTGCCATGTCTATACATCTCTAATACATCTCCAGGGATGGGGACTCCACTATTTCCATGGAAAACCTGTTCTAGTGCTTGACTAATTCCCTATTAAGAAATTCTTCGTAATTTCCCCTATGCCTCCCTTAACACAACTTGAAACCATTTCCTTTTGTCTGATCACTTGTCCTCTGAGAAAAGAGACTGTTACCGACTTCACTGCTACCTCCTTTCATGTAGTTGTAGAGAGCAATAAAGTCTTCCCTTAGTCTCTTTTTCTCTGCACTAACAGTGTCAATTCCTTCAGCCTATCCTCACAAGTCTTGCCTTTTCATTCTTTCTGTAGCTTCATTGCTCTTCTCTGCACATATTCATAGCCTTCTTTCAAAGAATCATAGGATCACAGAATAGTTGAAGTTGGAAGGGACCTCTGGAGATCTTCTGGTCCAACCACCCAGTTCAAACAGGTTTACCTAGAGCCATTTGTACAAAACCATCCATATCTAGATGGTTTTTGATGTTCTTCAAGGAGAGAGACTTCATAATCTCTCTGGGCAGAGTAAAGAAGGGTTTTCTGGTGTTTATATTGTATGTATCTCTTGTGTTTCCGTTTGTTCCCATTGTCTCTTGTTCTGTCACTGGGCACAATGCAAAAAGACTGGTTCTTTCTTCTTTCCTTTCTCTCCATGAGATCTTTTTTTGGTGTATGTGTATCTTATTTTGTTGCCTGTATGTGCAGCTCACACATTTTGCCATTTATTCTTGATTTGGGGGAAAAAATGTACTTAGGATACAAGAATAACAGCACCATTTTGAAACTGAATGAACTACATTATCAAGCAATGGAAAGTTAATATGACTGTGAAGAGGAAAGGGACCTGGGTGCGGTGGTTGATGCTCAGCTGAACATGAGCCGACTGTGTGCCCAGGTGGCCAAGAGGGCCAACGGCATCCTGGCCTGCATTAGAAATAGTGTGGCCAGCAGGAGCAGGGAGATAATCATCCCCCTGTACTCAGCACTAGTGAGGCCGCACCTCAAGTATTGTGTTCAGTTTTGGGCCCCTCACTACAAGAAAGACATTGAGGCCCTGGAATGTGTCCAGAGAAGAGCAGCGAAACTGATGAGGGGTCTGGAGCACAAGTCTTATGAGGAGTGGCTGAGGGAGCTGGGATTGTTTAGTCTGGAGAAGAGGAGGCTCAGAGGAGACCTTATTGCACTCTACAACTTCCTGAAGGGAGGTTGTGATGAGAAGGGGTTTGGCCTCTTCTCCCTGTTTGTTAAACAGGACCCGAGGAAACGGCCACAAGTTGTACCAGAGGAGGTTTAGGTTAGATGTAAGGAAAAACTTTTTCTCTCAGAGAGTGGTCAGGCACTGGAATGGCCTGCCCAGGAAGGTGGTGGAGTCACCATCCCTGGCAGTGTTCAAGAGGCATCTGGATGAGGAGCTAAGTGATATGGTTTAGTAGCTTGTGGTAGGAAGGGTAATGGGAGGATGGTTGGACTACATGATCTTGTAGGTCCTTTCCAACCTTGTGATGCTATGATTCTATGATTCTATAAACAACAAAAACTATGGCTACTTATAAACAGTGGAAAGACTCAAATGAAAACAGTATTAAAAAATTTCTAACAGAGATATTGAAAAAAATACTGATAGAAAATTAACATTGTTTCATGGCAGAATTTTTGGTAGAATGTAGACTTGGAGTAATTTCGGATGAATCAGTGATCTGTGAAACTCTGTGGAAAAACCAGATAATAGATTGGATCTTTTGTCTTAACTTGCACATCGAGTTTAACTCATGCTGAAATCTTTTGTGTTCTTACTCATTCATAACATAAAACTGTGACTAACTGGACTAAATTATTGGACCATGAACTGTTTCTGCAGTCAATGGCCATCTTATAAAGAGAATCCAAGCAATGTTTTGTCTTGCCCTAGATCGATTTCCATTGATTTTCATGAACTTTGGATCAGTCACATTTTAAATTCATATAAGAATAAATACATATTTCAATATTTTGTTTACCTATATCTATCTTAATGAAGTTTCAAATCTTCTTCAGTGACATTATAAAAAGTTAAATTGTACTTTTGTTGAATGCACTTGAAAGAGTGTTGATAATATGTCATTGACACTATCCAGTGCAAAGACATTAGAATTATAGAACAATTTGAACTGGAAAAGACCTTGAAGATCTGCAGGTACAAGCTTCAGTGAAGTCCCATTTGGAATGACATAGTCTTCCACAGAATTATCATGTCACTCAATGTCCTGCAATCACAATTACATTGTACCATGTTTTAGACTACAAACCATTAATATTAATGCAGTGGTGCTGGCTGAGGCTCTGACTTGATATTGTTGTAAGTCTTGAATGACAGTATGGATATCAGAAGAGACTTTAATTGGTGTAAGCAGGATTTGGGCTACACTGATAATGGATACATAATGGAATTATTCATGCTTAGTGCATTGAAAGTGATCATCAAGCTTAATTTAAATATTGGTTGGCAAGTTTGCATTTCTAAGATTTTAGAATTGAGTTCAACTCTTCAGAAAAATAATGGCAGGAATGTCTCTAGGAAAAACTGCATTTCTGTCCAAAACACATAGAATATGTCATCCAGAAAAGGGAGAGTCTAAAGGGTTGAATTGCTGAATGGCACCCATATAATCTGTGATTCTACTTTCTGGGAAAAAAATATGGAAGGAAGCAAACACATCTAAAGATGTTGAGCTTTTTTCTTTTGGCTAATGGATCTTGATTTCAAATAGAAAGTACTTGCATTTGTTGGATTTCATGGATCTTACCAGGATCAGTTAAACTCCACAAATATAGTTATTTAATAGATTACTTTTTTGATTGAGTAATTCAGAATCCCAGATTGAACATATACTACAGAGGGAATTTGTTTGAGAGTTTGATTTTGTTTTGCTTTTGTTTTGATAAAAAGCAAAACCATCTTTTGTTCAGTTTTTAATGAAATGAGGTGAATTCCCAAGCCTAAGTAAGAGTTGCCTTTTTCTTTTCTACTCATCCCCAAGGTTTTTGCTCTCAGCTTTGGCTAGGGGTAGCACTTGAAGATTTCTTGTTTATACTGGCGGCTCTTTTTCAATTCTACTTTGCAGTTTTCCACAAGTATTCACACACAAAGTAGCAATAAAACAGGACTCTGAATTCAAATTTGTGTACATTTTCCATGACTACTAAGACCAAGCCACACAACTATGATAGATTTTCATCAGCTGCAGGACTTAATTTTCATATGTATCTGTTGAAAGAAATAAAGATCTAGGGATGTTTCCTATCATGAAATTTATGAACATGGAGATCAGAAACAGTTTGCAGAGAAACATAAAAATTATTTATCACAGTTTCTTTTAACTGTAGAATCAAATTATTTCATTAAAAGTTATCATTCCGACAATATTTTCTGGTAGAATAATACATATGTAGGTCCCTTTGGAAGTAATGTCTCCTATTTATTTCCAGGGAAACTACAACAGATGCAAAGAGCACAATAACATGGTTTGATAGAGTAAATTCTCAGCTACAAAACACTATTTTTCAACATAGTCGCCATCATTAGCTATGAATTTAGCAATGAACAACAGCCTGTATGCTTGTAAACATCTGGGCCAGAGGATGTGATCCATTGTTGCTGTCTTTACAGATGAAACACAGCACCCACCACCTCACTATGCTCATATCCACTGTTTGGTGTCCTTAAATGTTCAGTAAGCATCAGTGAATGTCAGCGAGTGTTATTTTTTGTGTGTGGACTAATTCAGTTCCACACCTTTGCTTGATACACACTTCCATGTCAGATTTCATTTTGTCAGACTGCCCCTCTGCTGCTGTCTGCTGCACATCAGCAAAATTTAATAAAATATTGGTGGGAAGGTTGAACCTCTACTATCATAGCATGAGCACTTGCCTTTGACATCATGGGACAACATATAAAAGAGGAGACATTATTTCAGAGCAGCACTCACACAGTTAAATCTTCTGAATTGAGCAGGACAAAGAATATTCATGATTGATGCTATGGTGTTTAATGAAGTAGTGTTTTCATTTAAAAAAAGAAAAGCAATAAGCATTAGAGTCTTCTGAGAAATATCATATGTCAAGTAGGTGAAACGTTAGTGCAGGACTCTAGACACAGAAATCGTTCATACGAAATAAAGACTAATTTTCTGTCTGGAGTCATTTGACCCAAAATCTCATTCTGACATGATCACTTTCCCCTTAATTATTAACGGAGAAAAGTTTGTCAGCACCTCTTCTGTTTTTATAAAATGTCTCTAGGTTCCATCTGTCCTTTTTTTACTGTGCCAAAGGGAGGTACCTACTTTTAGAGGAGAAGCTGGAAATCTTGAAAAGCAATTCCTTTCTTCAAGATCAGTGATACCTCAGAAACAATTTGCATAATTCTATTGTTTACTCGAACTGAACAGTTGATTCTTTCTGACTAATAGTTCTATCTTTCTCCCTTTCAGTATATGTGTATGTTTTTTTCAGCTTTCCTACTTTATGTATTCAGTATATTCTAGAGCCAGCTTTAATTTTATGTAACGCAAAATCACTATAATAAACTGAGAAGCTTGGAGCCAAGATCTTGTGCCCTTTGAGCCTGGGCATGTGATAGATTATCATTTAATTCAGCTTTTATATGGGTTACTGTCTTTAAGATGCTATAGCTGACCATAAATAACCTAGACTAGCTATAAAGTAATATGTGTGTGTAAAACTGCAAGGAAGACTGCATTAAATTAAGCCTCTTCTGCTAGGGTTTTTTTTTTTTTTTTCCCCCCATAACTGCATCCACAAATATAGTTAAGGTGTCTTAATTTTTAAAAAAATAACTTACTGAGCTGCTGTATCTTGACTGCATTTCACTATATACTGATGACATTTTTCATTATGATAACCAAGTGTCAGTATTATTAATTATGGAATTGGAAGAGCTTGCCACAAACTCCAATATGAAGAGCCTTTATCCAGGCAAGCTGGTTGTATTCTTCGATTCTGCCACAAGGTTTGGATAAATTCTACATCCTTAAGATTTGTCTTTGTCTTTTCATAACTTTTTTTTTTTTTTTTTCATGAATAGATGCATAGATTTTTTTTCTTTTATTAACTGGTTACTTCAGAGAAAGACAGTGGCTAACTTATGGCTAGACTGGTCTAATGGTGTACTACTAGTGTAATAATATCTGGTGTGATTATACTTATTGCACAATATTTCATTCTTATTTACATTTTCAACTCCTTATACACTGTCTTTCTTCTGCTTCATAAACTATTGGTAAATATAATTTACTGTAATGACCGAATAAGCCAAAAGATATTTCCTTTATATTCTTTACATGTTGTTGTACCCATTTTTTGTCTTCTCTGTAAGTTATCTTAATAAATAACTCTGATGAAAATATAAAAGTGCTCTTTGAATATTGAGAGATGGTGACTGTGTTTACATCCTGCCATTTCGATACCAGCCCATCTACTTCACCTTGGATAGGTTCCTGGGATTCCAAACAAACCAACTGAAATTTATTCCAGACTACGATTTTATTTTTCAGAAGTGTATATGTTCAGAACTTATCAGACACATTTGGCCGAATTATGTCTGAAAGTGCTGAAGAGTTTAATCCCTAGGAACCTCTTCTGTGCCACGATTGTTTGCTAAATACAATATTTAATTTTTACCCACTCACCATGCTAAAAACTTAACACATAAAAATTTGAATGAAATCTGAACTGTGAATTTGATTTCTCTTTTGTTATTCAGAGAACTATAATCTACATTCTGCCCTGGCTTACAGCTAATATTCACTTAGGCGCATATCTTATCCCTGACGATGTCTGCTGATAGGTATAAAAGTTTCTTTCATACACTTGCATCCCCTGACACCCTTTCCAAGGTTCTGGAAAATTAGACTAAGTGTTATGTGGAAAAGACTGGTTGACCAACTGGTTTCAGAGGGGTTAATAAGAGCCAGTGGCTGATTAATAGTTCTGTCCCTCATGGATCAATACGTGGCTCATGTCCTGCAGCCTGTGAATGTGCTTGTTTGATTGATTTTATTTTAATTTCAGCTCACTGAAGTCTGAGACTTTTAAAATCTTTCTGTAATTGTGAATGATTTCAGCCTTCAGAAAGCTTTCTCAACTAACTTTCTGTATTGAGTACACTAGCTAGTGTGGATTTTTTTCTCTAGGGAGAAATACTTCATACAGATGGCCTGCATTTATTCTGCATTTATATATTATTCATTTTTCTTAACAGTACTCATACCATCAAACAGTTACTTTTAATTAGTGCTTTATTTCTTCTACTTGTTGTTAAATATTATTGCTATATGATAATCAAATATAGTCCTTTTCAGGGGAGAGGAGAGAGAGGATTTTTTTTAATGAAAATGAACTGAAACATAACACAGTCTTGCTGAAAATTATTCTTAAATCACATTTTAGGAATTATCCAAATATATATATGTTATATCTGTATATAGAGAGATATATATTTCCATTGTACTATGAGTGGGACATGTAGAGGGGAAGAGAGATCAGGTGTTTTTTAACATTTTTTAAAAGATGCATTCCTACTTGATCTTTAAAAATGTATGCTTCGCATCACTCACAGTGTATGCGAAGATCACTGGAATTTTACACTTGTACTCCTTCCTGATCTTCTAACATCTCTTAGGGTTTCACTGCTGTCTCGTTAGATCCAAGAAGAATGGCGACTCTTACATGATAGTAGGTTTATCTGAGAAGTAAAGTCAACTTTTCATTTCATTGTCCCTTCAATATTTGACTTTCTCATAGGCTAATTCAGAGCCATGATGCTTTACATTTTACATATCTTAATCACACATTATTTAATGAACTAACATTGTTGAAAAGAGAATTTCAAGAACTCTTGTAGTTCACTTTAATATAAGATGTTATTATGACAAATGTCATATCCCTTCAGAGAATGGAGGGAAAGGCAACTAGATTCACGGATCCATTCAGTTAGATTAAGGTGAAACAACACTGAAGGTTCTAACACAATCGTCAATTTTAATGAGAATCTATATAATAGAATTAACTTAAAAGTATTGGCACTCTTGCAATTAAATGTATCTAAGATGTGCCACAAACCTCTGGAACTTAAGAAATTGGAATAAGCCTTGCATTACTTAACATCTTAAAGAGGAAAAAAGAAAAAAACAATAGAGAGGGGGAGAAAAAGAGATAACTGGTCTGTGTTCCACCATTGATCTAGTAAATAGGGGCCCTCAGTTTGCAGGAGTGCTCATACAGAAGTACCAAAGTTCTGAAGTTCTGAAGTCTCTCCTGAGCATGTTTTTATGCATAGTAGATTTGCAGTGTGCAGTAAACAACTCCATTATGTAACAGTCACTCTGTCCTCCTTGAACAGAGGAGTTTTGGCCAGAGCAAGGCTGTCCTGTCTCCACAGGCTTCCTTTTTCTGAACACATCTTTGGCTGTTAATCTGTTGTCATGGTGATGGTCTTATCTTGCAAGTGTTTGAGACAACTCCAGGCTGCCACAGATAAAGAATTTTTTGTTGGTCTGCCGCATGCAGCAAATGCAAACAAGTGTACCTTGAGTAGATTTGGATTTCAGAAAGCAAGGTGGGAAGTGGAACCTTAATATTTTTCAGAAAGATTATTTTTTAATTTAAGCTTTTAATGGCTACATTTTTTCTTAGTTGTAATCCATCAGAAGTGGCTATGAACAGGTGAAACAATGAAAACAGTTCCACTTCAATTTCCTGATGTTAACTTTGGTCTACTTATGCAGTTCTGTTGTTGATGCTGTTGTTTTTAATTCTAATGTGCAAGTTTTGGCCCAAACTCTGAAATCTGGTAATAAATTTGATTACAATAAGGAAATCAAAATGAGAAAAATCTATCATTGTAAATGTATATTTCAGTTTCTGATGCATTTTCAAGATGCTATATTTCTAGACTGAACAGAATATATCATAAATATGTATAAGTTTTCTTTCACTAAACTATTTTAAGCACTTAAAATTTTGTAGTGCTAAGGTGGATAAAGGGGACAGGTCTTGCAGAATCAGTGATTCATTGGCAGAGAAAAACATAAGAGGGTTAAAAATTGTACATGTCGTTATGTTAAATAGGTGCTGGACTTAAAGATAATCTCTAATATATTTTACTGAATTTTTGTTTAATTTACTGTGTTGTTGAAAATCGTTAATTTCTAATAAGTACTCTTTATGAGGGAATTTTTTGTGTCCTATGGGAGACTGGAAGAAAAGTTGGCAGCCTGCCTTGTTATTAGTCTTATTAACCAGTTCTTCATAAGTGTCGAACAACTTGAAGGAACCTCAGTAATTTTACGAGTATTGTTGCCCAGTATTAATAGAACCCCTGAACAGGTTGTCCTGTATTAGTGACCAAACCCATCATCCACATTAACAAAAGCATTTCCTTTATTTTCTAGTTTATGTGTTGACTAGACTAGAGAAACAAGAAAGACTCTCATTGCAACAATTGAATCACAGATTAGTTTGTCTAAATTGCCCATCCCATGATAGCCCAACTCTGAAAGAGCAGAGTTAAATGATCATAAATTTTCAGACAAAGCAAGACACTGGAAGTGTTTTACTGCACAGCACTTCCCAGGTGAGCAAGGTGCTTCTTCCCTTCTGCTTTAACTGGCACTTCTCCTGAGGAGCAGTCTACATGGTCACAAGATCTGGGAACTGCAGTGTAAGGATGAAGACTTGCCTTCCTGGAATAGACACCGTGTCTTACTTAGTTTCAAAAAATTTGTGCCAGCTTAACTGATTTGTAGTATTTTTGGAATGAAGATTTATTAATCAAAGACGTTCTACTAAACTCCCATCTGGGTCTTGCTGATAGGCTAAATACAGCACCTCCCAGTGTAGTGTCTACTTTGCACTTATCTAATAAAATAGTGGCTGCAACATTCACAGAATGGCTCGGGTTGGAAGGGGCCTCAAGGATCATGAATCTCCAACCCCCCCGCCACAGGCAGGGCCACCAGCTTCCACATTTAATGCGAGACCAGGCTGCCCAGGGCCCCATCCAACCTGGCCTTGAACACCACCAGGGACAGGGCATCCACAACCTCTCTGGGTAGCCTGTTCCAGCACCTCACCACTCTCATAGTAAAGAACTTCCCCTTGACATCCAACCTAAATCTTCCCTCCCTCCACCATTTTCCCTTGTTCTGCTGTTATCTACCCTTTCAAAGAGTTGTCTACCCTCCTGTTTATAGGCTCCCTTTAGGTACTGAAAGGCTGCAATTTTGTCACCCCGTAACCTTTTTTTCTCCAGGCTGAACAAGCCCAGTTCCCTTAGCCTATCTTCATAAGGGAAGTGCTCCAGCCCTCTGATCATCTTTGTGGCCCTCCTCTGGACCATCTCCAACAGCTCTCTGTCTTTCTTGTACTGGGGGCTCCTGACCTGGACACAGTACTCCAGATGGGGCCTCACAAGAGCAGAGTAGAGAGGGACAATCACCTCCCTGTCCCTGCTGGCCACCCCTCTTCTGATGGATCCTAGGATACCATTTGCTTTCTGAGCTGCAAGAGCACACTGCTGGCTCACATTAAGTTTTTCATCCATCAGGACCCCCAGATCCTTCTCTGCAGGGCTACTCCCAAGGACTGCTCCTCCCATTCTGTATATATGCCTGGGATTCCTCTGGCCTAAGTGCAAAACCTTGCACTTTGCTATGTTGAACCTCATTAGATTCACCAGGGCCCACCTTTCAAGTCTGTTGAGGTCCCTCTGAATGGCACCCCTTCCTTCCATTGTGTTAATCGCACCACTCAGCTTGGTGTCATCAGCAAACTTGCTGAGGGTACACTCAATTCCAGCATCAATGTCATTGATAAAGATGTTAAAGAGCACTGGTCCCAGTACAGACCCCTAGGGGACACCTCTCATTACCAGCCTCCACCTGGACACAGAACCATTAATCACCACTCTCTATCTGCAGCCTTTCAACCAGTTCCTTATCCATGAGGTGGTCCACCCATCAAATCCGCATCCCTCCAATTTGGAGATAAGGATGTGGTGGGGGACCATTCTTCTTGTTAAGAACATAACTGTAGTTGGCCCTCATCAGACCATAGTTCTTAAAGATGAGGAAAATAAAGTTGATTTAAAAAAAAAAAAAAGGAAAGAAAAAGTTCACTTACAAGTTTCAACTTTCTATAATAAGATAACTTCAAACTGAGCCTGATTTTTGTCTCATTACTTTGGTCTCTCTCTGGACTAGACATTTTTGAGTTCTGACAAGCTATAATTGATTCATATACCAACATATATAAAGAATAGCCAGGCCCAGAGATTGTTCTTTGCCTATGTCAGATAACATTTGAGCACTGCTGCTAACTAATAATATGTGCTCACAAAAAGACTCAAGCTGCTGGGATAATAGATAATTACAGCCTCAATTGTCCAAGTAGTGAAATATCCAAATCTCCCATAGGAGACTGTGAATACATTGGGACCCAAAGGTACCAAGTTAACTGCCTGGCTTCAATAAATACAGAAAGAAAACTTCTTAAAAGTTTAGTATGTCATTAGTGTGAGACCTTTTGAAGATTTTTTTCCTTCTACTTTCTCCAAAGTATTCTTATTTAAGAGTCAGAACAATTCAGGGGACTGCTGTGGGTAGAGTTCAGAATGCAAAAGCTCTCTTAATATCACAGTGAAAATGAAAAATAGGATTTCTGATGATTTTTCAATTGTGTTACTTTCTTTGGGACAATGTATAAAAGTTAAAATATATTTCAACAGCTTTTCCTTTTTTACTTTTTAAATAGTCATGAAAAGGCATAATGTTGGCTTCCACTTCCAAGGTGAATTGCATATAATCTTTTTGTTTTGTATTATAGCTCAGATATATCTGTTCATTATTTTAGTCTTCCTCAGGGTTCCTGAATTGATGCTTAATGTCATCAAAAGAACAGCAAAAAAGAGGGGCAAAAATGCTAAGTGAGAGTTGCATGGCTTCAGTTAGTCTGAGTAATCAAAAGGGAAATGTTGGCTATAACTCTCACAGCAAGAAAAATGGAATAGCAAAATATGGCTATATCTGTATAAATAATATAATTCTTTAAAATCTGGTCTTCTTGTTGAATGGTCCAGCTTTCTGTTTTTAAGCTAAATGAAAAGTTAGAGATTAGAGAGGAAAAACTAGTTCAAGTCAAACAAATATATATGTATATGTATACATTTCCGTTGGAAGTACTTTGTTTACTGATTCATGGTCTTTGCTTACAATTACCATTATGAATACAAATAAAATATCTTGGGATTAAATCTAAATGATGCAGTTGTTTCAAGGATACCAATAGTTATAAAAGAGGGGTGAAAAACAAGTGAACTAAGGCTTCCAGTTTCTCAGCTAAAAGTAAAAAGCACTTAGAAAGCACAGATGATCCTCTTTCTTAAAATACTTATCTCTTTTTCTCTGGTATATGGAAAATATAGCATCTGTGTGTCTACTTCCTTCATTAACTGAGACCAAGTTCAGATATTTAGAGCTAAGAGATTAACCAGTGTCATCTCCACATTTTCTCTGAAACAGTGGAAATGATCAGTGGATATGGACTTTAGACTTAAGCTACTTTGTCTTTATTTAAGTTACAAGCTTAATTTGAGAGGGATGAACCTGGACCTGGAAGCTTCTGACTTGATAAAGCTATCTGAGATCACTATGTCTACTTCCAACTTGCTCATAAATCTCTTTTGAAGGAGGAAATCTAAATGGTAAAGCCTCATCTGAACTATTTTCAAGGCAACTTTTCAACATTTTAAAATAAATTTCAAAGAAATATAACATACTTTATCAGAAAAAAGTCATTTCTTTTCAAAAGTGTTGTTCAAGTTTACTCTACAATAGCTATGCATCATTTTTAGTAAAGATAAAGGAGAATTTTTGATAGAATAACATATTTTCTACATGGGACAGGTACAAAAAGTAGCTGAACTCAATACAGAGATGAAAGTGCCTTTTCTGCAAAAATGTATTTCCCAACAAGAATCTTTTCTTCGCCCACAAAACTATATAGCAGAATAGTGTGCTGAAAAGTAATCATCTAAACTAATTTCAAGAGTATGGCATTTCTTCTTTTTTTCCTTCTTTTTTTTTTTTTTTT
>JACDJE010000082.1:3600697-3646427 GCA_016647715.1 Pavo muticus | reverse complement strand
CCCCACCCCCCAGCCCACCCCTCCATGACGTGTAGGGGCAGGTAGCCGGATTAGAGTGTTAACACTTTAACTCCCAATGCACTACATGATGTTATGATGTGGAATACTGAAAAACCAAAATCACGAAACCGTGACACCCTTGTTCTGCTGTTATCTACCCTTTCAAAGAGTTGTCTACCCTCCTGTTTATAGGCTCCCTTTAGGTACTGAAAGGCTGCAATTTTGTCACCCCGTAACCTTTTTTTCTCCAGGCTGAACAAGCCCAGTTCCCTTAGCCTATCTTCATAAGGGAAGTGCTCCAGCCCTCTGATCATCTTTGTGGCCCTCCTCTGGACCATCTCCAACAGCTCTCTGTCTTTCTTGTACTGGGGGCTCCTGACCTGGACACAGTACTCCAGATGGGGCCTCACAAGAGCAGAGTAGAGAGGGACAATCACCTCCCTGTCCCTGCTGGCCACCCCTCTTCTGATGGATCCTAGGATACCATTTGCTTTCTGAGCTGCAAGAGCACACTGCTGGCTCACATTAAGTTTTTCATCCATCAGGACCCCCAGATCCTTCTCTGCAGGGCTACTCCCAAGGACTGCTCCTCCCATTCTGTATATATGCCTGGGATTCCTCTGGCCTAAGTGCAAAACCTTGCACTTTGCTATGTTGAACCTCATTAGATTCACCAGGGCCCACCTTTCAAGTCTGTTGAGGTCCCTCTGAATGGCACCCCTTCCTTCCATTGTGTTAATCGCACCACTCAGCTTGGTGTCATCAGCAAACTTGCTGAGGGTACACTCAATTCCAGCATCAATGTCATTGATAAAGATGTTAAAGAGCACTGGTCCCAGTACAGACCCCTAGGGGACACCTCTCATTACCAGCCTCCACCTGGACACAGAACCATTAATCACCACTCTCTATCTGCAGCCTTTCAACCAGTTCCTTATCCATGAGGTGGTCCACCCATCAAATCCGCATCCCTCCAATTTGGAGATAAGGATGTGGTGGGGGACCATTCTTCTTGTTAAGAACATAACTGTAGTTGGCCCTCATCAGACCATAGTTCTTAAAGATGAGGAAAATAAAGTTGATTTAAAAAAAAAAAAAAGGAAAGAAAAAGTTCACTTACAAGTTTCAACTTTCTATAATAAGATAACTTCAAACTGAGCCTGATTTTTGTCTCATTACTTTGGTCTCTCTCTGGACTAGACATTTTTGAGTTCTGACAAGCTATAATTGATTCATATACCAACATATATAAAGAATAGCCAGGCCCAGAGATTGTTCTTTGCCTATGTCAGATAACATTTGAGCACTGCTGCTAACTAATAATATGTGCTCACAAAAAGACTCAAGCTGCTGGGATAATAGATAATTACAGCCTCAATTGTCCAAGTAGTGAAATATCCAAATCTCCCATAGGAGACTGTGAATACATTGGGACCCAAAGGTACCAAGTTAACTGCCTGGCTTCAATAAATACAGAAAGAAAACTTCTTAAAAGTTTAGTATGTCATTAGTGTGAGACCTTTTGAAGATTTTTTTCCTTCTACTTTCTCCAAAGTATTCTTATTTAAGAGTCAGAACAATTCAGGGGACTGCTGTGGGTAGAGTTCAGAATGCAAAAGCTCTCTTAATATCACAGTGAAAATGAAAAATAGGATTTCTGATGATTTTTCAATTGTGTTACTTTCTTTGGGACAATGTATAAAAGTTAAAATATATTTCAACAGCTTTTCCTTTTTTACTTTTTAAATAGTCATGAAAAGGCATAATGTTGGCTTCCACTTCCAAGGTGAATTGCATATAATCTTTTTGTTTTGTATTATAGCTCAGATATATCTGTTCATTATTTTAGTCTTCCTCAGGGTTCCTGAATTGATGCTTAATGTCATCAAAAGAACAGCAAAAAAGAGGGGCAAAAATGCTAAGTGAGAGTTGCATGGCTTCAGTTAGTCTGAGTAATCAAAAGGGAAATGTTGGCTATAACTCTCACAGCAAGAAAAATGGAATAGCAAAATATGGCTATATCTGTATAAATAATATAATTCTTTAAAATCTGGTCTTCTTGTTGAATGGTCCAGCTTTCTGTTTTTAAGCTAAATGAAAAGTTAGAGATTAGAGAGGAAAAACTAGTTCAAGTCAAACAAATATATATGTATATGTATACATTTCCGTTGGAAGTACTTTGTTTACTGATTCATGGTCTTTGCTTACAATTACCATTATGAATACAAATAAAATATCTTGGGATTAAATCTAAATGATGCAGTTGTTTCAAGGATACCAATAGTTATAAAAGAGGGGTGAAAAACAAGTGAACTAAGGCTTCCAGTTTCTCAGCTAAAAGTAAAAAGCACTTAGAAAGCACAGATGATCCTCTTTCTTAAAATACTTATCTCTTTTTCTCTGGTATATGGAAAATATAGCATCTGTGTGTCTACTTCCTTCATTAACTGAGACCAAGTTCAGATATTTAGAGCTAAGAGATTAACCAGTGTCATCTCCACATTTTCTCTGAAACAGTGGAAATGATCAGTGGATATGGACTTTAGACTTAAGCTACTTTGTCTTTATTTAAGTTACAAGCTTAATTTGAGAGGGATGAACCTGGACCTGGAAGCTTCTGACTTGATAAAGCTATCTGAGATCACTATGTCTACTTCCAACTTGCTCATAAATCTCTTTTGAAGGAGGAAATCTAAATGGTAAAGCCTCATCTGAACTATTTTCAAGGCAACTTTTCAACATTTTAAAATAAATTTCAAAGAAATATAACATACTTTATCAGAAAAAAGTCATTTCTTTTCAAAAGTGTTGTTCAAGTTTACTCTACAATAGCTATGCATCATTTTTAGTAAAGATAAAGGAGAATTTTTGATAGAATAACATATTTTCTACATGGGACAGGTACAAAAAGTAGCTGAACTCAATACAGAGATGAAAGTGCCTTTTCTGCAAAAATGTATTTCCCAACAAGAATCTTTTCTTCGCCCACAAAACTATATAGCAGAATAGTGTGCTGAAAAGTAATCATCTAAACTAATTTCAAGAGTATGGCATTTCTTCTTTTTTTCCTTCTTTTTTTTTTTTTTTTCTGTGTTACATTATTAATTTCTATTACCTTATAGCACTGGCAAAAGTGTGTTTGATTATTTTAGCAACAGACATCCTGCAATGATTGCCTGAGAGAAACTGTGTGACAATACACTAATGTTTCTGAAACGGATGCCTCTGCTGAATACCTGGTGGTGAAGAAGCAACATGTATTTCTGAGTGGGAGCAGGTTGTGCAGAGATCAAGAGGATTTGCTCAGCTAAAGCTATTAACTGTATGTATGAACAGCTTCAAATTCCGTCTTCTCTATGGCTTTACATAACTAGTTTATGTATGAAAACAGTACTTTCATAGTGTGTTACTAAAGCTGTTTTGTGATATGAGATAAATAAGCACAGACCAAGCTTAAAATTACATTTCAAGTTCACAACAGGGAATAACTGAGGCAACAGTTGAAAAAAACGCTGTGTTTTGAAGATAGTTAGGAGATACTGAGACAATATGATTTATTTGTGTCCTTTGTGTGTAACAAAGAAAAGAAAATTTCTGCACTAGCTGAGAATCATTTTTCTCTTTCAGATTTCAAATTTCCCGCATTCTTATTTCAGCAAAAGTACTAGTAAGCGCCCAGGGCACAGTGCATGATGCTGTTTGAATCAGATAACTGGTTTATAGTTTTTGAGGACACCTTTGTTACTTCTTTTAGATAACATTGGCTGATCAGATTCTGTTCTGCAGATTGATATTTCTAGATGAGGTGAACAGAGATATGAAGAAGTATGCTAATACTCTTACTTCCAGGTTATGTGTATCTTCAGATGTATATTTTTGAGCTTACATTACCATAAAGAGAATAGATGTTAACTCCTCTCTCTTCCATAATTCTGCTTTCTTGTGCAGCTATTAATTAAACAAGGAACACAAGCAGATCAGTTTCAGTAAATTATATTTTCTGTATTTTGAACTACTATTACGGTACAATCTTTATTATTTACCTTGGTGTCTTAAGGAAAATGTAAAAGGAAAGATATGAGAGAGTTGGAGTTGTTCAAACTGGAGAAGGATCCATAAAGACATTATAGTGATCTTCCAGTACCTAAAAGGGGCCTACAAGAGAGCTGGAGAGAGGTTCTATCAGGAAGTGTAGTGATAGGACAAGGAGGAATGGTTTTTAACTAAAAGAGGAGAGATTTAAATTAGATATTAGGGGGACATTTTTTACTCTGAGGTGGTGATGTATTGGCATGGGCTGCCCAGAGAAGCTATGGATGCCCCATCACTGGAAGTGTTCAAGGCCAGCTTGGATGGGGCTTTTGGCAATGTGACACAGTGGCTGGCAGCCCTGCCCACAGCAGGAAGATGATCTATAAATGCCCTAGCAACACAAATCATTCTTTGATTCTATGATTCTACAGCTAAGATTGTAATATAAAACACTACCATAAGTCGTTTTGGAGGAAAAATATTTTGGTCAGATTCTATTGTGTAGCAGTCATGTAAAAACTCTTTTTTCTCCTGCAGATTAATAATTTTTCCATTCCCAACACCGTTTGTGTGGAGAATGGTGGGGCAAAGTATGGTATTTTAAGTGATTTAGTCATAAAGATAAAATTTCCTTCCATGTGTGTGCATCATATGTGCTTATATACATACATATATACACATATAGTAAGTCATTTTGTGTGTACATACTGCTGCCATTCCTACTTCTTTGTCTTCTCCTGATGAAAAATACAAATTGAACAAGGAGATCTACTGCATCTGTAAAGACCATATTTCTCATTTTCCTGAAAAAGATAAAGATTGACTGGAATAAAATTATTTTCTGGTTTGTAGAGAAAAAAAATCTAACCCCTAGAAATTCCCTGTGGTAAATATTCAAAGATCAAGAAGATAAAAACTGAGAGTCCTACATTGCTTCAGAGAAGCTGAGAAGTTGCCTATAATGATTTGAGCGTTTAAGAGGGAATAAAAACAGCAACACAAAGGCTGGTGAACTTTTAGGAAGAGCCACTAACCATTTCAGGAAGATTTGATAGGATGTTACTGAAAACAGTAGAGGAATTCGGACAACTATATTATGAAAATCACTTAATGACTATGAAACCTAACATAGAACAAATGGAGAGAGCTGGTGTCTTGTCCCACACACTGGGTTATGAGGAAGGTGAATCTTCAGAATCTCACCAAATAGGTTACTCTGTTTTCAGCAGGGTCATAGGAGTGATGGAGTCACAACAATGACTCTGAGGAACAATATAAGGCAATTTGTTGAGATTTCTAACAACAATTAATCAACTACTTTGAGGCAAAGTTAGGTAGCATTCTAAAAACAATAAGCATTATGCGTAAAGAGTACTTCAGCACAGGTGTCATTTCCTTGTCAACTACTTTAATGTGAATTTAGACAACAGCTGCTAAAGTAAAAAGTGTAAAAGAAGCTTGAGAAGAAAGAGAGGAAGAGAGAGAGAGAGACAGAGAGAGAGCAGAGAAGTTTAACTACTCCTTGGATCCAGCATAGTCTTCCATTTGGGTCTTGATCCATGGGCGGTGTGTCAGCAAAGGTAAACATGAGTGCTCACTTTTATTATAGTCTGTTTTGTTCAAGACTTCTCTCAGTATGGCAGCTGCCTCACATCTGCACAGTTAGGTGTTCTGGAAGACCTTAACATATTAGATATATTAGTATATCTAAGCTCACGTATATTACCTAAACATTAGGCTTAGAGTACAGAGAAAGAGAAAGCTTCAGGGACACTGGGGCAGGAAGATGCATGCCTAGGGAAGCATAGGTTTCCATAAGACTGCTACAACATTTGTCTCTCCACAGCTCTCCTGTCAATCAGTAGTTATATGAGTGTGCATTATAGCTGAGTTTGTATCTAAAATTTGTCTATAGATATACTAAGCTGAAGACAGTATTCATGCCAAAGATATATGCCAACATCCACTGTTTGGTCTCCATAAACATTCAGCCAGTGTTGATGAATGCCAGTGTGTGAGACTTTTTTTCACATAGAGGAATTGAATCACACATCTTTGATTCGAATGTACTTCCATGTCAAGCACCACTTTGTCAGATTGCCCCTCGGCTGCCATTTGTCATGCAGCAATAAAACACAACAGAATATTGGTGGGAATGTTCATTCTCTACTGCCATCCCAGTATCCACCTCTGATGTTGTGGGCCAGTGTAATAAAATGGAAACATTACTATCTGAGCAACTATCATACAAATTATTGTTTCCATATCTCTGACCAAAGAAAAGGCTTCTTTTTAGCCAGTTGCAATAAAAAATTAATTAATTACTAGTCCTTTATGTTCCTTTCTCACTTGCCTTGAAAGGAACATGCCGGTTAATTTTTTATCAATGTCTTCTTCAAAACACAACCAAAGAATGCAGCCATGACTTTGAATTTGAATCTGTTTAAGAAATAAAGTAGCAATTCGGTATCCATGAAAGCAATGTCATTTTTTTCTTGGTACTCCTAAGGTGTAAATTCAGTTCCTCCTCTGTGTGATTGTATTTTTGGCAATTGAAAGGACTTAATTAAAAGAAAAAAAAAAAAAAAAAAAAAAAAAAAAAAGAAAAGGTTTTAACTCGGCATAATTTATCACGGAAGTTTCATGTGGTCTTTTTAGGTCTATTGCACTTCCACTAATGTGTTTTCCTTCAAAATGGAAAACAAAAATACTGATTTGTAAGCAGCGAACTGACATAAGAGATACCAGATGCCCAAAAATCTTTAAGTGCTTTTTGAAGATTTTTTGAACCAATGAATATTGTGTTATTTAACATAAATAAAGTTCAAAGAAGAAGTATATTTGTTTTCTTTAGAGACTATCTAATTAAGTGATAATTATTCCCTTTTCATTCACTGTTCTAAGAAACCTTTGCAAACATTTAACAACTGAAGAAAGTAAACATTCTTTCTCCAGCTGCTAATCTTGTCATATTCTCTGTCAAGATATGTGGAAGGTTCATTAACAAAGCAAGAAACAACCACTGATTTTATTACAAATTTAAAACATCCAGCATGTTTGTAAAAAATGAAATTCCAGGGTTATCTGTAAATTTATAACACTTAAGTTCCTAACGCTGACTTAGAAAAGCAATGTACTCACCTAAGCTGAAGTTCTTTGACATTTGGTCTCCTTTCTGCATTTGCGTTGTCCAGTTCTGATCAAGAGCAAATAATAATAATAAAAAGCCTACTTCTTTTTTCCACATTCTTCAGAGCATAAATTACAAAGCTCTATCACAAAGGTTTATTTTTTTATTTTTGTTTTTTTTTTTTTGACAGAGGGTCTTCTGGTTGTTTTTGTTTGTTTGTTTGTTTTGTTTTGTTTTTGTCTATAGGAAAAATATTGTTTCTTTCCATCCATATTTCATCTTTGATTCTCAAATACAGAGAGTGACATCAATTTTGCAAAACAAACAAAAAAACATTATTAATGTTGTGCTTCTATAGCTACAGTTGGTATTTTAGTAATCTTTTAAAAAATATTTTAAAACCCTTTTAAACAACAGTTTTCTTCATGACCAAATGGGAATTTGATCAGCTGCAAGGAGGATGTATCCTAGCCAGCAAAACTGGCATGCAGTCACTTAAAAACACTTGGCAAAGTTGTTAAGAAAAAAAATCTGCTGTGTAAGTTTGGCTTCTAAGTGCCTTTGAGGAAACAGCTATATGAAGAATGAGAAAAACAGCCTGAGTGTATGTTACTGTGCTACATCTTAGTTCTTCTCACCAGTGCATTTAGTTTGTCAGGGCTTATTCTACATCACTAAGTAGCAGGTTAAGAAATCTCAAAATTAGAAATACCATTAAACTAAACTGAGAAGGATAGCAAAATAAGATTTTCTCAACTTCTTAAATATTCCAGTTTCAAATTGATTTTAAATGTGAACTTATGCACATTTCTAAGTTTCTCAAGTCCGAATGCTTATGCTACAAATACTGTTTATGTTAATTTCTTGAGCTGTGGGCTAGATTTGCTCATTTTAGGCACCTTAAATGCTGAAAATCAGGAACTTTTACACTGATAATCAAAATAGAAATTTAGGCCCACCTGCAGATACTGATGAGGAGGAATCTTAGCATCCTCACTTTCCTACTGGAGGAGGACAAAGGATAAGCAAGCCTAGCAACTTGGCTGATGACGGGACTCCTCCATCTGTTTAGGAGCTGAACATCTGCTGCACAATTTCTCTCACAACAAGGGAAAAACAACAGTTATCTCTGGAAGTTCATACCAGTGTACAGAACAGGTGAAATGTCAGTGGCTACCTACCTTAATAGCCTATAGAAACAACCCGTAGCAGCCAGATTAGATCTCATGTCTGACTTGAGTACCTACAGATAGATGTAGTTGGCATGCAGAACTGTAGACTCTGTATGCTAATCCTCTGCTACAATAGTGCCACACTGTGCAATGAACTGAGCAGAGCCCATGCATTGTTTCCTTGATCTCTATTTAAAGAACTGTAATTTACTGGAAAATGTATTCCTGAATATTACTGTAATAACACTCTTGAGACTCTTTTATCACTGGCCACAATCGAAAGGGCAGATCTTGAGCTACTGTAAATCATGCTAGCTCAATTGATTTCAGTAGAGCTATATTGATTTACTGCTACAGAGAATCTAGTCTAAAATATTTCTGTGGTATTGTGTGCTTTCCTAAAGGAGACAGAAGATTTACAGGTTGTATAGCAAAACTTAGAGTCCTCAGCATAACCATTCTCAATGGCCAGTGTATTTCTTTGTCGTAAAAATAGATAAACAATTAACTTTGTAGGCCCAAGTGGTATAAAATAAGAAAATGGATATCTGGGATTGTGTGTTGGTATTACCTTCTATGGAACATCTTAATCAACATTAACAGGAAAAGATTTCTTCTATTATGTGCAGCATATTGGCGTAGTCAGAATATAGGGCCATACTGCAACTGTTCGGGTCTCATAATTGGAAGAGGGAAGACAGTTCAGTGATATGTCTTCTAATCAGATTTATTGCATATAGCTTTTTACACTTCAGACAGAATGCTTATAATGATAATTAACAAAGTTATCTGTGCAAAATATATGCTGAATGCAGTGAGAGGAATGAGACTTCTACATTTGGTGTTTGGTTCATTAACAATTTTGAAAGGTCTTTTCAAGTACCATAATGAATTTTGTTCAAAAGCTTGTTTGAATGAACCCTTCTCTCTCTGAAGACAGTAAGAATGATAACTAATGTTGTAGGAAATGACTGCACACCAGACTGTTTCAGCAGTACTTTAAAATCTGGAATGCAGATTAGCAGTTGATCAAGAAATATATTAGTGACAGCTGCCTAAAACACAAGTAGGTATCTTGTGAAAATGACCCGATTTTAGTTACATCAAATAGTTGCAATTTCCATTGGTTTTGCTTGTAAAATCAAGTCTTATTGATTTGGGTAACTTTTATATGTATGCAAGTTGGCAGGACAAGAAAAGCTTAGCCAGTATAAAATCTTACCTCCAGAAGAAGTAGTTTCACCTTATACCCTCTCCTTCCCCTGCTTTTCCTAATCAAATAATATTCTAGTCTTTCCCCTTTTTTACGCTTGTATACTTCTGGAGTACTTAATATGATAATTCACTCACTAAGTTAAGAATAAAGGGGTTCCAAGTCTGTAGTGATGAAAATGCAATGTCTGACAGAAGCTTTATTAAATATGGTCATAGTGAAAGAAAGTGCAGAGAATAGCTCCTCCTCTGCTCCCATTTTCTGTCAAGTGACTGCAGAGAATTGACTTAGGTTATTTTAGAAAAAATAAAGAGATGAAGAAAAAGTTTTAATATTAACAAAGACAAATGCCTATATTTAAGAGGTGCATAATCCTTAATTATCTTGTAAACTACCACAATTCCAGCAGGGAATCAAACAGTGAGTATGAGACAATATGGAGAGATGGCTCTTAATGGAGCCTGGAGGAGTGACACACAGAGAATTTATTATCTTAACTCAGAAGTGAGGAATAGGAAACAATCATACGCCGCTAACTTTCCTTGAAAGGAATGTGCTGTAAGTTAAGATTTAAAAGGTCTGGTTAAGCAGCTTATCCTAAGTATTAATCATTTTACCACTATAAAATAAATATGTCAATTAAATTGAAAAACAATTTGGAAAATCTCAATTTTGTTCCAAAATAATTTAGTGAAAAGTAAAACTCTTAACTGTTCTCATGGTAAATTGAAGACCAGAAAAGTACTTAGCAGAAGGCTTCCTTTCCCTCAACACTATCCCTAAGTCCTTGTAAGTCTGGTGAAACAATCTGATATAAAGATGATAACATACAGAAATCTTCAGGATAGCACATTAAAAACTGTATTGTTCTCATAACTTGACTTACAAATTTATCTGATAATGTACGTTTAGTTTTTCAGTAGTTCTTTCATATCATATTTTTGGGCCAATATTGCATCATGTAAGTAGCCACCCTTAAAAACTAATGTCCATAAAAAAATGAAAGACCTAGTCATTTTATTGTAGCCTGGTTTGGTCAAACCCCCATCTCTTCATTGTTTGCTCCTGTAGGAACACAAAGATGAAGGAATCAGTAAATATATGCCTCAGCCCAAAACTTTTTTTTTGAGAGCTCAGTTTGCTCAAGGCACTGCTACTTGATTGTGAGCAAGAGCTGCAGCAGCTCTCTCTGGTGTATAACTCTTTCTTTGTGAAGAGTGTGTATCAATTTTAGTAAGTTATTTTTGCTTTATTTCTACAAGGAGCAAATGAAAATCTATGTAGGTCTCTATGAAAGTAATGCCTCCTATTTATTTCCAGGGAAACTACAAAGAGCACAGTAACATTATTTGATAGAGCAAATTCTCAGCTACAACATGCTATTTTTCAACATAGACATTACCACTAGCCATGCATTTTTGGCAGCAATGCACAATAGCCTGCATGCCGTGCTCATAAAAATACTCGTGTCCATCTGGAATGTGGCTTGATTTTCAAGTCACCGTTGCCATTGATGAAACACACCACTCACCACCTCGCTGTGCTTATGTTCACTGTTTGGTCTGCATAAATGTTCAGCAAGCGTTGATGAATGTCAGTGGGTGCCATTTCTTTCATCATAGTGGAATACATTTCCGCGCGTTTGCTTCTTATGCACTTCCACGTCAGATGCCGTTTTGTCAGGCTGCCCCTCTCCTGCTGTCTGTCACATGGCAATAAGATGTAATGGAATATTGGTGGGAAGTTTCAGCCCCTACTGCCATGCTACCAACATCAATCTCTGATGTCATGAGCCAGTATAATATGAGTAAAATAGGAGGCATTACTTTCTGAGCAACCCTTGATGTTTTGCATAAATATCAGGCAGTGGTGTTGATTTTCTCCTATCTGTAACAAAATAAATAACTTCCAGAAATGGGAAGAGTATTTGCATTCTTCTAGCCAGTTCTAAAGAAGGATAAAAATGAAATTTTGTATTGAATATTAATGTAATTAACTGTGTAAATATTTGCTATCTATCTGCCACATAGTCATGTCCTTCACCTTCACTATGCATGGTGAGAGTCAAAAATATTAATGAGTGCAGGTCTTATGGTAGCTAAGGGAAGGGCTGCATAACCTAACAGCAATTTTTTTATCCTAAAATATTTTTTCCTTCTCCAGTTCTGCAGTTGAGAGCTAACATTTTATCATTTAAACGTGTCATACTGGTACAGTGTGCAATGATGTGATGCACTGAAAAGTCAGTTCTACCTAAAAATCGAAAGTTATATCGCACAAACATTTTTGACTAATAAGAATTGCTTTAAGTTCATATAGTAAATTACCAAGGCAATGTGAACAGCTGAGCTTGTCTGAGTAGTTACATGTTATTCACATAACTCAAAATACTTCTAATTTGCCTTCATAACTTCTGCACTCCATGCTCCCTAAATTAATTTTTGTAAGCATTTTTTCTTAAGAGAAGAAAAAGTAATATAGGTTTGTTTGTTTATCTGTGAAAAATCTGCTATTTTTTTAAGACTAATTGACAGTACTGTCTCCATGGTTGAATTATTCCATATTTCACAGCTCAGTAAACAGGAATATGCATTACTCCTTAATATTTATTTTGTGGAGTTGTTTAATAAATGTAGAAGGTAACATTGCATGATAATATCTCACCCAATTCTGTGTGTGTTGGAAGCAAGATTTGAATAGTATTTGTGAAAGTGCTGGAAAATCCTTTCCCTGGCAGCTTCCTTCATTCTTTGTCCATTCCCAAGGGTCAATCTGTGTAACAGCTCCTCAAGAACTATGGTAGTTCCAAACATTTAATATTCAATTGTTCAAAGAATCAAGAATTAAACAAATCTATGGTGATTTTGCAGGAAAGGTAAAGCACGAAGTCTTCCTCTTTACCTCTTCATGGTCTTAATAGTTTCTTAACTTGCTCCAAGAAAGAGAATAACTAGTACATCTGCAACACTCCTCATAGTTTTTATTAGGTACCAGTTTGGTAAGGGCTTTTGAATAAACTATAAGATTATTTCATGTCCTTGAGAGTTACTACGCAATTTTCTTGTAGAATTTATTTGTTGGCATGGATAATGAGTACTGGAACATGTAAAAGAGTCCAAGAATCTCTCCAAATCTATATTTCAGTTTTGCAATACAGAGGGAAAAGAGAGTGAATGGAAAGAGCAACACAACTCAAACCCTGGATATAAAACTACTAGTCCTCTCCTCTGCAGTCTGACTGAAGACTTATTTATTCTCCTGGCCTTTCTAAGTAACCTGGCATTTCAATTTCTAAAAACCTTGCTTTCACTGTCTTTCTCTTCCCTAAATAATATGCTCTTTTGTTATACTGACAAAATTAATTTCTTTAAGGTAGTGGTAGCTAATTGAAATAGAATAATTTGACATATATGATTTCTTTTATCAATAGAAACTGTCCTTCTTTTGCTTTTTTATTTTATTTTATTTTATTTTATTTTATTTTATTTTATTTTATTTTATTTTATTTTATTTTATTTTATTTTATTTTATTTTATTTTTTGTTTTTCCCCTGGAAGGAGTAGTACATGATGCAAGGTTAAATACACACACATACCATGTCCATACTAAGACTTTGCTGTTGTAGAGCAGTTCCTATGCAAATTAGTTAGTAGAACTGGCAATTAAAGTGAGTTTCTTTTCAAAGTCATGTGTGTTTTGCACATAGCATTTTTACTGAAGCCATTGAAAGCCATGCTTTTATGTCCTTGATGTAGAGATTTTGACAACTACATTTGGTGAAAGATTTTATACACAAATTTCAGAAACCACTTTTTATTGCATTCTCTCTTCATGTCAGATTAGTCTGATTCCTATATAGGTAACTGCATTAATTCATAAATGTATTTAGACAAAAAAAGGACCATACACTCAGAAATTACTGTGTATCATTTAACAGTTGTTTTACACATTTCATCCCTGTACACAGATGTAGAGTATCAACTATCGTAAATGATTTTCTGATACCTGTATTTACATTTAATGTTGTCTTATTCCAAAGAAGGTCTTAATAAACTAGGGTTAGGATGCTACTCAAAATGAACAGACCATCATATTCTACTTCTGTGCTGCTTAGAAAGTGCTGACTGAGGAAGAGGGGTGGAGAACTGCAGTTCTGCAGGTAATCTATGTTGTGGATACTTTGGTTTGTTTTACATTAGTATGAAATGCCAGCAGTCTGGAATCTCTTGAAAAGGCAAATTGTCCACTTTGGCCCATCTATCTGATGGATATCCTGAGCACCAGATGGGTGCCTGGATATACAGAGAGCTGGAGAGAAAGCTCAAGCTGCTCTACCAGCTCAGCGAGTAGCCAAGGAGCAGACCAGCAGCAAATCAAGCAGCCAACAAAAGGATAAGGCATCTGGCCAGGGGAGAAATTTAGAAACTGTCAGGAAGCTGGGAGCCGGGCAGCAGACAAGCTGGTCAGGAGCAAGATGTTCTCTTAGCCAGCTGGCCAGGATCCCTGCTAGTCAGCTTGATAGCTGGCTGGATGATCACTTGTTATCACACTAAAAGTCCTGAGACCATCTTTGCAGTTCATGAAAATGTGAGAAAAAGAAGGTCTTATTTCAGGTTGTTTGCTTTGTTCTGAATGAATATAATGCAGGCCTACGACTGTGAATAAACTTCTAAGTCTTGTAGAACTGGACAACTATAAATAAATTTCAGATGAGATAATTCATTTCGTAGATCTAACTGCCATATAGCTGTTAAATGCAACCACAGATAATGGCTTAAAATTACCTTTCCTACGAGTATTTTCTGTTTGTAGATTCTGAATATGGGCTAAATGTAGATTTGGAAAATGTCATGAAAAAAAGAGAAAAGAAACTTTCTTGAAACTTGATGAAATATTTCCATATTTCTATTCTTCTTTAGGCAATTCTACTTTCTGCTAATGTTTACATAAGATTGCTTTTGCAATATTTGCAAGAGATAGCATTTTTTTATTAGACTAAAGAATAGAGTGGTGAGAAAAACAACCTCATGAGATCTAAAATAAAATCAGTAAGCCCCAAAGGTAAATGCAATTTTTAAATCCACTGCACAATATGATTCAGGATAAACATTTGTAGACTGGTCAGCAGTCCATCTTAAGCTGCTTGAATATTTGTGGAGCATGTTACCCAAAAAGCTGCAACCTCAGCTGAAACAAAATCACATACACTTCATATCTGCAAAGTGCTTTTGGTATTACTTGTAAATTCATTTAAGATTTCATATGGAATATTAGATTTAAACTCAACCTTGTGCCTAGAGGCTACAACTACTCTTCTACCTAGATCATTCTGCATACACAGGAAAGGATAGAATGAAGCAGTTGATGAGCTCTTTCAAGCATACAAATAAAATCTTAAGAGAGCTCTTGCAAGTTTCATCACTGTGCATCCTGCTCCATGGCTAATGCTTAAGGTTTAAGAATACTTAAGGTTAGGAATAACTGCTTTCCTTTGTCCCTGCTGCAGACTGGAATATAAGGATAAATGGTGTTGAAGTCTGTGCACACAGGCAGTTCTCATTTCAACTCTCCACATGTTCTCTTTAACATATGAACAATCTGAAGGACAGGTAGGTGTCAGAGGTAGGTGTCAGACACTCCAGATTGTATCTTTACTGAAGTGATAATATGAGCCTTTAAGGTTAATATCATTGTGGTATTTATCATCTACTTGCTGGCAAATGAATTCTTGTGTTCAATTTTATCATAGTGATGTGTAAATTTAATAACGGGTTTTCTTGCAGCCTGTTTGTACTAGTCATTTTGTATTTTCAACACACAAAAGAGGAAGAAAAAAAAAGAAATCTAATCCTGTTAAAATCTGGAGCCCAGCTAAGCAGGTCATTCATCTGCAGATGACAGTTCAAAATAGGTCTGCTGCTCCAGCATGATGATCTTTTTGTCCAGTTTGGTAGATACAAGAGTCTGACTGAAACCATCTGCCAGAATGATTGAAGTGAACAGTTTCTTAGGGCAGGAAAATATCATAACTTCCTTTGTCTCTGCCAGAGTCTTGGAAAGTCAGCATGCTTGCTGCCAAGAGAGACAGAGAGCTGAAGGAGCAGTAAACACGTATAACCAGCAAGGATAACATATCCCAGATATGTCTTCTGCATGCAAGAGCAGCAGATAGGAAGAGGGGCTGTCTTACCAGGGCTCTAATTTTTGATTCGAGAACAGCATCTTTTGCTTTTGTTCTTCTCCTTTTCCCACTGATCTTTTCTTTTTATGATAGTTATATTCTGCTTTGACTCTTCTGAATCGAAATTTTGATTTGAATTTGAATTTGATAATGACAAAAACTGATGATTGATCCATGAATAACTGTTAGATGGTTGAGTTACAATGTAGAATACAGTTGAGCTAGGCTTTATTCATGTGACTCCATTAAGAAAAATGACCAGCATGGATTTTGAACTTGTAGGCTGATAATGGTAGTAATGTAATTGAGAAATCAAGAAACATTATCTCTTTATCATACATAGACTAATGTATTGAGAAATAGTTAATACTATTGCAGGTAGGGGCGTAGCCTGAAGAATGTTCTTTTAAGTCTTAGAAAACCTTTGAATCACCTTTCTGATTGAGAGAAGATTGTTAACTAAACTGGAAGTAATTTGTAGCTTATTTGACTAAAGAATGCAGTCATTAACCTTCAATAGTAATATATTAGTCTTCTTTCTTGCTATTAACATAAAAGACGTAGTGGTTTTAGTTACTAAGAATTGGCACAACAATACTGAAAAAAAATTGTAGGATGTCTTAAATCATGATTTTAGATTTTAGATACATTTCTAATAAATAAGTAATTGAAATAATTAAATGAATAATCATGCAATCCAAGATAGAAAAAGTGAAATCCAGAACAATCTAGGCATGTTTCACAAGCTGTCTGTGATCCTTTGGAAAGAATAGTTCAGTCAGTGCAGAAATTTCCAACCAGGGCATCCTGCTTGTTAAGAATTAAATGTGTTGTATATCAGAAATCAGTATTTAATATTTATTTCTAGTTCTAATATTAAAAAAATAAATATTAACAACAAAAAAAAGACCCGGAGATTGAATGGACATTACCCTAGGGTAGCACCCAGAGAAGTGCCCTGGAATTTTTCCAGAAACACAAGAAAAATATGCTTCTCAAATATGAGGCATTTTTGTTGTCATTTTGTTTTTATGCACTACTATCTGTACAATTTCTAAACTTCAAATTAAGCTCCTTTTTCAGCTGAAATACAATATTTCTAAAAACAGATACTAGATTTAAATATGTTAATTAAAGTAAGATTCAGAATTATAATTCTGTTTTTATTGTTAAAATTCTTCAACTTTTTTACATGTTTAGTTTTATGATGCAATTAAACATTGGCTATGAAGTTTACTGTCACTCTGTATAATGTTTCTGTCATTTTAAAACAAGCTTATAATTAGTGTGTGAAGTAAAATTATGTGATATAGACAAGCAACAAAACAGTACCTATAAATCTGAAAGTGTTTATCATCTGCAAGCATATCTGTATTATGTCTCTAGTTAGATGCATTGTTTATAGGATATATTGAACACAATTATTTGCACACTGTCCAGAATAGCACAGTACCTGGAGTTATGAGAACATATATATATAAACAACACAAATTTCCAAAGATTTCAGGACTTTTTTTTTTTTTTTTTAAGAAATGATTATTTTGATTTCTGTGTGTTTTTATGTATTAGATGGAAAATAACTTACATTTTATCTTAGTATGTAAATACTTGATGGCTGAAATAACTTACAAAGGCAAGTTTGAGTATTTCTGTCTTGTCAAATAATGTTGGGCTCAGGCTGCAACCTGTTCTGTTTTATTCTTATATCTGTTTGATTACCTGTTTTTATTTTTCCTGGAGCTAGTAAAGACTTTTAAAGCTCTATCCTGACTTTGCCAACACAGTCAAAAGCTATAAGAGAAATGGCTTATAGACTTATGGGCAGATTTATGGAAGATTTAATTCTGTTTCCCTTAAAGCGTAGCAGAAACATTAATGGTAGCTTTCATTTTTCTTGAGTTACAGCTTCAAATTCTCCTTTTCTCATGCATCTGTATATACAGTTTCTCAGTGTGACAACAATTAACATGGGAACCCTTTTAGCTCCACTGAAACTCACATGGCTTAGTGTGAGGCCCTGCTTACATACAACTTCCCGCAGACCTGTTTTCCATTCTTCCAAGTATTCACTGACTTCAGTTCCATCACATTTTTTCATCTATTGCATTCACAGATTGTCACCTCATAAAGTTATTGATCTCTCCTGTGCTACAAATTCACTCAACACTGCCATTCCTGCCATAAATGATTTCCATGGGGGAATCTTGAATCCGTTGCTTTGAACTTAATCAACTTTTAAATTGAATTGAACGAAAGAATAAAATTCCATTTCAGTGGAAAAGTTTGTTTTGGTGGTTCTAAGCTAAAAGAAGAAAAAAGCTTCTGTCATCAAAACAGGCAGACGTGATTCTGAATATAGATAGACCATATTGTCAAGTAGAACGGATGTATTTTATAATTCCTGCATCTTAATGTTTCTATGTCCTTATCTGTTCAAAGGTACAAATTGTTTAGGATGTTTGGTAGCATCTTTGTTGAATTTTGAAGGACTGCTTTGCAGTTCTCTCCAGAAGGCCATGTGTCTGAAGTCTCACAGGCATGATTAATTTCCCTCTTCAACACAGCGAGATTTCTAAGTACAACAGTGTTCTCTCTCTTCTCTTTCCTAAAGGGAGAAGCCAGAATACTGCAAAGGTTAAGTGAGCTGGCCTTCAGGGCAGAGCAGCAAGCTTTATGGTCTATGTTTGTCTGTTAACTTCCGTGTAAAATATTGCTGCTCCTTGCTTTTGTGAGCTTCTCATTCTTTGAAGTTTAAAAAAACTGTTTATACTTCAGGCACAGATACTGCATATGTTAATGTGAAAGATAGGCAGCTAAAGTGGCTGTCAGATCAGCTGAGGTGGTGTTGATCATATACTCCACCAGTATCAGACAGTGCAATTGTTAAGATCCTTACTCTAGGTTTCTAGTCATTTTGGCCATATCCAGCTTGGTTGTACAAAGCATCATCTGGTGATTACTTCAGCAGCCCTGCAAGTTGAGGCATTTGCTTTCCATAAAAAGGACTATAAGCATCTATCTGTTTCACAAATTGCACTTCAGTTTTTGTGGACGTAGCACAGTTCAGTTACAGCAAGTAATTATGGTGGCAAAATTATATGTATGTAACGGTACTATATTGGCAAGATAAAACATTTCCTTCTTTTTAACATTTCATTTTACAGCCTTTACCATTTTTATAGAAAGAATACTTGAAAGAGCATGTTCTGCACTAGACTGTGGAAGTGGCAGTAGCTTCCACTACAATGTCAAAATTTACCCAACCATCCTTTGGTGCATTTATTGATATGCTTGACTAGGGTTTAAACCTGAGGTTTTTATCAGTAGTATTTGCAAGTCCGTAGGTCATAATCAGAGTTATCAGTCATCAATTACTATTTCAATTTGCAGAAATAGATGCCATGAGTATCTTGGAAGATACTTAGAAGTCAGCAAACTGCTGAAAAAGGATGAAGAACATTGCTTCATATATGCAACTCCATGATATGAGGAGAAACCAATAAATATCTGAGTATAGAGAGCTCTGGATGATCTCCTTTTTTATGGACAGAAATGAACAAGGATTGCTGTATTCTGAATGCTACCGGGGAGCGACGGACCAAATTCTTCCTCACATGGGGCACCGCTTGTTGTCTCCATGTCCGAGGCGCGTTCCGCCGGGGGCTAGCGATCTACCCTCCTAGTTCTAGCGATCTACCCTCGCTAGGGCCATTGCAACACAGACACCAATATGGTGGACGTAGCAAATGGCGTTTATTACCATGTGACGATTCCTTAAGTACGCATCTTGCCTTGTCCACGCCCCTTAAGCGTGCGTCATCTTTCCATCACAGAGCATGGGAGGTCCTACCACATCACATCCCGAGTCCTCGTTAGCGCCTACTACACCAGGATGGTTTACATAACCTAGGTGGTACCTATAAACAGAAATGTAATCAATATGTTAATTCTAGTATTATGATAATTAATAATTCAGTCAGGAGGAGAGATGCAATTAAGTGCTGTATTCTCTTCATCTTGACCGTTATCTATTGAGTTGATTGACAGCTATTAATACAGACACAAAACTGACAATAAAAGAAATTGAGATGGGTCCATCAGAATAAACAACAGCAATAACCGTAATATGAGCTGCAAGTAATCAAAACAACATCTATAAAGCTCCATGGCAATGAAAAAAAAAAAGAAAGATGATTGTTTTTATTTTTCCTTCTCGTACTTATTGTGGCAAAGAAAAAAATGATAATATCAGCAAAAGTCATCTGAGTGCTTTTTTATTCATTATTTATGTCTTATAGTTATTATCTGCAGTGTCTGATTAGGTAGTGAGACAGTTTATGACAAAATGATCTTACAGCTTACGTATTCTAAGTTTAAATCCCATAGAAGTGATATACTTCTGAAATGACATTGAACAAGTCTTCAGTTGGTCCTGGTTCAAAAACTTCTTTTGACATTTAATGTACATCTCTCCCAACTTGCATCCACCTTCCTGTCTTAAGACGTAGGGAAGAAGGGAAACTTCCTGGGCCTCCCAGGATGTGGACGGAAGTCACCAAGAGGAAGAACTCATTCCAGGGCTTAAAAGCAGTGAGACTGGAAGTAAAGCACAAAATGAGGAACATTTCCTGCCTTTCTTTGTCCTACCTCTTAGACTTTTTGTAGAAGGATGGTTTCTATCCCAACAATTACTGCTTCTGGGTTTTTCTGTTTTCCAGTGGCAGCTCTGGAACTGCTGATGAATCAAAATCTTCCTAGATGCTCTTAGTAAAGCAATCTGTTGTTTATATTTAAAATTATTTTAATTGTCTAATTAGCATCTACTCACTTAAACTTTGGTCTTATTTTGTGGGCTTTGATGAGTCATGTATATTCAGCTTCTGCTCTCATTTTCCTTCTAAACTTTCTTTTTTTTTCTAGAAGGAAAGCTGAGAATGTGTTTAAAATCTGCTGAAAATTTCTATTTACTTTTAAAACCACGTAATTATTTCCAGATACAGACTGAAATTAAAATATTAATTAAAATATCCTTTAGTTTGGAACACATCAAAATAAAATTTGAACAAGAGTAAGCTTATTAGTGTAATTAATCAACTAATATTAATAGTTTGTTCGTGGTTAACTAATTAGTAGCTTTGTTGTAGTCATTAGAAAGGCAAAGACTGATAAGGAGCTTTTTTCTAAGGCAAAATGACAAGAACCAATACGCTTTTGCTATAGAAGATTGCCCAAAGTAGCACAAAAAGCCAGAGAAGGTCTCTATTTTCTAAACCATTACTGTCATATATTAGCTAACCCATTGAGATAAAAATCATGTGTTGTTTCTTGGTAGAAGACATATCAGACAAAGACAGCTGTTATAAAATCAGGAAAATGTTCTTCATTGGAATAACATAACTTGGTGTTTTCTGTTGTTGTTTCTGTTTGTTTGTTTGTTTGTTTCTTTTGTTACAGCTTTTATTCCAGATTATACATTGGAATTCTAACAAAACTGGTGGAACAAATCGGATTCCACACCTAGCAATTGAGCAGAGCCTACTACAGTGGTGTCATTTCTATTGCAGAGTTGAGATTATGTCTGGAGGCCAATTGCAGGAAATGTTTTCCATTTGTACAGGTAATGTGCTTAGTGGCCAAGTTCAACGTTCTCTTCTATTATTTTTGTGAGTCTCGTAAGATTTCCAGCAACACAGAAAATTTTGTTGCAAAAGCTATCTCTTGTTCGAGCTGAGGAGTAGTGTTGTTTATAGTCATGTACCAGCTGAAACTAGTGCTGCCTATGGATGGGTGCTGCCCCTCTGATGTTTCAATTCCAAACTAAGTAGGCTAATCTGCCTTTAATTTGGGTGATTTATTTGGTTTTAGACCAAAAGAGAACAGAGAAGGAAGCTCATCTCATTACTGTTGCTCTTATCTGTGAGGAAGTAACGTGAAATGACAGCTGAGCTTAGTGCCCACAATTCTCTCCTTCCCTGCCTGTTGGGTGACTGCTCTTGTCTGACCTGGAACTGTAGAGGGAGAATGTTATAAGTCTTAAGATCATACTGGTTATTGCACATGCAGTTTAGGTATTACCATATGTATATTGGCATGATCATTCTCTGAGATGAGGGGTATTTACTATCATTAAAAAAATAATAACTGTAAGGGCCAAACTGCATGGGTTTTTAGTTGAGCATGCTAGTGGAAGGCTGAACAACAGTGTCTCTAGTGAAATATGCTGAAGCTGTCATGCAGTGTTAAGGCCAGTGTTATTTCATTTACTTTAATAGCAGTTGTGGTCTATAAGTATTATCTCAGTAAAAAAATCCACTTGTTACTCAGTATAATTAGTTATTGGTCATAAATTTCACCATAAAATAGCATTCAAAAAGCATCTGAAGTAAAGATATTATTGACTGTTGCTAGGCAACTTACTAATAAATTCAAATGACCAGTGAAAGCAAGAAAGGAATTATAAAGCATGCTTATAAAATGAGAATAAGAAGGATGCTGATCAAATGTTATGACTATCAAATCTGATAAGATTTTCTTAGAGACGGACTCAGTCATGATAGAGGGAATCAACTGAAGTTAAGAAAGTAATTTTTAATTCAAATCAGTGCAAAGATTTGATTCCTTGATATTTAGTTGATAATGCTACCACCACTTGATCTCTTTGAGAATTTTCTGGAATTTCCTTTTCTCATTTTAGTAAGGCACAATTTTGAAAGGTTTGGAAAAATAAAAAGGTGAGATTTGTTTTCTAATCCAGAAAATGTTTCAGATGTTATTGCTTATAATGCCTTTAAAGAGATGTGTTATCAGGACACATTAATCCTAGTTTTTTAAAAAATAGATGAGAATAAGAAGAGCAGAATGTGTTGCAGTGTTCATCATGGACAGCCATATGCAAAGTCAGAGTTGTTATATAAAACATCATACTATGGAAGATATGGTATTATTATCTTTTTAGATATAGTCAGAAAACTTTCATTTAATACATAAGACTGTACTAAACTGAATTTTTCAGTAGAGTTAGACTTAATACATACTCTCGATCTTAACAAAACAAGCTTCAAGTTTTTGTTTTTAAGTTATTACAGGAACACATGGGTTATCTGTGTCAGGGCAAAATCTAGGTATTGTCTCTAGCTTTGTATCTGTGGACATACGTACTCTTAATGAGCATTTTCGGTGTGTTACATTCTTCCCAGAACTAGAAACCTGTGATGCAATCACCTACATCCTGTGTTTAATATTGATTACAAAATTCTTAGTATCTGACAAGCTGTCTGGATTTTATTTATGCCAACATGTATGGCATGGCTTATGCCTGGACATATGAGTTCATATGTAGACTTCAAAACACTTTGAAATTTTATCTCCAATAAGTGGGGAGAAAACTCCAGAAATAGAAGAACAGGAGACTTGTACATGCATTCCTGCTGAGAAGGGGTGTCATACTTTATTCCTTTTAAGGCCTTGAATTCTTAAGTCTTCTTTTGCAATTCATTATACTTGACATTTTTCCTGCAACACTTTCAGCCTCTTCTGTGAACAGCTTTTTCTTTAACGTGCACAACTGGTACTGCAGTTAAATAATAACAGTCAGATAGAAAAGTAGACAAATAGTACTTTGTATTTTGAGCTCAAGTATGTTTTTTTTTTCCTTTGAGTCTTTTGAGCACTTGTATTCTGACCCTACTATTTGAAGTCTTGGCCCTGCTCTTGGGAAAAATCAATTTCATCAAATCCCTGTGAAGCAATAAGAAGAATCTCATTTTACTCCTTTCATTGCTTTTGGCTACTCCTTCTGAATGCTGTCCAAGTATATTCATATATTGATAGATTTTAGCTGACTTCCTAATAGTAGTACCTTATGTTGGTGCTTACAGACATGTAAGTACCACTTCCCTCTCACCTTATTAAAAAGAGGCTTATAGAGAGCAGATAGGAAATGGTCCTAGATGTGGTATCATAATTTCAAATATCAGACCAGAATATGTAATGTACATGCTTTGAAAGGATTTAGTATGCAATCAAGATCTAAATGTCATATATCATAATTCAGTGGAATACAGCTTTCTTCCCTCATTTCCCTTCTCCCATGAAGTTGAGGTAAATCTTATAAAAAATGAAGCATTGTGTGTAAAAATCAGTAACACAATCAAATGTCAGTGCATTGTGTGGAAAAAGAGAACAGCCTCATGAGATACTTACAAGTAAATTAAAATGAGAACACTATGTGATTTTAGCAAAATGGTTATTTGAAATGCCTGAGATCTGTGAAAATTGCAATGGGAGGTAGTACCGTTCCAAATTGTGTCATATTTCATTCAGAATGTGCTGTTAATTATAGCACCACCTGTTAGTCTGTACTTACTCTTATGTCAGCATTACAAATGAACAAGTTTTTATTTAAATGAATTCTTTCATGGCTGAAAATTATGATTGCATTTTAATGTATTTTTTACATAAATATTTTGCTATTACTGTTTGATGAAACAAAACATACACTTTTTATTGGAACTCGCTACATTCAGGGCTAGAAGGTCCCTTTGGAACTCGCTATTCAGTATTGTGTCTTCTAGTTCAAATAATCCTACATCTAACATCTAACTTCTGGTTAGATCTACTAGAAAATATTTTAAATGACATAAAGAATTCACCTGGAGTGTAATCTAAGTTAAATGACACAAAAATCCAAAATATAATTATTTCATTTAAGATGTTAGTCTTGCCTTTGGTCTGAATCTGCCTAGTTATTGGTCATAAATTCTGAATTCAGCCACTGGATCTTTAGAGTTTATTTGCTTACATGCTTATAGGTTATTTGTTTACTGTTATTATTAACATTTTTGTTATCTTTTCAACTTTGTCAGCCATAGTATGTATGTTGGCTCCAATAGCTCTGCAAAAGCTTAGCCTTCTGTTAAGTATTTACTCATATGATTGCATCTATCCAATAGCAGATCAGAGAGAGTTTCTGGAAAATCATTTGAGGGGATAATTGCTTCACTTACACGTTATTGCCAAGCAATTTGTCACCTTGTGGAATTTACACTCCAGATTTATCAGATGTGGCCCCGGTGAAGGACCAACACCTAGCATCTGGATACACTTGCTTGTTTCAAAACAGAGGTACTTATCTCTCAAGAGGCCATCAAATCTCACACTCTAACTCAGTAAATACAGAGAAGGTCAGAAATTCTCAATTAATTAGGTCTTAATTTAGATGAGAGTATATTTGCAGTTAAGCTGAAATTTTAGGAAAAAATCCTGCCTGGATCTAAAAAAGTTTGAGATAACACAAAGACATTTGGTTGTGTAGTTTGAGAATTTCAGGAGTGTCATCTTTTGATCAAACAATTAACTCAGGTCATGGGCTTCCCCTGAATACCCTTTCACTTGTACATCTCTTGAGATAAGTCAGTCTAATGACTCGGTTGATAACATTCTGCTCTTGACTGCCATTGCAGTGCTGGGTTTGGTTTTTGGTGTGTTGTTGTATAACTGTAGAGCAGAGCATCTTACAGACGCATGACTCCTCTCAGGCAGGTGCAGTAAGCCTAACATTTTTGGCATGCACTCTCCTTGCCTTGCCAGCTCAGTTAGGATGGTCTGGCATCAAGCCAAACAGGTGACCCTGTTCCTTGGATTTCCTTGCAGGAGATTGAAAGAAGGTGGCCACAGTGTATCCCTTCCTACTACTAACAAAGCTATGTTTCTGACCTTGCTGGAAAACTTGCATACCACTAATCTAATAAAACACTCCATATAAATAATAAAAAAAGATTTAGCAAGTCTTCACTAGTATACTCTTTCTGAAATAAAGAGAACTTGTATTTAGGCTAGGACATTCCTATAATGATGTTGTATCTTCATTTCATCTTCCCTTGATAGTTTTTTTTAATAATTAATAATGTCTTTATAATGAAATTTTGTTTTATTTTAATTCTACTGGTTATCACAGTTACTGGTTCACCTTGTATCTTTTTCTGACACTTTTAAAAAACACATGGTACCCAGATCCTCCTCTGACGTAATGAATTCAAGTCTTCTGGAAGGTTTGGCAGGGGCTTCCTGCCTTAAGTGATTTAATGTATTAAAAATAATTACTATTATTTACCTTTCCTTTTCTCACATGCAACATACTTATTATAGTGTGGAACCTATTAATAACATTTGAACACTGGTGTCATATATGGTTTTGCTCTTACCCACTGTTCTGATTGTGTGTTAATAATCTTGTTTCCCACAGTATTGTACTTGTCTCTGTGTTCTGTGGCTTTTCTGATATAATCTCCAAAATATTTTTAGAGCTACAGATTTCCAGCAATCAGTTCTCCTGTTCACAAATGTAGCCTGACTTCCTTGTTTGTAGATGAATGACTTCTATTTCATGTCACTTCATAATTAAAATAGGAAAAAAAGTCATACGTTTTGTAAAAGACTTCTGGAAGCTCCCACATTTAGTTAAGATTATGTATTACTGATACCACTTTGAAAAATGTATCAGATTAATAATCTTATATGCCACAAACAAACAACACAAAAAAACCCCACATGTATGTGTGTACATATATATCTAATTTATGTATTATCTCTATGCTATCATTCTGTCCTCTCTTCATGTAGGATCAAATACATAGCAGTAAAATTTCTAGATCAAAATTCACCCTTCCTTGTGACTTGCTAGGAAGTTGAGAGACAGTATGATAGTATGATACAGTGTACATATATGTATTAACATAATTCCTGTTTCTAAGAAGACAGAAATTCAGAATACTTATATTTCCATAAAATATCTAAATAATTATTGTCTGTACTAATGAATACGTAAATTAAAAAGTACTGAAATAAAATATATTTTTAAACATGGTGGCTTCTTGAACTGAACTGAACTAACAAGCTGAAGGGTATTTCAAGCTGAGGGTGACTTTCAGATGTACCCAATGCATTTATAATAGCTGAGGCTTAACTTGTTATTTCTACAGACTGTAAAATTATTTTTAGATGGTGATTACTGTTCTAAAATTCAGAAATTTTGAAGATAAAATCATATTGCCTTTCCATAATACTTATGCTTTCAGTGAACCTTACTTTGTTTCATTATATAAACAAATGGGAAAAGCAAACAGAGATGTGCTTAAAACAGTAATTTGGTTTAAAATATTTTTAGTCTTTTGAGATATTAATTCACACATTCAGTAGAACATGTATTTCCATTTTGTAAGAGAGTGATTAAATATTTAACAGTGTTATACAGTATGTTATGATGTTATTCACATCAGTTTGCATAATTTCTGTATAATTCTGTGTTATTTTTTTCACAAACTGAATGTTCGTATTACGGTATGGCTACATATAAAATCATCAATACTGAACAATGGACAATATGAATTCTTTTAAGTCTGAACTGAAATATTGACCTATTATCCTGCTGAGAAATGAGTTAAGAAACTGCTACAGAAGATCCACACAGAATAATGTGTTTTAAGTAAGATGCTCTATTGCTTGTAATTTCAGCATCATAGAGATATTTGGGCAGCATTTACAGTGCTTACTTTCAGTCAAACACCCTATTATCTCAAAAAAGGCTGTGTGCCTTTTTTTAAAAGTCAGTGAGAAGAAGAGGGAAGCTTCATGGATAGATGCAATCTTTAGCATAAAAAAGAATCAAGATTAGCTGGTGGCATGACTTTAAAACTCTTAATAACTCATAAAACACATATACCAGAATCACTAGTAATTAACAATTTTCTTGACTGGAAGGATTTATAATACTTCAATTTCCTGTGCTGCGATTAAAACATCTTAAGTATTGAAATGACAATTGTAAATTACAGCAAAATGCGTGTGGAGGATTTTTTTAATTTCTATTAATTATTTATATGAGAAAATTCATATATTAATGGCATACCGCTGAGGCAAAAGGAAGTAAAATTGTTTCTCATGTTGGACAAGATAATGGCAAAATATCCGAAGTTAAAGGAGTGTTGTATATATTAATACAAAAAGATGTCCATAGCTCCGGCCATTCTCCAAGCATTTTTCCAGGTGATGAGAGAATATTTTACTTTGAGTGCAGTATTCTGCTACATTCCACTTTTAAGTCTTGAAAGGGCCAGCAAATTTCTAGACATAAGTATAAAAGTTTAGTTCTGGAAGGGACCCCAAGAGGTCATATAGTTCTTAATCTTCCTCCAGCAAAAAACTACCTTTCTGGAAACCCTCTGAAGAGATTCTGATCATATCAATTCTTAAAACAGATATTAAAAAAAAGTGTAATAATATGTTATTAGTACCCAACCCTGTGTACACTGAGTACAACTGGAGTACCTTATTGTTGCCTAGTCTGTTTCTCTCTGTATCTCACACATAAAAAGACTAGAGTAACTACAAGGGTAGCGTGCCACAGGCAGTAATAAGCCTGCAAAGGAAAATCTAGGTAAGAACTACATAAGTCTGTCATAATCTTACCGGTTTTCTACTTTTATGAATATGAAAGGGACAGGGAGGAGGGCCAGAGACTCAAATATTCAAGTATTTAATCCTTTACTCTATTTCTTATAGAAAAAATAATTTTCTTTACTAGTCACATTCTCTACTAGAATATTTTCATGTTGATCATCTAGATGTAGATTTTTTTTCTAAAATGTTCTTGTTGCGCATTTAAGAGAATTTCTTCTTTTTAAAGCTGATGAGACATGAAAAATTTCAAGTAGAAAATTTTCCTTGTAGTGTAGATGTTGGGCTGCTTTTTAAATAGCTATGTTTCAATTTAAGTTGTCATTTTAATAATAGACGTCTTAAAAAAATAGTTATTTTTCAAAACATCTGAAGTGAAAGCCAGGAAGACATCATATCCTAAATTTTATAATCTGTATACTATATCCTTAAACTGAGTCATGATGTGACAAAATTTCCCATATTAAAAAAATATACTTGCATTTGTGCAGCACCCCTGGGCCACTCTGTGATCTCAGGATAAGTCCCTTCTCTTCCTTTCTCCCCCTCTCCTTCCTCCTCTCCTCCTGTAGCCCTCTTCTCCCCTCTCTTTGTCCACTGAAGGAAGCCCATTCCAATGATTGACCACCCTCATGGCTTGCTCTACTTCTGGTACAACATAACTTGCTCACATAGACCCCCAAACCCTGTAGAGCAGATTCCCTGGTGTCATTGTTAACTAGGTTCCTGAAGAACTACATTTTTGCTCTCCTAAAGTTCAGGGTGGGTGAACTGACTTTTTTTCTCCTTGCAGCACAAATTTTGAACTCAATTATTTCATGATCATCATAGCCAAGACACCTACTTGTTGTCATATCACTCATGAGGCCTTCTCTATTCTCAAAGAACAGATCTAGGAGGGCACCATTTCTAGTTGTCTCTCAGTATTTGTGACTGAAATTTATTTTAAACTTTTTTTTTTTTTAATTTCCCAGACTCACTTCTCATGACTGTATGATACTCCTATTTTATGTCTGAGAAGTTGAAGTCTCCCATAAGGACGAGGGCAACTGATGCAGAAACTTTTCAAAGTTGTTCATAGAATAACTCATCTGTACTATTGCTGTGGGTGTCTGGTTGATAGTAGACTCCCTTGACAATGTCTGCTTTGATATCCATCTGCTTAATCCTCACCCAGAGACTGTCTGTTACACCAACACGAACAGCAAGGGTTGTACAGTCTAATCTCTTCCTTATGTACAGCACAATACTTCTTCCTTCCCTGCCCTGCCTTTTCTTCCCAACAGCTGATAAGCCTCCATTCCAGCACTCATTGGTGGAGCTCATCCTACCAAGTCTCACTAACACAAATGATGTCATAACTCTGAGAAAGGACTAAATCTTCTGGTTTGTCCTGTTTATTCCTCATACTGCATACGTTTAAGATAAACATTTCAGATATGCTCCCTGGAGGGGCACGGACTTTTCAGTTAGCCCTGACACCTTCAAATGGAGAGATACAAACCTTTGGCTTAAGCTCAGTTCTCCTAATGTTATCCTCCCTCCCTCAAATTTACTTATGCGGTACTTTAGCTAACCTACTGCTGTGTCTAGTTAGCTCTTGTCTAGAGTTAAGTACCAGTCCTACTTTAGAGTATTTATTCTGCTTAATATAGTGTATTCTAAATATAGTCTACATGTGTCTGAATTTTTCATTATTTTAAAAGGATTTGAATTTTTATATACTTTCTAAACACGAAAGGTACTTTTAACATGAATATTTTTCATCAATACTTATTTGTTTTCATATCATTTTTTTTTCCACATAAAACAAGGATGCTTTACAGGAAGTTATCCCTTGCATTGTTTGCTAAATTTCATGTTTAAAATGCATTGTTTACTTTTTTTTTTTTCCAATTGTAATGCCATTTGCACAATATTCCTCAGCAGTAAGAGATTTTTGTTTTCTTACCCTACATATAGACTGTGAAAACTAAGGTAAATATACTAAGTCATAGTGTTTCTCCAAAATATTTTTTTCCCCCAGTGGCTCACTTAAAATTATTTTTACTACTGGTTATCTGCAATTAGTTTATATATTATATTTTCATTGTTTTTCCAATAGTTATTTAAAAGCATTGATAGTAGAGCCCATCAAATTTTCTTTTTAAATGGCTTCTCCTCTACAGCTTCTCCTTAATTAGAGACATTAATGCAATAAAAAATCTGCAATTTTTTTTGTTGCATTAACAAAATATAATTGAAAGAATAAAGATATGTCTATTAATACTTACATCCGTATCATTTCTTACATATGAGAACAAACATACCAAAAGATGGAGCATAGCAAGAGGACAGAAACCAGTCAATTTGTAGCAGTAGAATATGATCAGAGTGTGTAAAAACATATGTTAAAAGGAAATAGGTTGGTGCCATTTCTATCATGAGATGTAAGAGTTCGCACTGTGTTGATTTCCCAAACAATTAAAACTCCTCCCCACACCTCAGATTTACCATACAACTTGAAAGTCATACCTTTATTAATCTTTCATGGGCAGGTGACACTCATCATGTCTAATTATCACCTTTATTTTCAACTTTAATATATGCATTATTCCACCAATTACTAGATCTCTTTTGAACTATAGCTGTATGAAGGTGAATAAAGTGAGGAGCTTTTTTCTAGGCTTTTTTAAGATACTCAGTCTTCCTCATCTTCTCTTCTAGTGAAGAACATATGGCTTCAAAAATTCCCCTGTACTGGAGTCAACGTGAATAATACTATGATCTTGCTAAGCGTTACTCTGGTGCTTAAAGACACTGAGCTCAGTGTGGCAACAGATGTGTTTGAAATAAGATGTGTGAAAAGCTTTCACAGCTTTAAAGTCATCAGTTATGATATAGCACTGAAACCAAAGGAGAAAGGAAGGTGAGGTATGTGCTCTCTTTTCTTAATTTCAAGGAATAAAAAACCAATCTTCTCTAGATTAATAACTACACAAAGAGCAATTCCACTGTTGGTCTCCCTGCAAGTCTTTGCATGGTGCACCTCAATCATTACCCTGTTATGTACTATTAAATCATGGAAATTGTTCATTCTGGTAATATGTGCTTTGTAAACTCATTTTGGAATAACATTTACAAAATAAATAAATAAATAAATGAAAATACTAATGGTGTTTGTTTGGAATTAGCTGTTGAATGTGTGGGAGCCCTTTATAACCATAAAAAATTACAGTGATATTCACAAGGGAGGGTTTATGGAAGGTGATCATGTAAGATAATTTTTACGCAGGGAAATACTGAAAGAAGTTTATAAAAAGGAGCAACAGACTATAATATGTAATTCTCTTAAGCAGTAATAAATTGCCCATATAGAGTTAATGATCTCCAGACATTTATTTTAAAAGACTTGGAAAGAACTAATTAATGTTGCACATTTCAAGCTAAGCAAATTGCAATGATAAATGGGATTATTGGAAGCTACCAATGCAATTCATAACTGAAGAAAAAGAGCAAAACATCACTCAGAATGTTAAGGAATGCAATTAGGCAAAACATTTGGAAGCACTTAATTATATATGCAGAGGACAGTTAAATGAGATCTGGTGCTTTGCATTAGTAGCAATATCAAATCTTCAGAAGGTTGCTTAAGAGTAAAGCAAGTAGACCATTTGCTGTCTGATTTGACGTGCAAGAAATATTTCTTTATAGTTAAATTGAGCAAACCTCTGAAAAATAAACAGTTTCTTAATAGTTAAAAAGTTTGAATTAAAATCAGCTAAGACAGCTAAATTTGAGCCAGAGTGGCTGGAAATACTATGCAGAGGACCTGGGAGGTGTTGGTCAACACTTGGCTAAACATGAGCCATCAGTGTGCCCAGGTGGACAAGAAGGCCAATGGCATCCTGGCTTGTACTGGAAATAGTGTATCCAGCAGGGCCAGAGATATGATCATCCTTCTGTACTCAGCACTGGTGAAGCTGCACCTTGAGTATTGTGTTCAGTTTTGGGATCCTTACTCCAAAAAAGATATTGAGGCCATGGAGTGTGTCCAGAGAAGAGCAATGAAGCTGGTGAGGGAACTGGAGCACAAGTCTTATGGGGAGCAGCTGAAGGAGCTGAGAAAAGCTTGAGGACTATCAAGAAAGACTTCAGGGGACTGGGGCGGGTAGTTGAAGGAACAGGTGTGCAGGTGGTTTTTTCTTCTATACCTTCAGTGGCAGATAAGGATACTGTGAGGATCCAAAAAACCCACCTCATAAATAAATGGCTTAGAAGTTGGTGCAAACACAGGAATTTTGGTTTTTTTGACCACGGGGCAATTTACTCGGCACCTGGCATGATGGCTGGAGATGGAAGTAGCCGTCTCCAAGGGGTAAGAGGATCCTAGCTGAGGAACTGGCGGGACTCATTAAAAGGTCTTTAAACTAGGTATGAAGGGGGAAGGGGACAAAATGAGGGCCACTGAGGTTGAGAGGGTAGTTCGAGGCTCAAAACAGAGCCTGATGGGTGAAGAGGGTGGAGTTCAAAGGGATGGAGAGGGGCAGGGGTATGCTGCTTCCCTAAAGTGTCTGTACACTAACGCACACAGCATGGGAAATAAACAGGAAGAGTTGGAGATCTGCGTGCGGTCGCAAGGCCATGATCTCATTGTGATCATGGAGATGTGGTGAGACAGCTCACATGACTGGAATGTCATGGAGGACTACGTGCTTTTTAGGAAAGATCGGCTGGCGAGGCAGGGTGGTGGAGTTGCTCTTTATGTGAGAGAGCAGCTAGAATGTATTGAACTCCACCTGGGGGAGAGTGATGTAGTGATGGAGAGCTTGTGAATGAGAATCAAGGGGCAGGGTGGTATGAGTGACACTGTTGTGGGTGTGTACTACAGGCCCCCTGATCAGGAGGAGGAGGTTGATGTGGCCTTCCATAAGCAACTGGAAGTAGTTTCACGATCCCAGATGCTGGTGCTTGTGGGAGATTTCAATTATCCAGATATTTGCTGGATAAGCAACATGGCCAGGCATGCGAGGTCCAGACAGTTCCTGCAATGTGTTGAAGACAACTTTCTGATGCAGGTGGTGGAAGAACCGACAAGGGGAGGGGTGTTACTGGACCTTATTCTCACTAATAAGGAAGGGCTTGTTAAGGAAGTAAAGGTCAGGGGCAGCTTGGGTTGTAGTGACCACGAGATGGTGGAGTTCAAGATCTTGAGTGGAAGAAGCAAAGCAAAAAGTAGGATTGCTACCCTGGACTTAAGGAGAGTCAACTTTGATCACTTCTGGGACCTACTTGGAGCTATCCTGTGGGCTAAGGTGTTAGAAGGTAAGGGGGCCTGTGAGAGCTGATCAGCATTTAAACAGCTCTTCTTCCAAGCTCAGGATCAGTGCGTCCCTGTGAGCAAGAAATCAGGAAAGGATGGCAGGAGACCAGTGTGGATGAGCAAGGAGCTCATGCACAAACTCATAGGGAAGAGGAAGGTCCATGAAATGTGAAAAAAGGGTCTGACCACTTGGGAAGAATATAGAAATGTTGTCAGGGCCTGCAGGGATGCGACAAGGAAGGCTAAAGCCCGCCTGGAATTGAATCTGGCAAAGGTGATAAAGGATAATAAAAAAGGCTTTTTAAAGTATGTTAACAGTAAAAGGAAGACTAGGGAGAATGTGGGTCTCCTACTAAGTGAGGGGGGTGTTCTGGTAATGGGGGATGCTGAGAAGGCAGAGATACTGAACGCCTTCTTTGCTTCTGTCTTCAGTGAAAAAGCTCTCCCTCAGGAATCCCAGACCCTGGAGGTTAGTGAGAGGGTCTGGAGAATGGAAGACTTCCCTTTAGTCAGGGAAGAGGTGGTCCGAGAGCACCTAGGCAACACTAATGTTCATAAATCCATGGGACCCGATGGGGTGCATCCATGGGTGTTGAGGGAGCTGGCAGAGGTGATTGCTGAACTGCTCTCTATCATCTTTGAGAGGTCTTGGAGAATGGGGGAGGTGTCTGAAGACTGAGGGGTAGCCAGTGTCACTCCGGTCTTCAAAAAGGGCAAGAAGGAAGATCCAGGTAATTACAGGCCAGTCAGCCTCACCTCTGTCCCTGGAAAGGTGATGGAACAGCTTGTGCTGGATGTCATCTCCAGACAATTGGAAGAAAAGGAGGTTACCAGGAGTAGTCAGCATGGGTTCACCGTGGGGAGGTCATGCTCAGCCAACCTGGTAGCCTTCTATGATGTTGTCACTGGCTGGGTGGATGGGGGGAGAGCAGTGGATGTAGTCTACCTTGATTTCAGTAAGGCGTTTGATACTGTCTCCCACGACATCCTTATAACTAAGCTGAGGAAGTGTGGGATAGATGAGTGGACAGTGAGGTGGGTTGAGAACTGGCTGACTGGCAGAGTGCAGAGGGTCGTCATTGGCGGTGCAGAGTCCGGTTGGAGACCTATAACTAGCGGTGTTTCTTGGGGGTCAGTGCTGGGTCCAGTCTTGTTCAACATCTTCATCAATGACCTTGATGAGGGGATAGTGGCCACTCTCAGCAAGTTTGCTGATGATACAAAGTTGGGAGGATTGGCTGACACACCTGAAGGCTGTGCTGCCATTCAGCGAGACCTGGACAGGCTGGAGAGCTGGGCGGTAAGAAACCAGATGAGGTTTAACAAAAGCAAGTGTAGAGTCTTGCACCTAGGGAGGAATAACTGCATGCAGTGGTACAGGTTGGGGGATGAGCTGCTGGAGAGGAGCTCTGCAGAGAGGGACCTGGGTGTCCTGGTGGACGACAGGTTGGCCATGAGCCAGCAGTGTGCCCTTGTGGCCAAAAAGGCCAATGGCATTCTGGGGTGCATTAAAGAGAGCGTGGCCAGCAGGTCGAGGGAGGTGATCCTCCCTCTCTACTCTGCCCTGGTAAGGCCTCATCTGGAGTACTGTGTCCAGTTCTGGGCTCCCCAGTACAAAAAAGACAGGGATCTCTTGGAAAGAGACCATCAGAGGGCCACAAAGATGGTGAAGGGCCTGGAGCATTTCCCCTATGAAGAAAGGCTAAGTGAACTGGGTCTGTTCAGCCTTGAGAAAAGAAGACTGAGAGGGGACCTGATCTAAGGTGTGGGGGGCAAGGTGGCGAGGCCAGACTCTTTTCAGCGGTGTGTGGAGACAGGACAAGGGGAAACGGCCAGAAACTGGAGCATAGGAAGTTCCACACAAATGTGCGCAAGAACTTCTTTACGGTGAGGGTGACGGAGCACTGGAACAGTCTGCCCAGGGAGGTTGTGGAGTCTCCTTCTTTGGAGATATTCAAGACCCGCCTGGGCCCTACCTGTGCAACCTGGCGTAGGGAACCTGCTTTGGCAGGGGGGTTGGACTCAATGATCTCTGGAGGTCCCTTCCAACTCCTATGATTCTGTGATTCTGTGATTCTGTGATTCTGTGAACTGGGATTATTTAGTCTGGAGAAGAGGATGCTCAGGGGAGACCTTATTGCCCTCTACAACTCCCTGATAAGAGGTTATGGAGAAGTGGGGACCAATCTCTTCTTCTGGGTAACTAGCGATAAGACTGGAGGGAATGGCCTCAAGTTGCGCCAAGGGAGGTTCAGATTGGATGTTAGGAACAAATTTGTCTTCAAAAGGCTGGCCAGGTGCTGAAGTGGGCTGCCCAGAGAAGTGGTTGAGTCACTGGCCCTGGAGGTGTTCAAGAGACGTGTGGATATGGTACTATATGGTACTAAATGGTATTATATGGTTACTATGTGGTAACATGATTTAGTTGGCAGTATTGATGGCAGGTGGATGGTTGGATTGAATGATCTTAGAGGTCTTTTCCAAGCTTAATGATCCTATGATTCTATGACTCTAATAAACAGGTGGGGTTTTTTTGGTCCAAATGCTTTTTTAGTATAATGAATATTTAACACCAAAAAAAAAAAAAAAAAAAAAAAGAAAGAAAGAAAAAAGCAAGAAAATAGGGTGAATTGTAAATCAACTGGAGTATGATTCCAGAAATTACAAAGTAATATGGTCCTAATTTTAAACCCTGTTGATGGTTCACAGGCTGGTTAGGCCCGGTTCCATGACTAGTGGGGCGGAGGGATTTCGCAAAATCCGCGCCTCCAGAAAAGGGAAACAGGGGACCCCAAAATAATTAAAAGCAGTGGTAACGATCTGAGGAGAAACAAACTAATTTACTAAATATGGTACCGGAATGCAAGATAACACACTATAATACAATATAATTAGAATTGAAGCTAATAAATCAAATATAATGAGAAAGAAAGGTTGTCCGAAAGCTAAGTAGGCCTCACCATAATGCTGAGGTGAGATGCGCAGTCCAGTCGAGCAGCAGGGAGAGAGAGCCCAGTGAAGAAGAGCCTGGTCAGATGACCTACCAAGGCCTTATATCTGTTCCCCCTGAGCAAAAATGATAACAGCACAGTGAACAGTCTTCTGGGGAATGCAATTCTTCTTCTCTTCGGGGACAGGTACCCAGAGCACTTTAATTCCCAGTGTACTACATATGTTATGATGTGGAATACCGATAACAAAAATCATAAAACCATGACAAACCCTTAAAATATATATGTTATCTTTGATTTCACCTGTCCTAACATTCTTCTTTGAAGGCTGAACCAAGGACATCAGTGTAATAGATACAGCTCTTGAAGATGTGTTAAATCACACAAGCTCTCTATTATTTATGTATAATCTATCTTTGTAAAAACACAAAAGTGAAGAAGCCATGAGTCTGGTTGATATGAACTAGTTTGTGCTCATGCAAGAACAAGCATCCTCTAGAGAAGAAAATCCATGTTGAATACTTATAAACTGGGAAGACTCTGACGTTATTAGTGTCCTTGCCACTTGTGGAGAGTAGGACTTGAAGAGATCATAAAATCATAGAATGGCTTGGGTTGGAAGGAACCTTAAAGATCATCTTGTTCCAAACGCCTACTGTGGACAAAGTTGCTACCCCCTGGATCAGGCTGCCCAGGGCCCCACCCAACCTGGCCTAGAACATCATATAAATCTTCCCCTTTTTAATTAAAATCATTCCCCCTTGTCTGTTGCTTCCGCCTGAAAGACGATGTTTGTTCTCCTCATATGGGAGCTCAGGAATAAAGTAGAATATATCTGAAAGAAAGCTCTCTATAGAGCTACATTCCCCCTGCCTTCTTTCAGTTTATTTCAGTATTCTCTCTTGGAAATGTTGTGACTATAGTATTGCCACACATCACAAGTTTATATTCTTTACTCAGAAGGTACATTGTCAAATACATAGGCCAAAACCACTGAGTTGTGCCTCTTCAGCATTCTAAATGAATAAATCTTCACCTAAAAATCATGCCAATTTCAAGTTTTTTTGGAACATTTTGCATCTCAAATACTTGGGTATGTGTATTCCATTGCTATCTCCTGCTTATTAATGAGGTGAATGGAATATTATGAAATGATAAAAAGTAAACAAATACCGCTAGTAAGGTTGTTGCCCATTTCTCTTGAAATCCAGAACTCATCTATAATTGTTTCTGTTGTGCTACCAAGCATGTTGAACAGTTACAAGGCAATATTTTAAAATCTACTATTTAAATCTCCATAGCTTTCACAGTGAAAGAAGTTTTAACATCTTTTAGCAAGTATCTAACATAATTTCAGTCTGTTCCATTGACCACATGGATAGCATTACCATTTTTAGTGTAATGTCAGGACAAAATACTGATAAATAAGTGATGAAGTCTTGCATAAATATGTTTCTATTTAATTTTAGTTCTGCTTCATGGAAACTATTGTGACCTGTGCACATAGTGTATTTTACTTTAAATAAAAGGGAAGCTAATTGAAAAATAGGGATATCTCAAAAATGCAGCTGGTGAAACAGTATTGTGGAACTAAAAAGTATTTTAGAGAGTAACAAATATTTAAAGAAATCAGATTACATGAATGGAGGAAACTTATTTAATAAGTTGAGAACGTTTGACTTAAACATTTCTGGGAGGAAGAAGTCTTCTTTATTTCTTATCTATGTATGTGTAATTTATTGCTGTTCTCACCTCAAAGACAACTTCCACAGGAGAATTTCTTAAAAAAAAAAGATTAAAGTTGTGGAAAAAAATGACTTTTTCTTATTGTAATACTAAGTCTCATGAAGAGTTTGAATGAGATTTAGTAATTCAAAAATAAAAAGAGGAAACATCTTCGCTTTCACCATTTTTTTTCAAATATGCTTGTTTTTCTGAACAAGTTTATTGTGAATTGTCCTTCTTTGTGATTACTGTGTCATAATTTATATGTCACATAAATATATGTTAATGCTATGATCTGCCTTTTTAAGGCACTTTTATACCTCTTGACTGCTTTGAACTTAGCGCAGGTTACTTCTTGTTGGAGCAGCCTCTTATAATTTGAAAAGATGTGTGCAGTCTTAGAGATGAGGGCTTCAGACATTGCCACAGCTTTCAATATTACCTATTTTTTCTCTTGTACTTCAGTATTTCAGTTCTACCATATATTGAATAGCTGACCTGGAGCATACAGAATGTCCTTTTTTTTTTTTTTTTTTTTTTTTTCTTTTTCCCCCCTTGCTTATTTTTAAGCTAGCCCAATTCCTCTAACTAGTTTTCAGTATGATAGTCTAGTTTCTTGTGTGTGAGGAGGGGAGAGAAACAATGGTGCCTTATAGCATTCCCTTAACTGGTTTTGGAAACATGTATTTCAGAAAGTTTGAAGCTCTACCCATACCACTCTCATAATGTTCTGCTTTACAGCAAACCATGTAGTAAGTTCACCAAGAAGCAGATTTTTCAGACTATGAATCAGGACTGGTGGTTAGAGAATCCTTCACAGACAGCTACAGAGATAGAGAAAGGACTCTATACTGGTATCTGTGATGGTGCTTCTTACTACAATAAATAAATAAATAAATAAATAAATAAATAAATAAATAAATAAATAAATTGGGCAGAGAGGGAAGAGGTACTGATTTCAGTAGCTCTTTTTCTGTCTGGGTTGAAAGTGAAACTGATTTTGTATATAAATTTCCTCTGCTAAAATAACTGAAGTTACAATATTCTTCTTGCTAGAAACATAGTGACGGTGGCCTGAGAAAATAGGAACACTCCTCATTTTTGCTGGAAGTTGCAGGTATAGAGAAGGGTAAGAAAAAGGCTGTTCAAAATGTAAGTTCTTCACTATCTAGACTTCCAAATGTTAGAGGTTCTATCCTTGGATCATTCTTAGCAAGAAATGAGGTTATTCATGTATTTAATTTGCAAAGAGTTTTTTCTAAAAATAAGAGTGGTAAAAAATTGGAAATTTTCTAGCATATGCTCCTTCAGGTATGATGGAAGTTTATACAAAAAACTGTACACACAATGATTTGGCCATTTCTGGGAAACAGAATGATGTCTCAAATATATAAATTTGGTGGTTACAAGCTGCTTTAGCTATATCAATATAATCAAAGGAAGACAACATGTAGACTGCACTGTTAGAAGCTTGAAGAGTTTCTGTAAGCATTACTAGTCCTCAGAGTTGTGGGTTTTTTTTGTTTTTGTTTTCTATTTTTTCCTTTAAGATTATATATCTTAATTTCCAAGGGAATTTTGGAAGTGTGTGGGATTTAAATGGGCAACATTTCCAGTTGTAATATAGAAATGCTTGGGTATCCTCTACCAACTTAAAAAGAAGTGGGATCTTTGTAGACAAATGTAACTCAGGTCTTGAGTGTAGCAAAACTTCCATGTTGATCAGTTCTGCCTCAAAATAATATTTATCTCATGACTTTTGTTTTAGTTTACTGTAATGACTTAGCATTTCTCCACCCTTCATGCTTTGGAGTATTTAGAAATTTGCAGGGATTTTTTTGGCTTTTTAGAAAGAGTCATAGAAAAAAAAATGTGTAAACCTTTTGACATAAGCTGCAAAGCCCGGATAACCAGGGTTTTTTTCCTGAGGCTATATGAGTAGGTTTGTAAAAAAAAAAAAAAAAGATGCAGTGTAACTACTTCTACAGTAGATATTATGGTAATTAGAACACTTCAATGAGAACTGTTGGTTAATGTATTTCATAGGGTCCACAGAGTGTTAAATGCACACTGGTAAGTATTTATAAAAAAATCTGCATTTGTTTTTGTCTGACTCAGTATAAGGCTCCCTGGACTTATTTGGAACCAGAGAAAAACGGATGGCAGATCTTTACTTTTTATTTCAATCCATTTAATGCAAGCAGATGGGAGTCAGGTTGATTATTCATTTTAACGATTTAGTTGGTTAATTTGTCCCACAGTTGCTCATTCCCTTAACTTTCATTCATGGTTTGAAGAACCTGTAAGTGTATTCCCTTTGTGCAATAGAGTACAGTAAGCAGTAGTTTGGCCAGCCTGGTATATCTCTGGATTTTGTCTTTAGTATTAGCCATCACTAATGGAGAATTCATTCTCTCCTGCAGTCACATTTATAGAGCTGGAAATTAGCTTCTGCTTTGTCTAATTGGTATTATAATTCACAGTCATTCAGCATATTAGTGTTTCAGCTTCTCCTTCTAAAATTGTAGCAAAACACACATAATTATAATGGGCTGAAAGTTTTATGGTTTGACAATTATATTTTGTAGTGCCTAACTAACAGTGATTATTCTCTTACAAGAGATTATTTAGTTGGGAAGAAATATTAAGTTGAATGTTTTTCCATATGGGAAAGAGAACTTTGAAATTCATCCTTTCATCCAAAGCCTCAAACTGATGTTTCATCTGGCCCTCTTTTGTGGACTCCTTTTTCTTCCCCTTTATTGCATTTTTGTCCTCTCCATTCATCCAGGTAAAGATCACACAATTATTTTTCCTTCCTTCAGCCTTCCTTCTCTTTGCTTCTTTCTGCTGTCCACACACTTTACTGTCCAAGCTCAAGCTGCTGCTTCACAATCCATGAGATTGCACAAAACTCTATCTCCAATTTAAAAGATACCCTACACTTCCTCTTCTCTATTTATATCCAATTCTGGCACCTGTTATTCTATTTCTTCATTTGAGTATGTGATCTTTTCTTTTCTAGTGTGGGTCCTATTATATTTTATGGTAATATACTTGACTCCAGCCTTATTTTGAAGAAAATATGGAAATGTTTCCTATTCTGTGCTATATTCCAATATACTATCTGGTCTGTATGCAGATTTTCCTTTCTTTTTCTGTCTTCATCATTCAGATTTTAACCCTCTATAGCAAAAAGTCCTCTTATCTTGAGACCATTTGTTCAGCATGTATGTTTACAGTGTTTTATATATGAATGTTTATATAAGTAAGCATGAGGCTTATCTTTCCAGGATTAAATCAGTATTGTCAAAAGTTGTAAACAGGAGGTAAAGTATGGAAATATACATATGTTTTCTTGAGCTGGAAAGTATAAAATTTCTTCTAAGATCTTGTTGTTGTTGCCCTGTGACAAGGATGAAAGTGGTTTCAGAATACTGTTGGAGAATTCTTTGTGTTTTGTTGTTGTTGTTTTTTCTTCAGACAATGGTTATCTCAAAAGTGACTCAGAAAAAAATGGAGAAGGAAAAATGAAGACTGAGTAAAGAGCAAGATCAAGATGTGATCAGAATGTAGAATTTATTTTTGTAACTTGAAAATCCTGTTTAGTTTTCTATTTGGTAAATATTCCTTTTCCTGTGCAGGACACATCAGAACATAAATATCTCCAAGTTCACAACAAACATGACATATATTTCTGTTGGCATTTTAGACTCGAGTTAATTAACATTTTTATCGGTGCAATAATTAATATTTTATAAGCTCTATTTCCTCATCCCATGAACCTACTTCAGCTCACTCCATACTGGAACATGTAAGCGGGTTAGGTTACAAAATGCTAATGTTCAATTTGGTTTTAAGGGCCAGATAAGCTTCATAAATGCTATTGAACTGCAATATTAACACAGAGCTTCTTTTGAAGGAAAATAAGTGGCAGAAAGCCCTTAGTGCCAGTCCAAGATGCTAAACTAACACCGAATAATAATTATTTCTATAAATGTTATTCTGTTTGCTGTTATGCTGGCTAATATTTTCTTAGTGATATGACATTCTCTCAGTTATCTCAGTTATATCTGTGTGTTTTTTATATTTGGACTGTAAGCAAATAGGGCAGGCCTCTGTGGTGACACTTCTAGTAAAATAGGATCTGGAATAAGCTGCTGAAGTGCTACTCCAGTTCGAATTTTACTTGTAATAAATGACCCATCAGATCATCTGAGGTGATGTCTAGGGAAGCTGCATGTTTTAATGCCATGCCTAAGTTAGTTGTGCTCCATAGCCCTCCAAAGTCTAACATTTTTATCTGCATTAGAACTTTAGACAACTGCAGATACCAGGACTCAGATTTGCAGCAATAGCAAAGTGCCTGTTAGTGCCTTTACAGACACAGCACCCTGTATTATACAGAAAATAAAACAAAATATGTATCTCATATTTGGTTCTGTTCCTTCAGCGTCTGCTCTTTGTTTGTGTTTTACCATGCCACATTGATTCCAAAAGACCAGTTTTTCAGAAGATAAACCAAATACTCTTTAACAATAGAACAAACTTTAAAAGAACAACCGTTCTATTATTGAAGAATGGTGCTTAGTGGATAATCAAGATGAAAGACCCGTTATCCTATCTCAAAATGTCGGAGAAGTAAGACATTGTTATCTCTAAGTGCAACCAAACTATATTCTTAATGTTTTTATTGTCCAAATAGCATATTCTTTAAAATTTCAGTTCACAGAAATGTAAACTAATGGCTATTTCCTTGTAAATATTCTTTATCTGTACAGTATTCTTGTGCCAGTACTTTCAGCTCCCCGGATCATTTTTGACTTTTGATGAGTGCATTTAATTTATATGTTGTTCAATATATCTTTCCTTTTCACACTTAAGAGAAGTATCTCACTAAGGAAAAATCCCATATTTCACATTTGTCATTTTAATAACTCAAGTTCAACTCTTACATAATGAAACAAAAATATATCTGTTAAAAAAAATCTACTCAAGATTTAAGCCTGTCCTTTCATATTTTGTGCAAAACTTAGAGCAATGCTACAAGTTTACTCAGCTACATTGCTCAGCAGCAAACATGTGCAATCTGTTTTACCTGTCTCCTGATACTGTTTGAAGCAGCAGGAAGCCTCTGTCACTAGAATGATTCACAGTCTGTGGCATAGTGGAAAACACTGTTTTTTCCACTGGAAAGATCACTTAGAATGGAGTCTTATGTCATTTAATGTCCCGAGGTTTAAGGCACTTTCTTGGCTCCAGCTGGCTAGGACAAATATCCTCTTCTAAAGTTCTGTTTCCGAAGAAAATCCAAGAGGATCAGATGGCACAGAAATGAAAAGCAAACACAATTTATGGCTGTTACTATTTGAAATGTTGTGGATTGAAAATCAATACAGTCTCTGCAGCATCATTTCATATGCAAACTTCAGATAATTTGTTGATTTCTAAAATAATTTTTAAAAGGTAAGATTGATGATGCTACTACTGGGAACTTGCTATTTTCCAGATATTAACAAGCATTTGAAAATTTCAAAACCCAAGAGATTTAACCTACTTCATCCAAGCTGTAATATCATCTTAAAATGTGTCTTTTTAATGATACAACTTTGGTAAACAATATAACATTGGAAGTAAATATATCAGTCAGTAAATGTGAAACAGTATTAGTTTTAGAAAAATTAAACCTGTTGCACAATAAAGAGAAAATAATATAACCCTACCCCCCACACACAAAAGGTTCAAGGAGGCAAAGAGGAAAAGGTACCTTTTTTCTAATGGTATAATGTGGTCTAATGAATTTCCTAGATGGATATTTTTGGTTTAGAATAACAATCTTGATGTTTATCTGACTTTACTTCCCAGCAAGTAATGACGCAAACTGATTTTTTTGTTGTTGTTTTTTTTGCTTGTTTTTTTTTATATTTGCATATATCCTATAAACCATATCCTAAAACATATCATGCTCTAGCATAATTTTCTTACTGTGTTCCATCTTGGATCTAGTGTTATTTCTGGAATTTAATGTAAAGATCAGATAGGAATATGATTTTCTTTTTATTGAGAAAATACATCATGAATTTTCATCCTACCATATTTTTATATCTCAAATGCATCCACTCTTAAGCTGAGAGGAGTAATGTACAGTAATGGGAATATATAACTGGGTCATAGTGAGAGTTGGAGATATGACAACATATTTGCAGAGATAAATTTGGATTTGGCATGCACTGGGATCATTTTAAGTGTTTTTTAGGATGCCTATTTTATATTTCATATAACTCACATGCTCAGAATATTCCTAGAATTAATAGGGAGCTGATGTATTTATTCAAGTTTGGAATTTCTGTAACAGACATATGTTTATTTTATAGGGTAAAATTTAGTTTAGTTGGAATCATAAAACCATATAAACTCTGAAGAAAAGGAAGTTAAGGTGAGAAATGACATTGTTGATTTTTTTTTTTTTTTTTTTTTTGAAGTATTGTTGATTATATCCAGGACTTGATATTCATCCAAATTTAGCACATTGTTCAGTAAATGTGTGTTTATTATGTGGTTAGTGGATATTATCTAGCCAAGGAAGCTCTCCCTTTTGTCCCTTTATGGCAGCTAGGCCAACACCAGAATGACAACTTCTCAGTTATTAAGTCTAGATGAACCTTAATTGTTTATGAGGCCATGTCCCTAGTAACAGTAATAATATCACAGTATATTTTATCCTTATTACTAATTAACTCTGAAGTGAACTTTCTGCTATTAGCTCTAACTAAAATTATGTTTCTTAATTTTCTGGTAGTTTTAACTTTTAGATGAATTCCTTGACCAAATTAAATAATTTGTACAAGGGCTGCTTGGAAACTAATGCCTGATATTTTATTATGTTGTTCCACGATGTCAGAGGCAGATGTTGATGGTATGGCAGTAGAGGTTGAACCTTCCCACCAATATTCCATAAGATTTTGTTGCCATGTGATAGATGACAGCTGAGGAGCAGTCTGGCAAAATGGAATCTGACATGGGAGTGTGTATCAAGCAAAGGTGTGGAATTGAATTCCCCTCTGTGGAAAAATTTGCACTCACTGACATTCACTGATGCTTTCTGTATGTTTATAGAAACCAAACAGTGGATGTAAATGCAGTGGATGGTGTATTTCATCAGTGGCAACAGTGACATGAAAGACAAGTCATGTTCCAGATGTCAGAGTAAGGCATGCAGCATCTTGTTCATCACTGGTGAAAATGCATTGCTAATGGTGGAGACCATGTTGGAAAATAATGTTTGTAGCTGAGAATTTGCTCTCCCGAGTAGTCTTACTGTGCTCTTTGTACTTGTTGAAGGTTCCATGAAAATAAATAGGAGGTTTTACTTTTGGAGCAACCTACATACAAAATAATGTCAGGTGCATACAAAACAGATCAGCCTACTTGCAACAGAGTGTTTTGGAAGTTGGTTTCTTCCTTGCAAAAGGAATAGAGAGAGATCATATTGCATTTGTTGAAATGGTAATAATTTACCAAGGCGTAATATTAATGTGAAAAGTATTAAATTACTTTTTTTTTTTTTTTTT
>JACDJE010000082.1:3542572-3591924 GCA_016647715.1 Pavo muticus | reverse complement strand
TTTTTTTTTTTTTTTTTTTTTGAAGTATTGTTGATTATATCCAGGACTTGATATTCATCCAAATTTAGCACATTGTTCAGTAAATGTGTGTTTATTATGTGGTTAGTGGATATTATCTAGCCAAGGAAGCTCTCCCTTTTGTCCCTTTATGGCAGCTAGGCCAACACCAGAATGACAACTTCTCAGTTATTAAGTCTAGATGAACCTTAATTGTTTATGAGGCCATGTCCCTAGTAACAGTAATAATATCACAGTATATTTTATCCTTATTACTAATTAACTCTGAAGTGAACTTTCTGCTATTAGCTCTAACTAAAATTATGTTTCTTAATTTTCTGGTAGTTTTAACTTTTAGATGAATTCCTTGACCAAATTAAATAATTTGTACAAGGGCTGCTTGGAAACTAATGCCTGATATTTTATTATGTTGTTCCACGATGTCAGAGGCAGATGTTGATGGTATGGCAGTAGAGGTTGAACCTTCCCACCAATATTCCATAAGATTTTGTTGCCATGTGATAGATGACAGCTGAGGAGCAGTCTGGCAAAATGGAATCTGACATGGGAGTGTGTATCAAGCAAAGGTGTGGAATTGAATTCCCCTCTGTGGAAAAATTTGCACTCACTGACATTCACTGATGCTTTCTGTATGTTTATAGAAACCAAACAGTGGATGTAAATGCAGTGGATGGTGTATTTCATCAGTGGCAACAGTGACATGAAAGACAAGTCATGTTCCAGATGTCAGAGTAAGGCATGCAGCATCTTGTTCATCACTGGTGAAAATGCATTGCTAATGGTGGAGACCATGTTGGAAAATAATGTTTGTAGCTGAGAATTTGCTCTCCCGAGTAGTCTTACTGTGCTCTTTGTACTTGTTGAAGGTTCCATGAAAATAAATAGGAGGTTTTACTTTTGGAGCAACCTACATACAAAATAATGTCAGGTGCATACAAAACAGATCAGCCTACTTGCAACAGAGTGTTTTGGAAGTTGGTTTCTTCCTTGCAAAAGGAATAGAGAGAGATCATATTGCATTTGTTGAAATGGTAATAATTTACCAAGGCGTAATATTAATGTGAAAAGTATTAAATTACTTTTTTTTTTTTTTTTTTTTTTTACAAATAAGAAAGAGTAAAACAGCCATTTTTCTTTGTTTGCTTGCTTTACAAAATAAACAAAACAAAGAAACAAGCAAATTCCTTTTCTTTTTCTGTTTATCTATGCTAATCCCACAAAATTACAAGGAAACATTACTCAAAGGAAAACATCACTCTCTTCAGTATTATTCCATCAAGTCAGTTGTTTTTGAAGTTGAATGTCTTAGTTATGCAAATACTGCATACTCATAGAATCATAGAATCATAGAATGGCTTAGGTTGAAAGGAACCTCAAGGATCATCAAGTTCCAACCTCCCTGCCACAGCCAGGGCTGCCAACTGCTAGATCCAGTACTAGACCAGGCTGCCCAGGGCCCCATCCAACCTGGCCTTAAACACTTCCAGGGATGGAGCATCCACAACCTCTTTGGGCAACCTGTACCAGCACCTCACTGCTCTCTCAGTAAAGACTTCTCTCTGACATCTAGTCAAAATCTTCCTTCCTTTAGTTTAAAACCATTCCTCCTTGTCCTATCACTACCCACCCAAGTAAAAAGTTGATTTCCCTCATGTTTAAAAACTGCTTTTAAATATTTGAAGGCTGTACTGAGGTGTCTCCGCAGCCTTCTCTTTTCCAACTACAAAGGACATAACTAACAAATTACATTAAAAAATATATAAATATATCTTTGGAACACCGTGGATTGAGAAAAAAATAATGAATACATCCTATTTAGAATGAAGGCTTTCCAGACTAGTATTACAGTCATATGGCATGGACTATCATCTTATACAGGTTTTTTAGAATAACAACAAATACATGTTCAGCAGTCTTCTGGTAGGTGTACAAAATTAACTTTTTCCTTAATTATTTCACAGACTTTGCAGACAGTTTTTCTGGTTTGCGTAAATCAAATAATTCAGCAAGACTTACACACTTGAGTTGTTGTATGTAGTCCTAAGAAGCTTATCTTTGTGGCATTATATTTGTCTAATTTTACTTCAAAAAAATTCTGAGACTAAATGTTTCAAGAACAAGAACTGTCTTACACAGTCAATGAAATTACTGCTGAAGGAAGGGATGATTTGTTTCATAATTGGATACTGAAAACAAGACTTTGTAAAATTAAATATACTTGGAGGTGATTCCTTAAGCTAAGTAGTTGCCTATTGTGATTGACATGAAAGATCTTATATTCAGGTTTTCCTTCCTTCCTTCCTTCCTTCCTTCCTTCCTTCCTTCCTTCCTTCCTTCCTTCCTTCCTTCCTTCCTTCCTTCCTTCNAAAGGAAATGATGAAATGAGGTTAAATGAAATGAGCATGATGTAGAATAAGGGGTGGAATGTCATGGTTTTGTGATTTTTGGTTTTTGGTATTCCACATCATAACATCATGTATTGCACTAGGAGCTGAAGTGTTAATACTCTACTTCCAGGTACCTATCCCTGTATGTCACGGAGGTCATGGGATCTTCCCCCCCGGGGGGAGTCTCTTGCTTCAGCCGTGGCGGTTGTGTCTGGGTCTTCCAGGTTTGCTCTGAGAACTCTCTCTCTCCTATTTTATTTGATTTATTAGTCTCAATTTCAATTAGATTGTATTATATCATAGTTAGTAAAATAAGTTTTCCTCCCTAGATCGGTGCCACTGCTGTTTATTTTCCTTTCCCTTTCCCTTCCCGTTTTCGGGGGGGGGGGGCAGGGAGGGGGCCCTTGGGCCTACTGTCCCTGTCATGGGCATAGACTGGTCCAGACAACTCCTTGACAATCAGTCTTTTGGTTCAGTCCAGGGGTGACGTAGACATCTTTATGCAGTTCTCGTTCTTCTTCAAAAGCCTGGCTAAGATACCTGCACAAGATTAAAGCATCCATCACCTGACTCACCTGTCCTCAGTCTCTGCAGAGGGGCATAAAGGTCACCATCATTGTCATAACATATTAATTCATCCAAGGTATTGCTTGTTGTTGACAGTGACCATTGTTCATGAGCCACAGAGTGGAAGGATGTAAGTAATCCCAGTTACAAAAACGTGGAGCAGCCTTCTCACAAGGACATAGTGTTTCTCATCACTTTTCGATATGTTGAAAAGTGTGATACAGTTCTTCGAATTTAATTTTTGTAAGTGTTCTAAAGGTCTGTCTGTAGTCCAACCTTTGTTAATAAATCCTTCTAAGCTTTCACATAACTTCTGCATTTCCTTTTTTTTACTTACAGATAGTATATTATTTGTTGTGTAAATTTATTTGTGAAAATTCAAGCAGAGTCATGTCAGCTGGCTCATTAACTGTGCCTTAAATTTTTGCATAAAGTCAGTGGCAAAGCAATTAATTTTGCAGAGAATACCTATGTATTTAAAATATTTACAGTATATTGTACTTTCCTTGCTGAGAGATGTTATCTTTTTTAGAATTGCTGCAAAGGAGTGAATTTACTTTCAATAAACCTGATCATTCTACTCATTTTATATTTTGCTGCACCTTAAGTATTCTAATCATCCTTTTCTGCTAATACAAGTGGTTTCTTTTCTTGTTTTTATGCTATTTCATCACACTTACTTTTTTATTACTTCTGAACAAACTATAGCACAAACAGTTTGCCATCTGTTATGATATTTTTCTTAGAAAAACATTTTTTTTCTTTACAATTTGCTAATTGCTCTTACTTTTTGTGGGGGAACTTTCATTATGCTGTATATCTGCTTCAAGACTTCAAACTGAGAAAAAAACTGAATTTGATTCTCCTTTCCTCCCTCTCTTCCTTCTTCTTTCTCTTCATTTCTCTTTTTGTACATGTGCATAGAAACTGCACTCCCTTTTTAGCTATTCATCTTATGTTTGCCATGTTTCCAGCCTTCTTGACAACTTGGAATATGGAACAGAACAAGCTTAATGGATGGAGATATCAAATTCTTATTCATTCTGTATTTATCAGGCTTTGAATTATATTAGAATCTGACTTGTGGTGATTTCAAACAAACAAACAAAATACATTTCTAAGAAAAAAGACAAAAAGTGTAAAGGGCAGATATAGTCATTTCATTTACTGCCGTTCTTTTACTGGGATCTCCACTCCACTGCAACAAAGGATATAGCGCAGTGCAGAAGTGCTGAGGTGTTTGGTTTTTTTTTTTCCATATATATTTTTTTAATGAAATATACATATATCAGTTATTCAGATGTGATAGAGTAAAAAATGCGTATTTTGTTACTAATCACAGAACAAGTTTATACAATCTATCATGTGTGTCAAGATCCCCTAAGCACAATTCTCATAAAATGATTCATGCTCCCTCTTAGGGACACAACTTCACACCTATTTGTCCATTTTTCTTGATAATATTAAACAAATTTTCTATTCATGCCTTTAGGCTAAATTATTTCCTAAAACAACACAAGATTGCACTCCATAAATATGAGAACTGAGGCCTTACTCAGCATTGTCACTGACCATTGTGATGTGATGTTTACATTGGGTGACCATTGTACTGCGCAGCCCTCTTTTGGGGCATTTCTGTTTGTAAACGACGAAAGAAGTTTTAGTTAACCGACATATATTAATGTGTCTGGAAACCAGATTCAGACATCAAAAAACAGCTTGCATGATAAATTTAGAGCTGTTCTCAGTTTACCAGAAGCTTACAAATGATAGAAAATGAGAAAATTTGTCATTTTTCCTGTTGATTATCTGCTGCTGAGAATTAATGACAGTTTTACTAGTCTTTACTGTACATTCCAGCAGATCCTGTTATGCACTTAGATGCTAGTGAACTATGTGCTAACTCCCGTGTCTGTTGTGCAAAATATAATTTATTATCCTCATTTTACAGAAGGGAAAATTGAAGTGTGGAGAGCTGAAAACAAATTATTCCCTCAGCATCAAGAATAGAGCCTAGAACATCCCAAGTCACATCAGTGCTTTCACCTTGACACACAGCAACGGATATGGCATGCTGCTGTCACTGAGAACACAGCTGTGCATATCTGGCGCAATGGAGCTAAGCGTCCCTGCACTGACAACTTTGTTGCCTTGAAATATCACCCAAAGGCACTGGAAGTTGTTCATAGCTGTTGAGAAACTGAACAAAAGGTACTGATGTTTTAATAAATGGTTGTGGAAACATTCAGATCTGTCAAACCTTTTTGAGCCATTTAAATTTGTTTTGCTTCTGAGTACTTGCCACTATATTAGCAAACACTTTGTCATTTAAAGTTAATTGACGTGGCAGTCTCCTTCTTGTGCACGCCACAGACTGGAGCTTTAGCACATTTCCACCGAGGCAAAGCTCTGGTGAACAAACTATATTCCAGTATGCAAGCACTAGGTGGCATGAGTCATTTTATGGGCATTTCAGTATTTCAGCTTGCTCCATCTGTTCAGTGAGCTAATTACAAATTCAGCCACAAACACATTTTAGATACACATCATAAAAAGTTAGCTGGAAGTGATTTGTATCAGTGTGTACAGTATGTTCTTTATTCTGTGCACCATGCAGCTGTTACATCTACTGATTGCTCCAGGATGAAAATGGGGTAAAACTGTGATTTTTCTGTGTCTGTTTATTGTGATATGTGCCATGTTTTGTATGATCATACATTGATCCAGAATCTCCAAATCTGAGGAACTGTTTGAAAGACAGAACTGAAGAAAGAAATGCCATTAATATTGGCTTGGAAACATACAAGGCCTAGATAAATCTATATAAACATATCTAAAAATCTTGTATATACTATCCCCTATAGTTTCAGAAATATTTTAATTGTCTCTTAGTGTGTAAACTAAGGAAATTAACAACATATTGTGATTTCTTTTTTCCCGTTTAAAGGATTGCAGTGTTTAATGAAGTGTTAATAAAGAGGTACAGCTTGTAATTTGTAGACTGAGATATAGATACACAACCTTTGTTTCTTTCTCAGTAATCGTTCCCCCTCCTCCGCCCCCCCGTTCCCCGTCCTCAACCCCTTTTTTAAAAAAAATCTGATACCTGCTTCTTGGAAACTTAGAAGCAATTCTTTGAATAGGGCTCATAAGTCACATCTTCAGATCCTGAGACTCTCAGATAGTTTCCCTCAGCAGTAGAATTTAATCAGTTCCTTCTATCCATTATTCTGAGACCAGTAAGGAGTGTCTCACATCAGCATGAGGCCACCAACATCACTTTGTGGTCATTTTTACATTTGAAATCATTTCTTTGGAACTGTTTTCCTTCGAAAGGGAGTGCTCAGGAGTGTTAATTGGCTGAAGACTTGGGCTGTGAACAAATAAGTCCAACTTGATAGGGGAGACTGGGAGATGATACCATTATATACTGTGAAGACAGTGATACAAGCTGGAGTCTCCCTGCTTCCTCTTATCTGCTGACTTAAATTTGCAAGGCCTGGGAGATGGGAACAAAGGAGTTCCTGCTGAGATCCCAAAGCCAGAAGCTGTCACTCCAAAAGAGCTGACTCAACCACTTTGGACTGTAAATAAGAGTTTGTACTGTCGTTTTTGGTTGTTGTCAGATGAGCAACGCTACCTCCGACAACCCATCACTACTGACACCAAGACATCGCTTGATCTAGGAGTGGTGTCTCTCTTTCCCCGTTTTCAATCTTTTCTTTTTATCTTCTTTTATTCTTTTACTCTTTGTAGTAGCCGTTGCCTAAAATTGTCTTATCTGTAAAGCTTATTAATTGTAATTAGCCAATTATCCAAGTTTACCTCCAAGTAGTTTTTGTTAGTTGTTAAGAAAGTTCTCAATAAATTGATGTGTATTATTCCTTAGTCTCTGATGACTCCATTGTGATAGTGACCTCTTGCTGACTGGGAGAGGTGCGACTCAGGAGACAGAAAAAGATTCACCTCGCCCAAAACCCATTGAGTGGGACGAGACACCATTCCACCCAGCCTGGTACTGGTATCTTGGCTTTTCCTTTTTCTTTCTCTTTTCCCTNAAAAGCCTGCTGCTGCTCAGGGCCCCATGTAAAATCATTCTTCTTCCGCGTTACCTGATAAAGGGGGCTTACAATGAGGCTATAGTTCAGAACATGCATTTTCCAAAAACTCACTACACCCAGAAAAGACTGTGTCTCTCCCTTGCTAGTGGGTGGAGACATAGCAGTGATTTTGTCGATCACCTCTGCTGGAATGTGACGATGCCCATCTTGTCATTTTACTCCTAGGAACTGAATTTCCCGTGCAGGTCCTTTCACTTTGTGTCACTTAGCAGCGAAACCAGCGAGCAAAAGAATTTGGATTATTATTTGCTCCCCTTGCTTGAAAACTTCCTCTGCTGTATGGCCCCACGCTACAATGTCATCAATGTACTGCAGGTGCTCGGGAGCACTGCCCTGCTCCAATACAGTTTGGATCAACCCATGGCAAATGGTTGCGTTGTGTTTCCACCCCTGGGGCAAACGGTTCCAAGTATACTGAACGCCCCTCCAGGTGAAAGCAAACTGTGGCCTACATTCCATGGTCAAAGGAATGGAAAAGAAGGCGTTAGCAATGTCAACAGTGGCATACCATTTGGCTGCTTTTGACTGCAGTTCATACTGGAGTTCTAACATGTTATATATGAACATGATTCCACAACAAGAAAGTGCAATGTTAATAATGGGCCAATAATTTGTAAAGAACATGATCGCATTCAATGCCTTAAACAGCGTCCCCACAGTCGAGAGCGGATTCATAGTTGGTGGCTGCGACAGACACTCTGTACAATGTCCAGAGTGTGGCAGACTACCTTAAGGTTAAACTAGCAATGCTCCTGCAGCCTCTCCTTTTTAAAAACAAGATAACAAAGTTTACAAATATCCCAGAATACTGGCGGTCCGCCTAGACTTTCAGGTCAGGGTGTTCAGTGAGCACTCGTGAGAGTCCTTCTTTTCTAAAAGAAGGAAAAGAAATTAATGAAAACACTCCAAAAGCAGAGAATCGTTTTAAAACAAAAATAAAAAGCTAGAAAGCTTTTGCCCACATTCTCCACCAAAAAACTGTCATGGGGTTACCTGGACCAGTCTATGCCCATGACAGGGACAGTGGGCCCAAGGGCCCCCTTCCCAGCCCTCCCCCAAAGAGGAAGGGGAAGGGAAAAGGAAAGGAAAGAAAACGAACAGACCTCTAGGGAGGTAAACTTATTTTACTAACTATAATATAATATAATACAATNTCTCTTTTTTCTCTTCCTTACCTCTTTTTCTCAACTGCATATTTACTTATGTGCTGTTTCATCTAAAATGAAGAAAGATGTGGGCTGGATGTATTTGCCAAAGAAAAGGACCAGTCATTGAGTCCTATAGGGAAGGACATGCCTTTCAATAGCTTGAATAAAGTATTCCAAATTAGTGGAGCAGCTGAAATTGTAAGGTGTCTTACTTCTTGATATTCTTCTACTGCTTGAATTCTGTCATCTTCCATATGGATTTTTATCCATTCTATTCATTCTGGATTCCATTCAAGTATGTTAAGCCCTTTCTGTCGGCTGTGAAGGTACCTGATGAAAGAATGTGTTGCTGGACACAAGTACTGAAGAACCTAGACAGACACAATCCTATTTTATTCACCAGTGAATGTCTATACCAGATCAGTTTAATAGCTGAAAGTTCATGAAGATGACAGTATTTTCTTTCTCATGAACAAGATATATGGCATGTCCGTTTTTCTTCTGACTAACACTGCACTAGGCTTTCAAACATATGATTCCCATCTTTTAGGTACTAATTTGTTAGATATTCAAGAATAGAGCCTTCTGGATGTCTCTTCAGTTTCTCAGCTTGAAGATATTCCAAGGCCCATTAAATATTCAAACATTTTGGTTGTTTAAAATAAAAATATTAAATTCAGAAGGGGAAGTGCTACTTCAGTATGCACTGTTCAAAGTTAACTTGTGTGCTAGTGGTTGAACATGTCATTTCCCACCACCTTTCTCACTAATATTTAAAGAAGAATGTGTCTCTTTAAAACATTTGTTTTACTGAGAACAGTAGACTTCACCTCATGATACATCTCACTTTTTTTTTCCTAACTACTGCTTGTGAGCATTTTATGACTCATTATTTACTTTATTGCACACCACATCTGTATTTTAAGTTCATTGCAAAGAATTTCAATTATCAATTTAAATAGGTTTGGCATATTATGTGGCTATTTTTCTGCCAGTCTACATGTTGGTTCATTATATTGTTATCTAATTGTGCAATAAACACATCTCATTATAATAAATTAACCTTTATGTTGGAAGGAAAAGAAGTAGTTATTTGACTCATCATATTTGAATGAGCTAATTTGCCTAGGAGAAGAGTCCCAAATGTTAAGAGATTTTTATATCAATGGGAAGTTTTCTCTTAGGAATCTCTGAGATTCTTTTATTTAGTCTTACTTGTTATTATTTGAAATAAGCTCTATATCTGCTCCCATCCATTTAACTTTGATCTTATGTATTCATCTGAAATTATGTTGCAAAATGCAATACAGCAAAAAAAAATTTACTCGATGTATAAACAAGCTGAGTAAAGTTCCTCAGTCATGTGATCATGATAGCAAGCCTGCCAGAGTTCAAGAACATTTGATAATTGCTCTCAGATATACGGTTTGATTTTTTGAGTGGTTCTATGCGGAGCCAGGAGATTGAATCAACAATCCTTGTGAGCCCCTTCCAATTTGGGATACTCTATGATCCTATCAATCTAATGCCTCCTTATATCTGAAAATCTTAATAGAGTTTAAAAGAAAAATAAATTTACTGAAAGAAGTTAACTTGAAATAGAGATAACAAATGAAAGATAGTAAATTGAAACTAAATAATTTCTTAATGAAAATTTTTTGCATTTTCTGCACTTGTACTGTTATACATTTCTGGAAATATCAAAGAGTCTGGCAGCTTCTGTGGGAACTATTGACTGTCTATGGCTATTCAAATCAACTTAAATAGGACACTTCTTTAAGTATTAAATGCCTTCACATTTGAGGTTTTTGCAAAATTTCTTTATCCTCACACTTGTAAATATCAAAAGAGGAAATGCTGAGAAATGGCAGAAAAAGGGAGAAGAATTTCAAAAAAGTTTCAGAGCAAACAAGTTTTGCTTCATTTCTATTATTCTCAAAATCATTCAGCAAGTCAATCTATTTTCAAGGAATAGATGTCATTTTGCTTCTTCAAGTCCTTTTGTTATATATTTTTTTATTTTGCTTCAAAAATAAAAATCTTGGTGGTTTCCAATGTAAAGTCAGAAACAAACATTAAGCTAATATGAAATGCATTTTGATATGTATTGGTAAGTTCTTAGTTTAATTTGTGAGTCTACATTGTTGTATATTCAAACGTTTAAGGTATTGAAGAAAGAGGAAAACACAATAATGACAGAAGTTAATAATGAATAGATAAATTTGAGGTTTCATGGATATTCATAATTCGATATTTGTATTAATAAGCTACTAGGAAAAATAAATACATTCAGAGAAGTCAGAAATGACTTACTAATCTCAGAACTGACTTATTAATCATATGTAAATAGAATCTAAGAGTTACGTTTACACTGCATGGTATTCACACTGAATGGTTTGACTAATCCAAAAATAAACACTGCTTTTTAGGAAGTTTTGGTAGAGATTTGCTAAAGGAAAAAAATAGTCAGAAAGAAAAAGTGTCTTAGAGTGAATTTCTTGCATGTGGAAGTATAAGTTTTCTGGTTAAATGCTGTACTCATGTCCAGCCTGGGCCCTGTATCACAATTATAGTAATAAAACACTCTTCATTCTACTTGATGTCTCTTCTGCACTAGACTCATTAGTACTAAATATTTACAATTCAATCTGCAATTTATAGCTTCATATTGGCAGCAGTTTTTAAAAACATTTAATGAGCTATTCCATTTAGCAGCTTATGCACCATTTGGAAATAATGTAACATAATTGTTGGCAAATTATTCCACCTACTGTGATATTTCTTCATTCCAGAAAAACACCTGATAGTTATTACTGTAATCAGTTTAATAAACTTATATGATATCTGAAATTACACTGAGCAGCTTATAGAGGATATATATATATATAGGAGGAGGATATATAGAGGATACATATAGAGAGGATTCTAGTTTTGAGATGCTTATTCTGATACGCTAGTAAATGGTATTCACTGTTACTATTATTTTTCTTAAGAATATATGGGCCATATTTTTATTTTATAGAGAGGTAAGATCCAGACTTCCAGCTGAGCTGGAAATTAAAATGATACTCAGTAATATTTCAGTCTAGGTTACCTAGACAGTCATAGCTTTGTATGCAGAACCTTGAGCTCTGCGAAATTTAGAGACATTATTAATTGAACAATTACGGTAATGAGTGTTATGCAGAAGGAAACACTTCCTAAAGTGCTGAATTTTGTTAGATCATTCACTTTTCATCATTTTTTTTCTAGGGCTGCAGCATGGATTGAGAAATACAAGTGCACAAAGAACCATATGCAGTAACCTAAAGGCATTATGTCACCTGTCCTCTTCCTTGCTGTTGGGAACAGTCATGTTTAAAGTCTGGAAAAATCATCCAGTTCTCAGTACTTGCTAATTGACTGAACACTTAACTACCCATCCAATGGAAAAAGAAAAATAAAAAAGAGAGTGAGAAAAGGGAAATGAAGGAAATGACGACTACATAGAACAGGCAAGCGCAAATCAGCTGCAGCCTAGCTTTTAGTTTACTGAAAGCAGAAATTACAATGTGTCTGCAGCATCAGCTCTACAGTATTCTAACTGAGCTTTTGCAGCTGCAAATTGCTTTTGCCCTGAAACCAATTCAAAATGCGATGTTTATTTTGGAAAGGACCAAATCACTGCAGAAGTCTGGGTCCTCTGCCTGTTTGGGAAAGGAAGCTGAGGCTACAGAGAGTTTTTTCACCACTTTGAGTGAAAGAAGGAGTTCTGAAATGTAGAAAAATAAGGAAAAGCTGAATCATAGACTTCTAAAAAGCAAACAGGTTTTTTTTTAGACGTTCTTACACATGTAAAATTTGGGATTTTTTTCACATCTGAAAGGTATTTTGCCACTGGCTCTTTTTAAACGAGTCATGTTGAATATTTAATGATGTTTCTTAAAAATGTCCCCATTAGCTAAACATGATCCCTTATCTAGGTCAAAAAAAAAAAAAAAAAAAAAGAGAACACTTCCATTAATGTCCCAGTGCCTGGGAAATCCTCTTTTCTTTATAGTACAGAACAAGTAAGGACATTTATAAATCTAGTGGGAGATAATAAAAAGTGCCCGATTTGCACTAGAAGTCAACAGGAGCCCTCTTCGGACCTTTAAAAAGCCTTTAAAATTTTGTCAAGTAATGGGAGTGCACATGGGTTATGTCATGAAGTTAAGTGAAAAGATAAAGCCTTTTGGGAGAAGAAAAAAAAGCTATACTGCAATCATTAAGATTAAGGCAAATTTTGACTTAACTGAACCATTTTCTGCATGTATAAACTGGCCCATCTTAGAACCATAGAATCATAGAATTGCTCAGGTTGGAAAAGACCTTAAAGATCATCAAGTCCAACCACAACCTATCCATACTACCCTAACAACCCTCTGCTAAATCATGTCCCTGAGCACCACATCCAAATGGTTTTTAAACACATTCAGGGATGGTGACTCAATCACCTCCCTGGGGAGCCTATTCCAGAGCTTAACAACCTTTTCTGTAAGGACGTTTTTCCTGATATCCAACCTCATACCTCCCCTGGTGCAACTTGAGGCCATTTCCTCTCGTCCTGTCACCTGTCACCAGTGAGAAGAGACCAACCCCGCTCTCACTGTAAGCACCTTTCAGAAATTGGTGAATTTCTCAGCCTCCTTTTCCCTTGAACAGGCCCAGTTCCTTCAGTCGCTCCTCGTAGGGCATATTCTCCAAGCCCTTCACAAGCCTTGTTGCCCTTCTTTGGACCTGCTCCAGCACCTCACTGTTCTTTCTGTATTCAGGTGCCCAAAACTGAACACAGACAGTACTTGAGGTGGGGCCTCACCAGTGCCAAGTACAGGGGCAGGATTGCTTCCCTAGTCCTGCTCACCACACCATTGCTGATACAAGCTAGGATGCCATTGGCCTCCTTGGTCACCTGGGCACACTGCTGGCTTATGTCATCATTTGTCAACAGGTTAATTTAAGATTACACTGTTTGTGTTCCGAGAAGGTAGGTGGCAGATTCAGTTGCTACTGGCTTTCATAGCAGATTTCATAGCAGGTCTGCTCTTCTTGTGGAGAGAAAACTGGTGCTTTGAAGGGAGAGATCTATTAACATGATGCTTTGCAGCTACCAACAGCCTTTCTTTTCATGAAGCACTGTTCCCCTCATCCTGAATTCCTCTTTCTCTACTTTAGATATTGAAGAGAGCCAAGCTAGATGCCTGGTTGCATTTTGGCTAATGTGTGTTGCCTCTAGAAAGGTAAGCATCTCCAGGGACATTAGGGCCTGCTGGTGAGTTCTATTGCCCTTTATGGAAACCTGTCACTCAGCTTTGATGACAGAGGACTTTGTTGTGGCCATGACTATGAGGATAACAGTTCAGTGTATCATATGGAATATCTGTAGGACTGCAATTCTACTCCTGAATGATGAAAGAGGAAGGTAGGAAACAGTGGCTGACTCAATTTCCTCATTAAATTTTGGCTTTTGTATTTTCAGAGCCATTTTCAGGTAAAAGCAATTGTTTAATGGAAACTTAACTTTAAAGGAATAATGTAATTCCTCTACTTCCTGCTAAAAAGTGTTGATAAAACTAATGTTATTGCTTGGAAGAAACAGTGGGAAAATTAGCAACATTTTCTGTATTTTTTTCCAAAGTAGACCTGCTTTCTTCTCTGTCACTTCAGAATGTTGAAGTTTTTAACTCACATTGCGTGAAAAGGTTTTGAAGACAGTTACATGCAAATTGTTGTAAATTCCCTTTCCTTGTACTGTATTTTTAAATCTCATTCTTCGGTGTTAATAGCTTTTGAGAGAGAAGTGAATTTATTCAGAAAATTCAGTGTGATTTCCTATAAAATATCAGAAGCACAAATTTAATCAAGAGCATTTGAACTATCTTGTAATAACTTTGTTGATGAAGGGCAGCAGGAAACATACATAAAACAATCCAGGGATTTCTCTTCATCTTTGCTAACCTGACAAGGTCTATAAACACATTAATACACAAGTTCAATAGTTTCTCTTGGCTACAGCACATTGAGTGGTAATTTAGCCAGGCTAAATCCTTTCTTTAAGAGATACATAAAATGTTTTCAATTTCTTTTTCCATCCAAAGAACAGATGTTTTTAGGCTGGAACAGAATGTTGAGTTTCATTAGAGACACAAAAATAACTAAACTGTTTCAAAGAAGTAATTCTTAGCCAAATTGCCCGTATCTCTTGTCTTGGCAATGAGACATTTGGGGGTATGTCTTCAAAAGCATCTTAAAAAAAAAAAGGAAAAAATCATTGGAAGGACATGTGTTTCATTTTGTCAGGACAATTACTCTAATAGTTCATTATTAGTCAATTAGTGGTCCACTTTTCTGACCAAAAGGGATTACACTGAAATCTTTGTGAAAGTAATCTCCTCTAAATGAGAAGAGAATCTTCAGAGAAATGAGCAAGTATTTGTTACTTTTTTGTGTCCATGAAATTTGAAAGCCAGTTCTTACAATTATTTTCTGTCCATACTCAAACAATTGACATCAGTTACAGACACACACACATGTGCACACGTATACCCGATATGCTAAGACATACAGTCATTTTATACATGTTGTCCAAATATGTTGTATTTATTGCATTTGAACACACTCCAGAGATCAGAGTTGGAGTTATACCTAGCTCTTTAATATGCTGTGTTTGAGTTCTAAAGTGTAAGGTAGTGTTGTCATTAATGATCTGTTCAGGCTGTATTAACCCTTTGAGACTGATCAATTACCTGATCAGGGCCAAGAACTGCATAAGACACCAATATGATGTGCAGGAAAATGGCAAAATTGCAAAATGGCAAAATGGCGTTTAATCACACGTAGCATTCGTTTAAGTACATTCTTGTTCTACTTCGTCTACACCCCTTAAAGGTGCATTGTCCAATTACTGAGCTCGGGGGGGCACTATCCCGTGACATCCCGAATAGCCTCGCTGTCGCCTAATACAACAGGTAGTAGTTGGATTTCATTCTCATTACATAAATTGGTTCACACCTACTCAAAACGTAGATGTGGCTCATAATATTGACCGGTATTTATGGAATTTGATGTTTCTTCTAATAAGGCCTGTTTTGTTGTTGTTGTTGTTTTTCCAAATTTTCCTTCTTGCCCTTTTCTTCCTCTTTTCCTTTAAAGAGAACGTAAATGATGCATGCAATTCAATGATGAGGCAAAACCTGCAAGCAAAGTCCTGTTGAGTCAGTCTAATAATTCATTTATTTTCCTTGGTATTTCAACTCTGAAAGTGGCTGCAATTGGATGCCTATAAAAGAGTATTAATAAAAGGGCAACTCACAGTTTTCTAAAAGCTTTCCCAGACTCCATATATTTATTTCAAGTTTGCCATGTCCTTTATAATCTCCACTGGTTACCACTTCTCTGAATATACATTTGAATACGCATTCTGAATGCTACATTTGTCATTTTTTTAGCAACTGCTATATGTGTGGCAAAAGAGTACCAGTTTTAGTTTGAATTGCTAAAAATATTTTTCAAGTGGATTGTGTATTTAACCCTTACCTGTATGAAGTCTCAACTTCTTTTTCTCAAGAGCAACCAGAGAACAGCTAGCGTTTTGAAAACATCTCAATTTTTGACTGACTTTCTATTCTTTCTACTTCATAGTTTACCATGTCTGTCATTTCTGAAGTTAAAGAATATCATTCTGCAAAAAGCCCTTCTGTGACTTCCTTTAAAATACATTAATTAGATCAAGCCATGAAATTATGAGCCTTGGTGTCTGAATCTTTCTTTGTTTTTGGCTCAAAACTTGCTTTCTGAGGCATCTCTTGTGATAAGACTCTGACTCACCTAGGAGATGAGAGGTGGGTGTTGCCATGTGGCAGTCAGCATCACTGTGCGGACAATTTTGCATTTGAAAGCATTTCTTTGGAGCTGTTTGCCTCCGGAATAGAGTGTTCAGGAGTGTTTACTGGCAGAAGATTTGGCCTGTGAGTAAATAACTCCAGCTTGGAATGGGAAAACTGGGGAATGATACCATCGTGTCCTGTGAAAAACAGGATGCAGGTGGGCATCTCTGCTCCCTCTTATCTGCTGGTATGGCCCAGAAGATGGGAACAAAGAGTTGCTGCTGAGATCCCAACGCCAGAAGCTGCCACTTCAAAGAGAGCTGACTCAACCACTTTGGATTTGAGCTATCACTCCAAAGAGAGCTGACTTGACCACTTTGGACTTATAAATAAGTTTGTACTACCATTGGAAAGTCGGCGTCATCAACGGAACAACAACACCTGACGGCCCACCACTACTGAAGATCAAGGACTGAACTACGAACCATGCTGGACCCATGGTGGTGACTATCTCCCTCTTGCTTCCTACAAAGACTCCTTGCTTTTATTTCCTATCTTTTCTATCATCTATCTTCCCTTCCCCATCTCCCTAAATGACTAGGATTTGTAAAAAACTGGTCGGGCTAACATTTGACCCATTGTGTCTTAATCTCGTTGTCGGGCATACATATATTAAAAGAACCTCCTCTCCTTCCTATAAACTGGAGCGAGACAAGTGGTAAAAGCTAACACATTCACAGAAAAGAAGTTTAGGCCAGAAATGATAGATAATGATGGATTGCTCAGGTTTTGGGCTTCATTGGTAGTGGTTTTTTTTGTTGCTTTTTTTTTCCCCTGTATATTTTGTAAGTCAATATGTCCTGGTTTTGAGTGTCATAATGGATTTCAAACTGTCTTTGATAGCAAGTTCAACTTAAGTGTATATATATATATTTATTTTTATTGTGTGTATATATATATATATATATACTTATATACATGTGTATATATATAGTTTCAAAATGACAAGTTGGTATAACAAATTATTAAATATATCTCGTGAAATAAAATATTTCAGTTTGAATGATTTTTTTCTTCTTTTTCTATGCTCGGAGAAAAAAAATCATTGGAGACTGGCCCAAAACATCAATTATTAATGCACCGTAGGCAGGAGTATATTGTTAGAGCTGTATTACTAGAAACATATGCTTTTTTGACTACATTTGGAGTCATGGGTATATGTTTTCAAAAGGAGAATACTAAATATTAGATTTTTAATCCAGAGTTTGTCACACTAGTATGGGTTTCTATTCTTAAAGGTATTGAATGTTAAGAGTTTATTATTTGTATTTTTACAATTGCAGAAGTTACTTTGCTTTATAGGTTTTCTGTATATTTTCAAAACACTGAAGTGTATCTTTGCAAACATGAGGCAAATTTACACCTACATTGTCCTCCAAATGTCATTCCAATTTTATTGCCATGGAATTATGATTCTGTTATTATTAAAAACATATTCTTATTGCTTTAGATTGTTGTAAGTGGAATTATATAAATATAAATTTAAATATAGGCCTTTTCGTTATTTATATGGGACTCTTGATAGTTTATAAATAGTTTTATACTTTTGTTTTATCTTTTTAATAAAAACTTGTGTTTTTATTGGTTCTGAAGTACCATTTAAACAAATTTCAAGTACTTATGAGAAAGTGTTGAATCATGCACTTGTGCTAACACACCAAAACTCTATATGCTGTCTGCTTTGTCTGCCACTTTCAAGTCAATTTTAAGTGATGCTGAACTGCTAAAGATGAGTGCTTTGTGCAGTGGTGTACCACGTTCATAAAAGGCAAAACATGTTTTCTGTGTTGAGGAATAAAGTCCAACTAAGCTCAAGACCTACAGCAAACATCACGGTTTTTCTTTTCCTCCTACTCCTCCATAGGGAACACTGTTAATTCATCTTTTGATGTTCCTGGCATTTTGACCTGACAAAAGTGAAAAATACTGTTCTGCGGTCTGAAGCATTTCTGATGTTCAGCTGATGCTGATTACAAATAGTCATAAGCCTCTTTGATAGAAACTGAAGATGGTAGCTATGTTGATGATCTGAACAAAAGGAGCTCATTTGGTTTCTCTGCCAGATTGATCACTACTTTTCCCCATCATTGACACACCCACTGCAACTGCTTTGAGAAGCTTCTGATCAGCTGTAGTAGTTTAGGAATGGAAGTATGATTTAAAATATGACAAGTCTAACAAGTTCATAATGCTAAAGGGAAGGATTATTTTGATGGCTGAGCTTAAAACATAGCACAATAATAATTATTCTTCTAATAACCCATGGAAAATCAGTTCTGTCCTTCTTTGGACCAAGTAGTCTACAAACAAAAGGCTGAGTCTAACTGATACTGCAGAGACTTTTAGTTATACCCAAGCTTTTGGTAAGTCAGCTCAGATCCTTGAAAGCATATAGCTCTGTTAAAATAACTCTTTCTAGGCTATTTTGTGCTGCAGAGAAGCAGGGTATATCAACCTGGACATATCATGGTCACCACTTCCAATATCTCATTTCATTTAGTTTCATCTCACATGTGACAAATAAACATCCAGCTACCCAACGCTACAAGAAAATAGGACTTATACTGAGCTAAATATACAGCTGGACCAAAAAAGAAAATCAGACCATCAGACCTTGCCTGGTCCAACCTTTGGTTTATTGACTAAGACATACAGGTAACTGGAACAACATAGACGTTGCCTATAAAATTAAAATGACCAGACAAAATATTATTCATGACTGTATATATAAATATATAACCAAACATAAACAGTATCTATTATGTGAGTAGAATATATTCTTCTACACCTTATCTGATCTTGGGGTACCAGTCTCCTCTTCCACTTATGGACTTTGTTGAAATACATTGCAAAGCATATAAACCCACTGCTTTGCCCACAATGTGATATCTGACTTAACTACCATCCAGATATATGTGGGTTTTTCTGAAAGTAATTCCTCCTGTTAATTTCCCTAGAAACTACAGAAGGTACAAAGAATGCAAAAATGCTACTGGATAGAACAAATTCTCAGCTACAAAACTCTTTCTTCAGCTTGGTCACCATCATTAACCAATCTCCACATGGATGAGCTGATTGAAATGCTCTCCATTTCATGGTGTGACAGATACGCTTAACCATCCAGAATGTGACTTGTCCCTCACATTGCTGTCTTCACTGCTGAAACACATAACTCAGTATATCACTGTGCTCACATCCACTGTTTGCTCTCCATAAACGTTCTGCAGGCATCAGTGAATATCAATGTGTGCAGTCTTTTTCACATGGAAGAATTTAGTTCCACATCTTTGCTTCAAATGCTCTTCCATGTCAAACACCAGTTTTGTCAGGCTGTCCCTCTGTTGCCATTTCTCACACAGCAACAACATTTAATGAAATACTGATGGGAAGATTCAACCTCTACTGTTATACCACCATATGATCCATGAACTGGTCAACATAATGTAGTATGTAATCAGCATTTCTTCCAACTGACCAGTGTTGGTCTAATACTACAATAAAATCAGAGAATCAGATGATATGATGAACCTTGTTAACATGTAACAACTGAAAACTGTCACATCTTGTATTTCTGTAAAATCATAGTTTATTACTGCACACTGTTTCTAGAAAGTAGAGATGTTACAGGGTGTATTACCTTCAAAAATGTTGCAGTAGGTAGAACTGAATGAAAAACTGGCATACCTACTAGCTATTGGGAAACTGACGGATATCTTAATTCTCCTGTGTCTTTTGAATTATGAGTAATTCAAGTCCTTTCTCATGACTTCCTCAATGAAGAAAAGGATGCACAGAGTGTATGTAAAGAGCTCCCACAAGTAAGAGCAGACAGAACTCAGGTGGCTGCTGCGCAGATGGATGTCTTTTATTAAGAGAGACAGAATTATTTATTTTGGGTTTCTGGCAGACAAACTAGATAATTCTACTAACACAGTTTCTTACAAAAGCACTTGATGATGCATGTAAACAAGGTTTGTTTTAATGACCTGCTGGCCAAGAGGAGGCAGATGATTTTAATCTTAAAAGATTTATGTTCTCTTGAACATATGATACCAAATGAATATCTTTCGCAGACAAGCTAGTAACAAAAACTAATCTGAGTCATGTTAGCAGTAATCTGTAGAGGACCAAACAGGAGAATCATAATTCCTATTTTCAGTGAAGTGTTAATTGCATTTTTAAGGTTTAAAGTGCATTACTTCGTTGATATAGAAATTAATTTCAAGGTGGATATGAACCAATGCAATGTAATGTCTTCACTGTATCATAGAAACAAGAAAGAGCCAGGAGCATTCAACTAGTTAAAGGATGTGGAATAATAGCCATTACCATAATGTGTTTGCTTATACGAGACTTCGCATTCTCATCCATATCATGAACACTACAGCATAATCAAGTATCAGTTTCTAATAAGTTCTGGAACCTTTATAATACAGCTTCACACTGTACAACTCAATTGCAAAGGCTTAAAGGAAAGAAATTGGTTAATACCAGTGTTCTTGGATGCATGTTTAAAAACCTGCACACATAGAAAGAAAGGAAGAAGAAAATGAGGAAAAGAAGAAGGCAGCAAAGGAGGAAATAACTGGTATACGGACTGTAGCAAAGATCCCACATTCTCAAAGATGCTACAACGAAGTAGGAATCTCCAACATCTTAAATCACATGGATACATTATTTTGCCCAAGTGTTGTTTGTTAGCACATATATTTGTCAAAATATTGCTAAAAAGGAAGACCTGGTCAGAACGTATATTCCAAAGGATAGGAAAATTAAGCAAAGTTATCCTAACATTAAGTCAAATAATTAAGTACAACAAGGCAGTCATACATGGACCATATACTTAATCATTGTGTTACAGATGCAGACTAGGTGTGCTATTGTTTTTTTCACTGTCTGACAACATCAGAGAAGTGTCGCTGAGAACTCTGCTCTTAAAATATTCTACCTTGGTGGCTATGAGAAATGGATGCATTTCCGCTGTGACTTGATTGAAAGAATATCATGGAACTGCTAAAGGATAATATTAATAGAAACATACGGTGACATTCAACATGTGTTGGAAAGACAAGATTCTAATGTACTGATGAAGAGGAAGATGTATATATAATGTATATATACACTTATATTTCATATATGTGTAACCTTTTGGATCCAGACAGATTTCAGCATTTAAAAATTCTGTTTTTCTACTTGAAATTGAATGAGTTCTAGATGATTTTGGGGGTAGAATCAGAATTCTTCCCAGAACTTACATTTTCACATATTTTACACCATTTTTAAAAAGATTGGAACATACTTTTTAATGCACTTTCTGTATTTGCATGGTAAAACAGAGAAAAAACACCCCTAACAACTTGCTTTCTAAAATGCAAGGTAAGCTGTAAAATTCTCATGATGATTTCACGCTGCTTGGATAAAATAGAAAAAAAAAAATGCTGGTGCTAGATGTCATATCAAAATCTAAGGGAAGAAAGAATAAGGGATGAAGTAGGTGTATAGTATTACCATATTGTCCATCTCTCTACAAATAATCTATTGTGCTTACTGTTTAAAATAGATTCGCACAATTTATGAAAATAATGTACAGCCAGCTAGTTAAATACTGGTCCATTTAGATAGTCCAACTTTCTTATATGTCATAGATTGTTTTACTGCCAGGCTTGAGATCCTTGGGTCCATTTGGCCAATAGAAAACATTACACTTAAAAAAGTTAGTAAGAGTGTGGTTCAAAGGGTATTATTCTTGTTGAATTCAATGCCTGAACTGGACTCATAGCACTTAAGTACAATGAGATGCACTCAGTAAGAAATTCATAAGCATGAGAGATCTACATTAGAAAAGTACTTTTCTACCAAACTATTTTAGCTCCACTACTTACATTCATCACTTTTTGTAAATTTATTTCCTTGCTGAAATATATTTACGGGAAAATGCTCATAAGAATTGTGAAGCTGGTACACACATTGATTCATATGTGACTACTGGGAAAGAAAATAGGACGCATGTATGCAAATAATATGTGGAGTCTTTTACTGTTAAGACTATGCTGAAAAACAGTTAAGTGCTAAGCAATTATCCTCTCCTAAAAGGACCAGGCCCTATGACTTTATCCAAATAGCATAGTGGCTATCCTGTTTGTCCCTTGGAAGACTCCTACATCATTTTTTTCCAGGCAGACATATTTTAATTTGGATACATTCCAGAAAAGCAATTAAAGAACTGCATAACTTTTGGTGTATTTTAATTTGTTCTTCAAAGCAACGCTTGCTGATGTGGACTAATCAGCTTTTATGTGCCAGCAAAAGCACAGAACATAATGACAGATGGTAAGCCAGAAAAATTCTTGTAGCTAAATACCCACTGCCATTGTTAACCTAGAGAGTGACAGCTTTGGTGCTATTTTGTACAGAATGTGAGAATTTTCTTCTAGCTATAGTTAAGTGCTCAAAATATGATGAACTGCCTGTAGAATGGTATATTTGAATGTGAATAAATCCAACTAACATATCAATGAAGTAGTTCTGAGGAATGCTGAAAGTTTCAGTAAGGCAAGACATAAGATTTGTGACAACATCACTGTGCAGTGTCTAACTTCCTAATCAGTTAATCAGATTAAATTTGAGGGGAGATAGTTCAGCTACTTAATTAAAAGTGAAGGGGAAAAAAAGTTTTTTAATGTTTCTGCTCAATACTTTAATGGATCTGCTGTAGATATACCGAGATTCATATCAACTAAGAAAAAGGTGCTTAAGAACTCTGTTGAACAATCAAGCTCTTAGTACCGGGAACACCAAAGGAAAAATGCATTTTAAATACATGTTCCTCCATAAAAATATTTTAATGCAACTGCACGTGCTCTAATTGAAGATTTCAGCAGTATTAATGGAACACTACTCTAAGAAAAAAATATTCATTTGCATTTTAAAAAGACTTTTTTATTGTGATGCTTTAATTATATTTTAGTTCACAGATTATATCATTTATCATATAAGTAATAGGAAAACATTGACTTATTAATATTTTCAGGACAAAAAGATATTAAGGTTTAGGGTAGAGGAGTGGGAGAGAGGAAGGAAACACTCATCCTACATTCATATCATCAGAGTTACATTCCAAACTCAGATATTTGGTGTTGAAACACACTTAATCAAATTTGAGACACTGGAACTGTCTGACAGAACTTTCTGGTAGTTCTGATGATAATGTGTTTTTTAATGGTGAACCTTTTTCCCCTTGCAAAGGTAAATATTTCAGAAGACATTGCAATGAATCTCTTGGTATTAGTCTGTGATGTGATATCACTGTTGTTGTTGTTATTATTATTATTGAATATTTGATCTTTTGGGAATTTTTTTTTAACAGCTCTTTTTTTCCCAAATCTTCCCAACCTCAACTCCCAAAACAAAAAGTCTCCTTAGAGAAGTAACTTGTATACAACAAGTTAAGTATATGAACAGTTTTTAATTGTTAAGAGGTAAAAAATTCCAATGGCAAAAAGGATTCTAGTATGTCTGAAATAAAAAATTAACCTTGTTACATGAAGTGTTATTTATTCAATTTTGAGGAAAACAGAGAATGAAGGCAACAGCTTGATTTTCTAGTCTCATTCTGTGCATCTGTTGAAAGAAGAAGCAAGAACAACAACAGCTACAAACCTGTACCTTTAATCTTAGATGTTTTTCTGATTTTCTCATTGACTGAATTCCTTCCAGCAGCCAATATAAAGTCATATATCAGTTGTAATTGTAGAGCTGATGTTAAGTAAAAAAAAGAGCATGTTTAGACATCGCCTACAAACTCTGCTCTTCCATCTTAAGTCTCCAAAACATGTCCATCATTTTCACATATAAAGTACGCTAACACACTCTTCATGGAGATACTCTTCACTTTTTCAGTATGGCTTGGATTCTCTCATCCCTTTCACAAGGCTCAGGTGGAAACCTCCGACATTTAACATCAGAAAATTTCCTGTCTGGAAGATTTACATCATTTGCAAGCTGTCCTAAGGACATCTGACATATTCACTAGTACCTATGTTACACTATGTCTTTTTAGTAAGCTCCAGCTGAGCATTGTAAATCTGCACATTCAGTTATTCCTGAAAAACATATTAGCAGCCCACATTTTCACATTCAGACTGACTTTTTAGATTCTCCCAATCCCTAGTCACTGATGTGTTGCCAAGGCACTTCTTATGCTTTGGTTAATACATGTTTTGCTTGTTTGTTTTTAAATATGTGTAATTGCCTGAGGGTTCTTTATTGCAATTCACAGTAGAGTTCAGACACAGTTCACGCACACACAATGCAGCCACCCAATAATAAAAAGAGGCATGCTTCAAAATGTCAGGTAATTGTAAAGTGAGATCTAACAAGGGATTTCAAAACATTTCAAGCAGATTATCTGAAAGATTGTAAAATTCTTCAACTCTTCTTTGTTCTATGTTATACCAGAGGTCCATGTAAAATCCTGCCTTGGAAAAGAAAGAGATGCCATACAAAGATGTGTACGGGAGTCTGGCTGAGCAACTTCATTCCACCATATTAAGCCCAGCTAAAGCAAAGGAAATCCCCAGCATTTAGAGTCAATGAGAATACAGGAATAAAAATGAGGCTCAGCTTGTTTCAAGGCTGAGTTTTGAACCAAAGCACTCAAGCTTAAGAGATACTTTGATGCTCACCAGTTGCCATATAATTCCCCAGTGAATCAGTCATTATTGTTTCTTTCTGGCACATGGACTAAAGAAATTAGGCAGGCCATTTAATATCTCCAAAATGGACAGGCTTTTATGGAGGAAGACAACAAGGAATCTCAACAAAAGAGCAAGGAGGCCTGTGATGAGCAAAGCTGAAGGGAGAGGAAAACATCAGAGAACAACAGAGACTATGGATTGCAAGTAATTACTCCAAAAGTAACTCAATTCAATTATCTCCATGGAAACTACTATAAATACAAAGAACACAACAACACTACTATATGAACAAATTCTCAGCTACAAAACATTACTTTTCAACAGTCACCACCATTAGCTATACATTTTCACCAGCGATGAACAAAAGCCTGCATACCACATTTTTAACATCTGGAAAGTGGCTTGTCTTCTCAGCAAATTTCTAGGTTGTGTTGTGGTTCCTTGAATCCATGTTCCTGACCCTTGCTCTGTACCCTTATTCTTGGTTCTGCCCCCTACATCCCTCAATTAACTGACTTTATCTCCTCATCTTAGAACCTTCTTCATAATTCAGGATTATTCACCATCAATACAACTCCCACTTTTCATTTTGCTCTGATGTTACAGCTAGTGTAATCCATGACTTTTACAAGTTAATCTCAAACTGATTATAACTGTGAATTGCAGTCTTCACCCTCCATATTGCCCTCTCTAAATTAACTTTCTCCAGTCATCTAATACAAAATACATCTCTGTGCAAGAACAATTGCAAAATTTCATTGTCCTTGTGATTACTTGAGAGTTAAGTCACTCTCCATTCAAAAAGGAATAAGAGAGGAGTGAGAACACCTGAAGAATATCAGAAACATTAAACCTAATATTTTTTCTAAGGAAACACTTTTAAAAATCGAATTTCGAGTGTATGAATTGAACATGGAGATACCTTATCCACACAAATGAAAAGTGCAGGCAGTTTTCTTACTTTTTATTGGAAAAAAAAAAAAAAAAAAAAAAAGCTTTAGATTTAGATTTCGTGGATCTTTTTGTATGCATTTTGCACAGCCCAGGAAAGTGTGCTTTGTCAACTACTCACATTGAGATTTTAAAGAAAAACAATAAAAGTAGTGGGTTCTGAAGGAATAAAATATTTTCCTCTTAATCATCCAAAAACAACAAAAGAGATTGAAGACATAAGGGCACTTGACTCCGACCTTTTTTCTTTCTGATGACTTTTGGTTTTTACAGGTTACTTAATCTGCTACAACGTGAAAAATCAATATCTTCATATTTTACCTTAGCTACACAGTGCTTTCCTCTATATATCTTCCTGTCAAACAGATGGCTGAGAAGGCGATAAAGAATCTTGCACCTGGATCAGTACATTTCATATTGTAGATGTGATATAAAAACCTGACACAATGGCCAATCAGTCTCTGGCTGAAAAATGAACTACATTTATTTTTTAATCTGACAAGGCTTTAGCTGACCAGAACCTAACCTGTTTTCATTTATCTGTACTAGAGTGAATAAAAACGACAAAACGTGAAGGCAGTGTTTACTGAACTTCATTAAAACTATATATTTTAGATAATTGTACAGAAATTACAAAGGAATGGAAAAATAATGATCACAATACACGATCTGGCCTGTGTGATAGTGTAGGAGTTCTAATGTGTGCTCTAGAGAGCAGTGTAGCAGAAAGGAATTCCTTCTGACAGCAAGATCCACACTTTTCAGCAGTGTGCTCTGTCAGCCAAGAGGGCAAACCACATTTTAGAGTGCATTAAACATGACATAGACTGCTGGTCAAAGAACTAATACGGACACTAAATTTATTGATGGTGTGGCTTCACCTTGAATATTGCATGCAATTCTTGGCTCCACAGTACGAAATGGAGGTATTAAGGTCCATGAAACCACGCAGAGGAGGGCAACAAGGCTGGTAAAAGAAATGAAGGGCATGTCCCCTGAGAAGAGGTTGAAGACACTCAGGTTGTCCAGTGCGCAGAAGAGGAGGCTGAAAGGCAATCTCACTTCTCTGCTGCTCCCCATGAGCACTGGTGGCAGGACATGTGGGAACGGCACAAAGCTGCCAGTGGAGGGTCAGACTGGACATTAGGAAAAATTTTAGTCTGAGAACGGTCAAAAACTGGAATTATCAATTTACTAGAAATTTGAAATAGTATTTATCAAAATCAACATAATTAATAATGTTTCCTCCAATCTGGAGTAAGCATAGAGTTTGATAGCATATTTCAGGTTAAAATATGCTGTAGTATCACTTTTAAAAAACTCTGGAGAGAATTTGGTTGCTTATTGCCCAAAATATAAACAGTTACTGATCTCTTGACAAAATTTACGTGTATATATGTTTGTTTGTTCATACAAATACGGGCCTTGAAAAAACCTATAAGAACTTAATGTGTAGTTGTAGAAGCAATGGAGAAAAATAACTTCGTAACTATTCTTAAAATCACAAATCAAAACTATCATCAGTAACTCCAATTAATGCACTGTTCAAAATTCCCTTTTCAGAAAAGATTTTTTTTTTTTTTAAATTATTATTTCTGGTATATTTTTAGTCTTCAATCTTTATACACAAGAGTTTTGCTTTTTTTCTACATCTCTGAACTAAAATTAGAACCACCACATTTCTGCTCAGGCCATGTGGCTAAGAGCTTTATAGAATCATACACTTCCTGCAAATCTTGAAACATGTTTTAAAAACCATTCAGAGTGTATCACAAGTCTGATTTAACAGCATATTGCTTTGTTAATACGTTAGCAAGAGATTGCTTTTCATGTCTAATATTAAATGCAGCTCCATATTATACAGATGTTGCATTTTTGTATGTGTTTGAAATGTAAGCTTGAGAGTTCTTTGTTTTTAAGTTGTTTTTGTTTTTGTTTTAAGGAAAAATGTCATTTTCCTACCAAGCCACCAACAGGAATTAATGTGCAAATGCAGCCAAATGAAATTCATGCAACTTTAGATAATTCTACAGCAATTTTGTGCCTTTTCACCATTCCTGTAGGTGACATTTTTCTAGCTGTTTATTTGAGTTCTGATTTATTTGTGTTCTGATATTTTCAGGCATTTAAATTTTATCCATATTTTGTTTCCTATTTCAATTATAAATTATTACCATTTTAATATGATTTAGGACAGAAAAAAATCAAAATAATAACACCTATCATCTAATAATCTCAAAATGTTTTGTAACTTTTCATGAATTATATTTCACAACATTTTTCTCATATAGATAATCCTTGTCATTTCAAAGCATTTAACAGACAGGAAAAAGGTGTTCAGTAGGATGACTTACCTAAGATTAAACAACGAGTTGCAAAGGTACTCACTGGAGTAGGAGGAGCACAACTAGATATACTTCCTATGTGTGTGTGAAAGTAGCAATTTATGCATCAAATAACTACAAGACTGACAGATAGTGTGCTTTATGTCTGTACTCTGAAATGGGCTTCTGTAAAACACAGGTGGTTGGTAAACTGCAGTCTGACATCCACTAATTCAGGACATGTTTCACCAGTGAGTTGAATGACAGAAGCTTGCATTTGAAGATGCAAATTTGAATTACCTGGCAGGGACACTAAATAGCAGGATACTCATGGCAACAAGGAGTTTTGCAAAGATGGCTAGACAGATGCTGCCTGGCTTATAGATTGTGCTGAGCTCTGTTATGTGGTGTGAACGCAGCCAGAAATACAAGGATTAGAGCAAAACTATTGCATGTGTTGATCCTCGGAGAAGTCACTATTTGGACTTCAGAGATAAACCTTTGGGGTAGTGCTCTTAGACCTCCTGCTCTGTGAAGACATAACATCTGCCCCACCCTGAAACTTCCACACGGCTACAGTGAAATACAGCAAGACTATAGAAAACTGCTGTAGCTTATTGGTACGATTTACCACCACCATCTCCACTACTTTCATGTGTAGACATAACTTCAGGCAATATAATAAATCTACCCCAGTGAACAAGTACTAAAAATACTGGCAATAAGTAAAAAAGTGACACCGTGATATTTAAGTATAGATCCTGTTGTCTTTTATTCTGCGTGCACATTTTTTTCATCTAGAGAGCTGTTGGAGCTAAACCACACACGTTTATTCGTTTCCTTCCTCCTTCAGTGGATAGGTGGAAGAGGAAAGGAAGTGAAAAAGCAAGGAAACTTGTGAATTGAGACAAAAATTATTCGATAAGTGAAGAAGAGGAAGAAGTGAGGAAAAAATAAAGATCTAATAAGCGATGCAAAGTCAATCAGTTATCACCTCTCATATGCAGATTTTTGCCCAGTCAGTTCCTGAACAAAAGATGGCTAGTGAACCTAAGCATTCTCTCTTCATTTTTGCTGCTGAGCATGATTTTATGTGGCATGGAGTATGTCCTTAATTAATCTGTTTTTGTTTGTTTGTTTGTTTTAATTTGTGAATCATCAGAATATTCTAATACTAGTCTAAATGTTTGCATGAAAGTTAAGCATATAACATGCACATATAGCATGCACAGTGTATGCTATATGAGTTACTCGGTGAATTAAAAACAAGCCACGGTGCTTCAGGTGTTAATATAAATTCCACTGAATGCTTAAGCCTCAGATGCAGTCAATCTAACTTTAGGTATTAACTGCAGTACTTTATAAAAGATCCTCATCATCCTAGGCTATCCCTCTAATCAGTGCACTTTCACATGATGACTGAGATGCCTTGAATTACATGGAAAAAGTGCTCTCTTCTCTCTGCTGACTCTAGAGAGACCTTGTGTAAAAAGAGCATCTCAATTATGTGCCCACAGTTAGATGAGAACAACTTATATCTGAATGCATCAAAATTTTCGTATGTCTTAAATGCTCAGTGTATAACTGAATTCTACATTCTTTTCAGACACCTTTTTAATTGGAAGAGAGGGCAGACTTCCCATACTTTTTTATAAACAGGAAAACTAGATGTTCTCTTAGATTTCATAGCAGCGATCTTTTCTTTTTCTTTTTTTTTTTTTTTTGCCTGACACCACTTATTATTAACCACTGAAATTTTAAATGATGTAGGCAAATGCCTTTTCCACCTTAATCACATATTTTAATACTTTTTTGATGAGCGTGCCAATATTTCCTCCTACTCTATTACTTAAGCTTTGTAGTTCCAATATTTTTCTTCCAATACTTGCATTTCCTTGAGGAAAGAATTTGTAACCTACTTTTACTAACAAGTAGCTTCCTTTCTACCAGGTAGTCTCTGCCTTCTTTGTTTACAAATGTCAAAGTATATCTTAATCTATTTCTTATTTTAGAAGAGTTTATTCCATTCTGCGTAGTTCCTTGATGCATTTTTAGCCAGCGTTTGTGGTAGTTGCCAGTAATTTATTTTTTTTTAATATGATTTTGGTACTCAGAGATCCAATTATGCAAAAATTAGAAACGCGAGGGGCAAGCTCTTAACTGGCTAGTTCAGAAAATAAAATAACAATGTACTTTTGCCACTATTTCATATCCAAATTTGAAAAAGCTTCAAGTTTCTTTATATTTCAGCTGAAATAATTTAGTCCTTCCTGTATTCTAGTGCCAAATAATCTTCTTTTTTCTACCTGCTAAACAATGCATATGTGCATATAGACAGATGTCCAGGAAGCTCCAGCACTGCTTTCCACAAGATATATCTCACTTGTTGAGTGATTCTTGGATTATCTGTGTCAATCAACCTTCACTTTACCTCTGTTGGAAACACTCCTGAGCATATATGCATGTACACTGAAAGCATAGCCACAAACACATTCAGAGTTTGATTAGAACAAGAAGTAAGCAAGAGTGAAGTGCACAATTCCACAAGAATAGCAACAGCAAAACACAGCTGTGATCAAGAACCTTTATTATCATGCAACATCAACTTAGTTCAATAAAATAAACTTGTTCTATGTCTTCTTCTTTGGGAAATCTAAAGAACAGAACAAGTTCATCTCTATGTGAAAAGATTTAAAACTAATTCTTCATTTATCAGAATTATTGTTTCATCCTTCAATGAAGCTTTGCTAAAGGTTTCTGAGCAAAGAAAAAAAATGTCTTCCATATGAAATTAGAGAACAGAAAATACAAGATATCAGAGAATGAGGACAAATTAAATACACTTAAATAATAATTCATATCAAAATAATGCAAAAGTAATCACAGGCCAGATGCTTCTTAGATCAATTCAAGTTCTTGAACATGCAGGAAAATGTGTATGGGTTCAACTACTTTGGTTTGCAACAAAGTCTTGATCCAGACATCTCCCACCACATACATTAAAACACTAAGCAGATTTTTCAGCAGTAACACGAGACCACATAAAGCACTTAGCTAGAGTTAGTTCATACTTATGCAATCATTAGACATCAAGTCCTGGCCCATTACCAGAGGAATAAACGAACAGATGACTTCTTTCATCTTGAGCATTGATGTGGTGTGACCGACATTTAAGTGGCAGGAGAATATTTGTATATGATCCCCAGATGCACCTTTATACAAATGTACAGGAGAAGATGAAGCTATGGCTAGATAACTTACCCTAGATATGCTGGTGTAGCTGCCTTGACATATTAGGTACACAAGGCATAGAACATCAAGTGTTGCTCCCTTTTCAGGACAAGAGGAATATCCTGTCAATATGTCATTCCCTTTGCTGTTCATTAAATTGGAAACTGACAACTTAGCTCTGAATGATTATTTCTCAGAGCTGTTGCTCTACATTCTTCTAACGTATAAGAGCAGCAAACTACACAGCTTGCAGTCTCAATACTATTTTAGCATATGGTACCTCCACGATCTTCTCGGAATGTAGAAGAACTATGGAAGTTAGTTCTGGAAATAGCTCAATAATATGGACCCTAAAATGTAATACTAGTAAAACTCACTGGAGATTAGGAACTTCTCTTGCTTAATGTGGTTGAGTACCCAGAAACTATGACAATAAATATAAAATATTGGACAAAACCTAGTATGAATAAACATGTATTTCAATTAAAACATAAATAATTTAGTAAATAACATAACATACAAACCTGTCATTGTTAATCACATACTAAAATTCTGAATAAACAAATCTGAATAAAGCCCCCCAAATATTTTGGCTCTGTGACTAACCAATGCACTTATCTTCGTACCTTTGTTGTTATGATATTTTATAATTCTATGATTCACAACCAAGATGAAATTAAATCTCTTTGGATCAACTGTTCTGGTTACACATACTATAGCAGAAATCACAAATGTAGTGGGAAGACAACAGATTCTAGGGAACAGCTAGACACCTTCCCAAGAATGATTACATAAGGGAAGTTCTGGTAACGGGGGATGCTGAGAAGGCAGAGATACTGAACGCCTTCTTTGCTTCTGTCTTCAGTGAAAAAGCTCTCCCTCAGGAATCCCAGACCCTGGAGGTTAGTGAGAGGGTCTGGAGAATGGAAGACTTCCCTTTAGTCAGGGAAGAGGTGGTCCGAGAGCACCTAGGCAACACTAATGTTCATAAATCCATGGGACCCGATGGGGTGCATCCATGGGTGTTGAGGGAGCTGGCAGAGGTGATTGCTGAACTGCTCTCTATCATCTTTGAGAGGTCTTGGAGAATGGGGGAGGTGACTGAAGACTGAGGGGTAGCCAGTGTCACTCCGGTCTTCAAAAAGGGCAAGAAGGAAGATCCAGGTAATTACAGGCCAGTCAGCCTCACCTCTGTCCCTGGAAAGGTGATGGAACAGCTTGTGCTGGATGTCATCTCCAGACAATTGGAAGAAAAGGAGGTTACCAGGAGTAGTCAGCATGGGTTCACCGCGGGGAGGTCATGCTCAACCAACCTGGTAGCCTTCTATGATGTTGTCACTGGCTGGGTGGAAGGGGGGAGAGCAGTGGATGTAGTCTACCTTGATTTCAGTAAGGCGTTTGATACTGTCTCCCATGACATCCTTATAACTAAGCTGAGGAAGTGTGGGATAGATGAGTGGACAGTGAGGTGGGTTGAGAACTGGCTGACTGGCAGAGTGCAGAGGGTCGTCATTGGCGGTGCAGAGTCCGGTTGGAGACCTATAACTAGCGGTGTTCCTTGGGGGTCAGTGCTGGGTCCAGTCTTGTTCAACATCTTCATCAATGACCTTGATGAGGGGATAGTGGCCACCCTCAGCAAGTTTGCTGATGATACAAAGTTGGGAGGATTGGCTGACACACCTGAAGGCTGTGCTGCCATTCAGCGAGACCTGGACAGGCTGGAGAGCTGGGCGGTAAGAAACCAGATGAGGTTTAACAAAAGCAAGTGTAGAGTCTTGCACCTAGGGAGGAATAACTGCATGCAGTGGTACAGGTTGGGGGATGAGCTGCTGGAGAGGAGCTCTGCAGAGAGGGACCTGGGTGTCCTGGTGGACGACAGGTTGGCCATGAGCCAGCAGTGTGCCCTTGTGGCCAAAAAGGCCAATGGCATTCTGGGGTGCATTAAAGAGAGCGTGGCCAGCAGGTCGAGGGAGGTGATCCTCCCTCTCTACTCTGCCCTGGTAAGGCCTCATCTGGAGTACTGTGTCCAGTTCTGGGCTCCCCAGTACAAAAAAGACAGGGATCTCTTGGAAAGAGACCATCAGAGGGCCACAAAGATGGTGAAGGGCCTGGAGCATCTCCCCTATGAAGAACGGCTAAGTGAACTGGGTCTGTTTAGCCTTGAGAAAAGAAGACTGAGAGGGGACCTGACCCAGGTCTATAAATATCTAAGGTGTGGGGGGCAAGGTGGCGAGGCCAGACTCTTTTCAGCGGTGTGTGGAGACAGGACAAGTGGAAACGGCCAGAAACTAGAGCATAAGAAGTTCCACACAAATGTGCGCAAGAACTTCTTTACAGTGAGGGTGACAGAGCACTGGAACAGGCTGCCCAGGGAGATTGTGGAGTCTCCTTCTCTAGAGATATTCGAGACCCGCCTGGACGCCCACCTGTGCGACCTGGTGTAGGGAACCTGATTTGGCAGGGGGGTTGGACTCAATGATCTCTGGATGTCCCTTCCAACCCTTATGATTCTGTGATTCTGTGATTCTGTGAAATTAAATGTCATGTTTTAGAGGAATATACCATTCAGTGCAGAAACAAAGGAATAACCCTTATTTACATTCATCCATAGCAATTTTTGAACATTTTCCATGACTGGACTTTTGGAAGTTAAGATGTTTTTACTATTTTAAGATATTTTACCTCCCAGAGCTAAAATAACCCAATTGGACCTGATCCAGGCCTGATTGAAAGGAGCTGCTATTGAATTTGGATCTGTAAATAATGTACAGATCGTAGTACAAGTCGATATTAAGGTGAACACAGTAGTTAGTCTTTCCTTCTTCACTGACTGCCAGTCTTTCCAACCTCTCACAGAAGTAGCCATCTGCAAGTTTCCAAATGTAAATTCCTTCTGCTCCTGCTGTAGATAAGGGTTGGGAAGCTTTCTAAATGCAATTGAAACAAGTTCTGAACACTCTGTGCTATTCATGCTCTGAAAGAAATTGTCTCTGAAAGCACTGCTTTTTGAGTGTCCTGCTTGTACCTTGTTCTTGCAGCACTAATAGGACCTTAAGTGCACACCAGAAGGAAGATGATCTCATTTTTTAATGGAAGTAAGATGTGAATGGGATCCAGTGAGGAAGAAATATCCATCAAAATTTCCTGTTCAATTATCTGTATCCCCATTGTGAATAAGTGTTGTGACTAAGCGTAATCAAAGTCATATCCGCCAGCAGCTGATGTCATACCTTCAGCTTCAGTTTTAATGGTGACACCAACCATCGCATACAAGTCATATTTGTTTTGTGATTTGATTGGCAGTTAGGAGTCTTGATGATATTTGGATGAATTGTCACTGGCTCAGGGTTTAAGGAAAACAGAATGGGGTTGTCTTTTGGCTATAAACTGTTAGTATGAGGGAGAACTATTGAAAATAATAAATATTTTCCTGAGCTCTTCTGCAGTAATTAGTGTTTCATTTTTATATTTTATTTATAATTTATAACATTTTATAAGAGAAAATATTTATGGGACCACAGTTTTCTATTGTTTTCTAGTGACATTTTTTCCTTTAAAAAGAAGAAGAAATAATTTCACCAGAAAAATAGAGAGGAGAAAAGAAATAAAAAGCAAGTCTGCACTTTACATTTATTTTATTGAATTACTTTGAGAATTACCTAGTCATAATATTATTTTCTTCTGGGTTTTGGTATGTTTGTTCTAAATGAAACAGTGCTTAATAGCTATACTAAATAATCTCCTGAATCTGTATGGTATATTTTGCCTCAAGATGACAGTATCTTTATTTGTTTAATTTTAACTATCATGAATACAGAATAATATTGTTTAATGATTATGGAAAATACTATTATTGCTATTTTTTTTCTCGATTATTCCTGTGCTTCAGTGTATGAAACATATATACGTGCATATTAAGCTTTAATATTACATTTAAAAATAAATATTTATTTTTATGTATAAATATTTAATATATGGATTGAATTTAAAGTTAAGATCAATGAGGGTCATAGAAGTGACTTATCCTGAATTATACCAGTGGGTAAGATAAAATAAACCCTTAAAAGTTTGGTTCTGTAACTTATTTCTTTTATTCCATTTTTCTATCCCATTATGATATAAGGTCCAGGTAGATGATAACATTCAGAAAATAGAGCAATAAAATCCACTAAATCTAGGAATACAGCTATAACACCTGCTAACTCACTCATTACTTTGAGGTGAATCCTATCAAGATGAATAAACTAGTATAAACAAGAGCTGACTGAAAAAAAATTGAAGGTTCCCTTAACACACACTCTAACTAGATTAGAACCTAATTAGATCTTTAGCTGTGTTGTTTCCTGATATGGCTTGAAAAATTCTGCATTTGCAAGGACTAAGGCAAGAATTATAAATATTTAAAACTGTATTTGACATAATAATTTGTTTTTTAATCTGAAAAATAGGAATCCAGGGAGAAAGAAGAGGAGAAAAAAAGAAAACAGAGAAAGGAAATTTTAAAGACACTTCTCTAGATTATATGTTTTTATATTTTTCAAAATATCAGAATATTTTCTGAAAGAAAAAAAAACATATTTGAAAAAGACAATTGTAATTTTTCAGCAGAGAGACCAAAAGACTGCACTTTCTCTGTTAAAACTAAAAACTTGTCCCCAAATCACTTGATGAGGTTCACCATGAAAGTGTGATGACCCTTATTTGCATTACCAAATGACCATCAGCCCTTGAGACCTAGAGACTGGGAGAACAACAATTCTGAAAGTGTTTATTCAAGGCAGTAAGTGAACTGCTGAATCAATTCAGGCCACAAACAATGAGAATAGGATGAAACACACTGGTGAGCACTGCTGTAATTTTCTACTTACCTAGTACAAAAAAGATTCACAATTGCTTGAAGAGAACTGAGAAACGTATCTGAGCCACTAGCTATGTAACAGAAGAAAAGAGACATGATGCATGAAAAAAAGGCATTACTGCTGAATGTTGGCTTTCTCAAGATGCTAGAAAGGAGATAAAAAGTTTCTCCAGAAACGTAAGATTTTATGGTTTCTTATAATTTGTTTCCTCTGCAACGTTTTATTGTAGGGCTTTTTTTTTCAACTGTTGGAAGTTTATGGATAATGAAAGTTTACCTTTTAAACTTTTAGAAATCATCTTGATGGTCTTTTTGACAGTTAAGATAAATTGATTTACCTCATGATCTTTGGTGTTTTGTTGTAAATTATAAGTAATTTCTGAAGTTTGTCATGAAGGTTTGCCTCATTAACACGTGTGCACCAGAATATGTTGAGAGAATGTGTTGCCAGACATAAGATATCATTGAAGACTTATTTGAACATAAAAACAGATTTATGCATGGGAGAGTTTGGTACTTCTGTCTATGTTTGATGAGATTTCCATTTGAAGGACTGTAATGGAGTTCCTAGCAGTTTAAAACAAAACAAAACAAAACAAAACAATTTATGACACAAATGGGTGTTTAAATTAAACAGAGCCATAGCAAAGAAACTCATGGAAAAAAACCTCTTGTTCAGCTTTGAAAATACAATAGGCATAGTTTCTCAAACTGGGGAATGTGCAATCAAGAATGAGAAATATACTGGACTTGTGTCTGAGAGACATTTTGAAAAGACTCTTTCAGTGCAGTTCTGAATTAAAAGACATTGAAAGGTGCTAGATTCGTTTTTAATTTCACATTTCCAAGTTCTCCTTTTATGTGGAAAACATTCAAATGAACAAATATGATTGATACTATGTAAAGTTTTGAAGAAGAATATCCATATAATGCAGTTATTTGCAAAGATAACATTGACAGGATGCTACTTGTTAAACATTTCCAGTGTAACACATGAGCAGTAATGTTGTCAGGTTCAGGCACATATGGATTAATGGCCATCTCATAAGCTCCTTGTTGTCTTTTTCACTGCAAAGAGATCTAAAGTAGATTTTCTTCAGCCCTTTATAGAAATTTTTTCTGGATTCACTTAAAGGGCAATGAATATTGTTGTAAATCAGCCCAGCTGAAATAGATCAAGAAAAGTGCATATCTCATAAGGTAAACTTGCCTTATTACATAGGGAATTGTGAGAAACACACTCAAGATAAAAAATTCTAATCAGGCAAAGATCTCTGTGAAGAGCAGTTTATTCATTATTGCAATAATGGACGCACACCCCCTACTGAAAAGGGAGAAATTGCGCAACTAGTCAGTGAAATCCATTCCGCTTTATACCCTAGGTCCAACGCAGGTAAGTGCCTCTCCTGGCACTCATTGGTTGAGCATCTCAGGCTCACAATCTTCCGACACTGTTGCTACATTATATTTCCATACAATGTCTGTTACCAATCCACTGTCTTTAGATATGTTCTATACTTTTTATGGTGATAGGACAATATTTTCAATAATTATCATACTAGTTCTGTCCTGTACCAGACTCTCCCCTACTCTATATAATTACCTTACCTAGTGCCTGTGCCAATTCTACCTAGGTTGGAATGCCGCAGTCTCGGCTTTACTCTGTTCAGCAGCTTTCTTTGTGAAAAACAACTTATCCTATGCTACATACAGAAATACTGGAAATTTCCACTGCAAAAACACAATCTACCTCTCACAGAATGGACATTGGAGGAGAGAATCTTCTGACAACATCAACTGTAAAGATTGCCTTTGTATATCCTTTAGTGGATGTATTTGAATCTGGCCAAAAGTCTAACTAGCAACATAAACTATTAGAATGACCGACTGAGAATAGTGTATAATTATTGCTCTGAAGAAAAAGTCATGGAAAAATATCATATGGCTTAAAACATGAAAAGTGAATTTCTGAACTGTAGAAGGGTGCTGGCCAAAATATGTAGGTTGTTGTGAAAGTAGTGCCTCCTGTAGAAACAGATACAAAGAGCACAATAACATTATTTGATAGAGTAAAATCTCAGCTACAAAACACTGTTTTTCAACATAGTCACCACCATTAGCCATGCATTTTTGCCAGCCATGAATAAGAACCTTCATTCTGAGCTCATAAAATCTGTACGGCCATCCAGAACATGTCTTGTTTTTCACACTGAAGTTACCACTGCTGAAACACAGAGCCCACCACCTCACTGTGCTCACTTCTACTGTTCGATCTCTACAAACATTCAGCAAGAGTTGTTGAATGTCAGTGAGTGCAGTTTTACCACATGAAGGAATTCAGTGACACATGATTGCTTCATGTGCACTTCCATGTCAGACACCACTCTGTCAGATTGCTCTTCTGCTGCCATCTTTCAGATGGCAGCAAAGTATAGTGGGATATTAGCAGGAAGGTTCAGCCTCTACTGCCATAGCTCTAACATCTACCTCTCACATCGTGGCCCAACATAATAAATAAGAGCCATTACATTCCAAGCAGCCTTTGTACATTATATGCCTAAAGATGAGTGATTAGTGCTATTCCAAGGCATGTGGTGTATTTGACTCAGATACTGAAGTGCACATTTCTTCTGCAAGTTCTGTCCTATCTGTCTATGCTATCTGTCAGTCTCATACAAATATCTCAGACACTTTAGGGTATCTCAGATGACACCAGATGTTTTCTATTGAATCAATCCATACTCAGTATCTGAGTCAAATTTAACCGTGAATGAAAGAAGCTTTCAGTGCAAGATTTATTTTTTTAAATAATTAATATCTTGCTTTGGAAATATTGCATCTATTAATAGCACAGATAATGCAGTAATATTTAAAAAATCCTTGCACAGACTGATTAATACATTTAGCATATTTACAAAGAGCTGACACAAGGAAGGGAAGATAATAAATATCTGATGAAAATGCTCCAGCACAACAATCAGTATGATTATTGCAACTTCATTAGATTATTGTTTTTCTTTGCATACTTAGTACACCAATAGCCAAATAATTTAAGTGCAAATTCTTTTCTGATTAATAAGGGAAATATTTATAACAGCTTTAGTGACATTCCTTCTTTACCATTTATGAGAGGAAGAAAGAAAGAAAGGACATAAAAAAAGGTTATTTTTTTTAAGGAAACTTATAATGTGATGAAACATACAAACTTTGAAAGAAAAGAGGGAACTGAAAACAGGTGAAACAAATAAGAAGATCTCATGCTGTGTGGATTGTGTAGAAAATTAATTTCTACACTGAATGCCTTTGTCATTAAAAATGCAGCTCTAGACATAGACAAATCTCCTGGATGGAGATTTATAAATTCTGCTGCGGTAAAAAAGCCTTCAGAAAATAGCATATGTATTTGACCTATACTGAATGTTCTTTTTTATTAGCTAAACAATCTTAAGGCCCCCAAGGTTTGCTTTGCAGCTGTAGATACTTCTGTACTTTTATTTGTGTTCATGGTCTCATTAAAGTTAAGGCATAATTTAGCTTCAGAAAAGCCACTGAAATGGGTAATGTTGTACTCTAAATTGTTATGATTGCAGTATAATATAAACTCTCAGAAAACAACAGGGATTATAGCTTTCATTTTCTAATCAAAGACATTTAACACATCTGGTGCTGATTATTATATCAGCAAATATAATTATATTTTCTTAAAGTTAAGTGAAAAACAGCAGCAGAATTATAACACCACTGTCATAAAAACATACTTTCCCATTTTGTTAATGAAAGTCACCTTGTACTGGAAAAGAAAAAGAATAAACTACAAATTGATACTCAAAGTTGTTTCTACTAAAAAGAGATTCATTATGTAAAATCATCTGCTGGGAACTGCATATTATAGTGGTTGTGCTTAATATGTTACTCCTGAACTGAGACTTCACTGTCTTGAGAAACATTTCCTCAATTCTCTCAACTCACCAATGCCCAAATATGAAGGAGAACTTGTAATTAAAATAAATAATAAATAAATAAAACTAAAATGAAGTATAAAAGAATTACAAGCACAAGAAACATAAGGCACTGAAAATCTTTAGTTTTGTACAAATAATTTCACGCTTATCACCTCCATGAATGTTATTTCTGCTCTAAAAAATTATCTCCAGTGAATATTAAGGGATGGGAAATTTTCCAAGAGTAATTTTGGGAATGCTATGAGAGAATTTGCACATAAGGGATGTATTTTTTTGTTAAGTTGAAANTTTTTTTTTTTTGCCTGACACCACTTATTATTAACCACTGAAATTTTAAATGATGTAGGCAAATGCCTTTTCCACCTTAATCACATATTTTAATACTTTTTTGATGAGCGTGCCAATATTTCCTCCTACTCTATTACTTAAGCTTTGTAGTTCCAATATTTTTCTTCCAATACTTGCATTTCCTTGAGGAAAGAATTTGTAACCTACTTTTACTAACAAGTAGCTTCCTTTCTACCAGGTAGTCTCTGCCTTCTTTGTTTACAAATGTCAAAGTATATCTTAATCTATTTCTTATTTTAGAAGAGTTTATTCCATTCTGCGTAGTTCCTTGATGCATTTTTAGCCAGCGTTTGTGGTAGTTGCCAGTAATTTATTTTTTTTTAATATGATTTTGGTACTCAGAGATCCAATTATGCAAAAATTAGAAACGCGAGGGGCAAGCTCTTAACTGGCTAGTTCAGAAAATAAAATAACAATGTACTTTTGCCACTATTTCATATCCAAATTTGAAAAAGCTTCAAGTTTCTTTATATTTCAGCTGAAATAATTTAGTCCTTCCTGTATTCTAGTGCCAAATAATCTTCTTTTTTCTACCTGCTAAACAATGCATATGTGCATATAGACAGTTGTCCAGGAAGCTCCAGCACTGCTTTCCACAAGATATATCTCACTTGTTGAGTGATTCTTGGATTATCTGTGTCAATCAACCTTCACTTTACCTCTGTTGGAAACACTCCTGAGCATATATGCATGTACACTGAAAGCATAGCCACAAACACATTCAGAGTTTGATTAGAACAAGAAGTAAGCAAGAGTGAAGTGCACAATTCCACAAGAATAGCAACAGCAAAACACAGCTGTGATCAAGAACCTTTATTATCATGCAACATCAACTTAGTTCAATAAAATAAACTTGTTCTATGTCTTCTTCTTTGGGAAATCTAAAGAACAGAACAAGTTCATCTCTATGTGAAAAGATTTAAAACTAATTCTTCATTTATCAGAATTATTGTTTCATCCTTCAATGAAGCTTTGCTAAAGGTTTCTGAGCAAAGAAAAAAAATGTCTTCCATATGAAATTAGAGAACAGAAAATACAAGATATCAGAGAATGAGGACAAATTAAATACACTTAAATAATAATTCATATCAAAATAATGCAAAAGTAATCACAGGCCAGATGCTTCTTAGATCAATTCAAGTTCTTGAACATGCAGGAAAATGTGTATGGGTTCAACTACTTTGGTTTGCAACAAAGTCTTGATCCAGACATCTCCCACCACATACATTAAAACACTAAGCAGATTTTTCAGCAGTAACACGAGACCACATAAAGCACTTAGCTAGAGTTAGTTCATACTTATGCAATCATTAGACATCAAGTCCTGGCCCATTACCAGAGGAATAAACGAACAGATGACTTCTTTCATCTTGAGCATTGATGTGGTGTGACCGACATTTAAGTGGCAGGAGAATATTTGTATATGATCCCCAGATGCACCTTTATACAAATGTACAGGAGAAGATGAAGCTATGGCTAGATAACTTACCCTAGATATGCTGGTGTAGCTGCCTTGACATATTAGGTACACAAGGCATAGAACATCAAGTGTTGCTCCCTTTTCAGGACAAGAGGAATATCCTGTCAATATGTCATTCCCTTTGCTGTTCATTAAATTGGAAACTGACAACTTAGCTCTGAATGATTATTTCTCAGAGCTGTTGCTCTACATTCTTCTAACGTATAAGAGCAGCAAACTACACAGCTTGCAGTCTCAATACTATTTTAGCATATGGTACCTCCACGATCTTCTCGGAATGTAGAAGAACTATGGAAGTTAGTTCTGGAAATAGCTCAATAATATGGACCCTAAAATGTAATACTAGTAAAACTCACTGGAGATTAGGAACTTCTCTTGCTTAATGTGGTTGAGTACCCAGAAACTATGACAATAAATATAAAATATTGGACAAAACCTAGTATGAATAAACATGTATTTCAATTAAAACATAAATAATTTAGTAAATAACATAACATACAAACCTGTCATTGTTAATCACATACTAAAATTCTGAATAAACAAATCTGAATAAAGCCCCCCAAATATTTTGGCTCTGTGACTAACCAATGCACTTATCTTCGTACCTTTGTTGTTATGATATTTTATAATTCTATGATTCACAACCAAGATGAAATTAAATCTCTTTGGATCAACTGTTCTGGTTACACATACTATAGCAGAAATCACAAATGTAGTGGGAAGACAACAGATTCTAGGGAACAGCTAGACACCTTCCCAAGAATGATTACATAAGGGAAGTTCTGGTAACGGGGGATGCTGAGAAGGCAGAGATACTGAACGCCTTCTTTGCTTCTGTCTTCAGTGAAAAAGCTCTCCCTCAGGAATCCCAGACCCTGGAGGTTAGTGAGAGGGTCTGGAGAATGGAAGACTTCCCTTTAGTCAGGGAAGAGGTGGTCCGAGAGCACCTAGGCAACACTAATGTTCATAAATCCATGGGACCCGATGGGGTGCATCCATGGGTGTTGAGGGAGCTGGCAGAGGTGATTGCTGAACTGCTCTCTATCATCTTTGAGAGGTCTTGGAGAATGGGGGAGGTGTCTGAAGACTGAGGGGTAGCCAGTGTCACTCCGGTCTTCAAAAAGGGCAAGAAGGAAGATCCAGGTAATTACAGGCCAGTCAGCCTCACCTCTGTCCCTGGAAAGGTGATGGAACAGCTTGTGCTGGATGTCATCTCCAGACAATTGGAAGAAAAGGAGGTTACCAGGAGTAGTCAGCATGGGTTCACCGCGGGGAGGTCAACCTGGTAGCCTTCTATGATGTTGTCACTGGCTGGGTGGAAGGGGGGAGAGCAGTGGATGTAGTCTACCTTGATTTCAGTAAGGCGTTTGATACTGTCTCCCATGACATCCTTATAACTAAGCTGAGGAAGTGTGGGATAGATGAGTGGACAGTGAGGTGGGTTGAGAACTGGCTGACTGGCAGAGTGCAGAGGGTCGTCATTGGCGGTGCAGAGTCCGGTTGGAGACCTATAACTAGCGGTGTTCCTTGGGGGTCAGTGCTGGGTCCAGTCTTGTTCAACATCTTCATCAATGACCTTGATGAGGGGATAGTGGCCACCCTCAGCAAGTTTGCTGATGATACAAAGTTGGGAGGATTGGCTGACACACCTGAAGGCTGTGCTGCCATTCAGCGAGACCTGGACAGGCTGGAGAGCTGGGCGGTAAGAAACCAGATGAGGTTTAACAAAAGCAAGTGTAGAGTCTTGCACCTAGGGAGGAATAACTGCATGCAGTGGTACAGGTTGGGGGATGAGCTGCTGGAGAGGAGCTCTGCAGAGAGGGACCTGGGTGTCCTGGTGGACGACAGGTTGGCCATGAGCCAGCAGTGTGCCCTTGTGGCCAANAAGAAAGAAAGAAAGAAAGAAAGAAAGAAAGAAAGAAAGAAAGAAAGAAAGAAAGAAAGAAAGAAAGAAAGAAAGAAAGAAAGAAAGAAAGAAAGAAAGAAAGAAAGAAAGAAAGAAAGAAAGAAAGGGAGAGAGTTTAAATGCGTTGTTGTCTAAATGTGTGACAGCACATAAAACCAATCAACTAAGAAACCCGAAATAATACATTTCCTTTTCCATAGACCTGTTAATAGCAAAGTGTGTGCATAGTCACACATAGTCATTGGTGATCAGAAGATCACCAATAAGCATGCCATAACATTGTCTCTGCATGCCAGAGAAATTTAATTACATAATGAAGTCATATCCCAGTGCCTTTTCTGGATATTCATTCAATTTCTTATCAGAACCTCAAGAGTAAATTCTGGCTACTAATAATGAATATATGTTGCTGTGGAAAATCTATCTGCATGTATTTGAGTGTAGAAATCTTTGTTCTTCTGCAAGAATTATCTATTTTAAAAATATTTATTGGGAGAGTTTGTATCAAAGATCAACAGAGTCTATAAGAAGCAGCTCTTAATTTTAATGGTATAATTTGTGCTACATACTCATTAGTTATTCACTAGTCAGAGAATGTTTTCAGTTGTTAAACAGCAAAGAATTATAGAAGTTTGTGATACTGCTGATGATGTAATTTGTCATTGCCTTGATTCTCATACTGATGTTTATTCAATGAAGTCTTGTAATTTCTTCATGCACTAAAGCCTGTTGCTCAGGTCTCTTATGACATCTTACCATGTCACTGATGTAAAGAAAATCAGTTCCTCAAGCCCTTCATCTGCATACAATTGCATACGATATTTCTTCAGCTTTCTGGATGAGAGCATACCCCTTCACATCCATTTTTTGGGACCTGTATTTTCTATCATGATTACAGTTTCCTTGGATTTATAATTTGATATAAAAATACATTTCATTTTGATGCATCAGTAAGAAGTCCTGACATAGCTATTAACTTTTTTTCCTATTTGCATAAATACTTGAAAGAAAAAAGGATGATGTCTTTATTTTCCTTTCTCCACATCCTTCTTATCAACATAAAAACACCTCACCAAAGGAGATGGAATAAGAAAGAGTATAGTAAAGCTTTTAGTTTTTGATGTTTTAAAGTGAGTAAGTTAAGTGAGTTTTCCCTTGCTACCTCATTATCATTACAACTGCTTTCTGACTCTGTCTGTCAGCTACTTATGCTGTGCACAAGTTGTCCTACTCTGGAGCCAGTCCTTATCTTCTAACGTAGAATTAGGTTTAATTTTATCAGATGTTTGGGATTTCAAATCTCTTTGATCTCTAAAACAACTTTTTTTCTGAAGAGGTGATAAAACTAATGAATTGCAAATCACCTTTGATAGTTCTGAGATTTTAGTGCAAGTATTAGAAAGCATAACACAATATTCCACACAAAGCAGAAGCTTTTTGAAAATCATTGTAAAGCTTCTTATTAAAAATAATGTTCCCAGAGTAGTCCTAATTGTCTGGGAAATTAGTACTTACATTCAAGTGCTTGTGGAAGATGTATGAAGAGAGTTACTCCTAACATAACTATGTTTCTGTTTGAATCTATATGAATGTATATGTCACTGAAGTCATGGAAAGCCCTACTAGCCATGACCCCCAAGGTTTCTCACCCTGCCCAGACCAGCCCTTGAGCTATCAGCTCTGTTAATCTCCATGCCTTCTCGTTTGTTTCTAGAGCATCAACCACCCCTCAGATGGAGCTCAAAGGAACCTTGTGATGTGCAGTTTTCAGCCAATTTGATTTGCCTCTTGTAAGGAACTCACATTTCTTACAGGAGGGAAGTGCAAAGTGGAAGTGGGAGTCTTGATGAACAGATTGGTCAACAGCATCATCACAGTGAGTACTTTACAAGTGCACTTAAATTCAGAGAGCAACTGCCATTGAATTCAATGATACTCCAGAAAACCACAGGAAAAGGGTGCCCACTTTTAAGAAAACAGCAGTATTGGCAAATATCTAATGAGTTCATATGTGTTTGCTTTCACAACAGGAGATCATATTGTTCACCAGCAAACCCTTAGCCGTTTAATCTGTTCAGCTCAGATACGCAAAAAATTTCTCACTGAAAGCTTTAATTTTTCTTGCAGAAGCATAATCAAAAGAGACATAGTGCTCTACAGCTGAAGGACCAGCTGAAGGAAAGACGTGAAATTCAGACTCACAGAGGAGAACTGACCCCTCAGAGATGTGCCTCCTCTACAGTGCTAGTAACAAATCTCAACCTACAATCATCATTTATTTCTCCTGATTGCAGGGAAAGGTGGTCATGATCACAATAGTGAATTATATTTATTTTGTTTCATGGCTTTCCTGTGTACGCTATGTTTCTTAAAGAGGAAGATCTTGGGAGGGCTGTTTTAGACAGAAACATATTTCTTCTCAAACATGCAAAGAGAATGGAACATTCTAAGGATGCTGCAGAGTTAAAAAGGAGATGCACTTTTTTTACTAAGAGACTAGAGAGATTTTATGGTTCTTGGTGCCATTCGGAAAGCTATTAAGTAGACAAATTATTCCTGGAAGCAGATATTCTGTTACTGACAGAGTGAAATCAATTAGCTCATTATAAAACATATATATTTATTTCCATTCTATGTGACATAGTCATTTTGGACTTTCATTGTTTAAAATGTGAAATGTTCCATTTATATCTCAGTCAGTTCTGTCTCTGTCTCTGTCTCTCCCTCTCTCTCTCTTTCTCTCTGTCTCTCTGTCTCTNAGAAACTTAGAAAAAAAATGAAGACATTATCAGGGAAATACAATTTTGAAAAAAATTCCTCCTACTTTCCTCAGGTTTGTTCCATAGAGATGAGAGTCCAGTTTCCTTTCATGGCTAAATAATGTAAATGTTAAGAACGTAAAAAGCTTATTATGTAAAAACTTAAGAAAATGTTCAATTGTTTGAAGACAAAGCCAGTCAAAATAATGCATATATCATACCTACACCTAAATAATTCATGTATTATTCACAGGAAATTCTTTTATTTCACTGTATCTTTTTTAAAGACAAAGGCTATTCAGAACTTCTCTGTAACCCTGCACTTTTGGCTGTGGAGGTTGAGCACAGTGCTATAAATTAAACATATCTGAAATTAGAAAGTATAACACATAAATAAAATTTAATATAAATATACATAGAGAATTATCAAAGAACCATGCTGTGGGAGCTGTGAAGTAGATGATAGTCTAATTAAATTTGGCAACTATTTAGATTTGACTTCAACAGTTTGAAATACTGTCAAATGTCCAGGCTAAAGAGTAATTCAGGGCAGCAATTGGATGATAAGAACTAGTGACCGCATCTGCAGCACGACTTCCATGTGGGTGGGATGCTCTAACATACTTAGAACTGGTTCGTTTGACAGGCACTCTCATCCTGTTCCAGTCTAATGACAAGGCACATATGCTGTTCTGCAGAGTCTTGCTCATTTGTCAGGGACAAATTTTCTGCAACAGTGCATCCATTTTAGTATAAGACTAATTAGTTTCAGTTGAGAAAGAACTAGTAAATCTAATTTTGCTAGGTTTGGGGAGAGTTTGCTGCCCTCAGAATGTCTCTGCAGCACCAATGATCATTCAGTTTCAGAAATCTGTCACTTAAGACCAAAAATACCTTGACTAACAAAGTTTTCTGTGACGTTGAAATGGTGTTAAAGGAACGTGGAAATTTATTCTTTCAGTAGGAAATGAAGCATTCTTATCAATAGTTGATCACTTCATTATAGGAAGGGGAAATTATTTTACTCAAAGAACTAAGACTCTGTAGTCATGAAAATATGTGGTTTTGGTAGCCTTTTCACTTGTCTGAAAGGAGGGCATTAAACCATGTATCCTGAGTTACTGTACTCATTGTGTGAAGTAAATGCATCCTCATGGGATGCAATAATGAAAAAGATGAAAGAACAGAAACAGAAGAAAATATCTTTAACTTTATAAGCATAAGAGATCCCAATTTGGATGTTCAACGTAACGGTTTATGAAGCTTAAAATCTAAGTGACTGAGGAAATAATGTGGCACAGCTGCATGAGCACCTCAAATATCTTACATGAAATGCCCTTAATTACCAGTGTTGAAGAGAGATAGATATTACTCAGGGATTTATATTCTTTCATTTGGATATAATAAAATCTGGACTGTTGATTTTTATTATTATTATATATATATTTTTTTATTTTAATTGCATAACAGTTTTGTGGCCATAGAACTAATCTTTTTTTTTGTAATGAGATCTGTTTGATACAAGAAGAGTACAACAGAGCTTATAAAAAGTTCTGTTTTCTTCTCTTCATCCTATGAATATATGTATGAATATACACATATTTACATATGTGTATACATGCATACACGTACTTTCGTATGAATGTATCGGTATGAATATAGGTATGTATGCATATACGTACACGCATATACTTTTTTTTACTGCAACAGAGATGTCATATAAAAGTCAACATGTTATTGTACTATCACAAAAGAGCTTTTAAGTTGATTTATATCTAAAATTTAGACAAAATAGCAGAACATCTTTTGAGTAGGCATAATATGTACTTATGTATATATTTAGACAAAGAATAAATACTGGAACAGCTTGCAGTAGCTGTAATACTTCAGTACTTCAACTCCTAAACTTCCTTCATAGTTAGCCTTTTACTGTGGTCTCGGACTAATTTGTTGCAAATTTAACCACCAATAACATATATTTTTTCCTGTAGTATCTGAAGGTTCAATACTAGCCTTCCTGATGGAACCTGTATTGTTTCTGACTTCTGATTTTACTGCAAATGATAATGTATTTGGTGCTTCTTCAGAGACATCAGTTATGTAGCTATGGGACTTTATTCTTCTACAAAAAACAACTTCTTCAACTCCTCTGCAAAATTTAGAATTTCTGGACCCTCCTGACTGAAGAAAGAAAGGAAGAAAGGAAGGAAGGAAGGAAGGAAGGAAGGAAGGAAGGAAGGAAGGAAGGAAGGAAGAAAGAAAGAAAGAAAAATAGCATATGCAGATGTGTCAAGAAAAATGCCATCCCTTTTCTGAAAGCTTATTGTAAAATAAATAAATAAATAAAATAGTATTAAAGAATGGAAAAATTGCCAAGGGAGTCATAAAAAGTTAGCTTTAGGCCAGAGAAATGTTGCTTTTCATTTCTATATAGTACATGAGAATATTTTGTGGACTAACAGTGCATGAATAATGTTTTATTAAAATGTATATCTTTACAGCTTTATTTTATCAGGTCCTTCAAGGCTTGGCATAAAAAAGGTTTAACAAGTTTGACACATGCTGATTTAGCATTTATACCACAAACTGAATCTGCTGCTTTGTGAGGGAAAATAGGCCAGCTTTCAAAATACAAGCACTGTGAAGTATTCAAAGTGAAACAAAACAAAAGCGAGACGTGGAAAGAGCAAAA